>BSBM01000361.1:33575000-34040000 GCA_027924585.1 Larix kaempferi | reverse complement strand
AATACTTATAGAACTTTTCCTCACAACTACTCAAGCTACATTCAAATAACAAATTATGTAAATTTATTCACTAATAATAAAAAATTTCACAACCATTCAAACTACACCCAAGTAATATATTATGTAAATTTATTTACAAATAATTTCTTAAAAGATGATCTAAAATCAAACTAAATGACTTTCCAAATGAATTTTTAATTTTTTTAAAAAATTCCTTATAATAAAATTAATCCAATTCTTATAACTTAATCATGTATTAAAAAAAAAAAATAACATATCCCATAAGACCGAAGCTCATGCCCAATTACTTTATTTTTTTCCAAATAACATAACCTAAGCTAATGCCTAATTGCATTACTTTATTTTTTTCCAAATAACATAATTACTTTATTTTTTTCCAAATAACATAACCCAATAGAGAAGCCTTCAAGGACGGTGACCAATTATGTTCAAAAAGTATTGTAAGTAACATGTCCGGATGGATACATGGTACCCGGTTTTGTTAATTTTGTTTCTAGATAACATATACCACAAATCCCAATTATGCAAAAAATTATTTGAAATATATTGTGGCAAACCATAGAGGATGCTACCCAATTATGTAAAACGTGTAAGGTCACATATATAGAAGGAAACCTGGTATCTAATTTTATGTGCGGGGAAATAAGATATCCAATTATGCTATTTTTTAAGATAATATATTTCTTAAAATTCTCATAATTTATTTAATAATTTATTTTTCAATAAAATATTTTTAAAATAAAATTTATTGTTCAATATCATTTCACATGCATGGGGTGTCAAGCACATGGGTGTTTTGTCAATGACATGGTTCCTTAAGGAAATAGTTGGTAAGGGAGTTGTTTCAAGATATCATCCATCACCCTCATGAATGTTGTTGAAGAAGACAAAAGGCATGACCAACCACTCAATCCAAAACTAGTGGTATCCCAACTTGAGATCAATCTTATTGAAGAACTTGGCACCCCTATGTTGATCAAGAAGATCATCAATCTGATGGATTGGGTATCGATTCTTAATGGTGATTTCATTCAAGGATCTATAATCTATGCAAAGTCACCATGTCCTGTCCTTCTTCTACACTAGCACAACTAGGATCCCATAGGATGAGGAGCTGGATTGAATGTGGCCCTTTTGGATGAGCTCTTGAATATGACATTTTATTTCTTCTCTCTAGAAGAGAGTGTATGTATGTTGTTTTATTAGGTAAAGGAGAACTAGGTATAAAATCAATGGAGTGTTTGATCTAGAAGTGTATAGGAACCCCTTTAGGCGAGGAAAAGATATCTTTGTATTCACCTACATTATTTTCCACCTGCTTCTATTGTGTAGAGAATCCCTGTGTTGAGGTCGTGTTAGTAACAATGCCCTCCCATCCACCTTATGACAAAACCATGAGGAGGAAATTTTTTTTAGTTTGAGAGATTACCTTCTGACATTGATTTGCTAAGATGAAGGAAACTGCAGTAATCAAAACTACCTCGGGTACCCTGTAGGGTTGGAATCTGTAATATCCCTTTTTCAAATTTTATTAAAATGCCAATTTTTCAACTTTTTCCCCAATTTCGACCTTTGACTAGTTTAACTGTTTTGACCTCCAAATCATCCCAAATGCTCCCAAATCTTCTGTATGAGTGTATTAATGGTATTTAGACTTGAATATCAGGTTCAGGGATGTTTTATGGACCTCCAAATACTGCTGCAAACTTGATTTGTATTCTGATCAATATAGGTAATTTTGACTAGTAATTTGTGCATCAAATCCCCCCCGGGTAACACTGAAAATGGCCTTCCAAATGCCTCCAAACTCCCACAAATTTATGAACAGAGGTATATAATGTGTTAAGTATGTTATTTAGGTCTCATATGCACCATTAATTGATTTTTACTACTGTTATAACTCTCTCACATTCAACAGCAAAAACCCCCAATTTGACCCTTGGGGAAATGGCACTATTTCACCTCCCAATACAACTAAACTGAGTAAAAATGCTTCAAATGTTCAAGTACAGTACATGAAACTTGTAGAAGAAATCCATGGCATTATATTGATCACAAATATATCAGAGAATCATCCATCCATTCGAAATAATCAACATTATAGTGTCATACATCAATGCATTGGGGAAATGGACATTGTTTGCTCATTAATCAATAGTTTTGCATACAACCAGTGGGTATTTCGACCTGAGACTTTCTGAATATGAATAATAGAGGATATGAAGCTATTACAATCATAAATATATAATGAGAATCTCTCTCAAGAAGCACAAGTGCTCACCAAAAATGCCCTCCCTCAAGGAGCATGAATATGCCTTCAAAACTGGAAACGGTGGAGAGAAAGTGCTGCACTAAACCAAACCATGAAACTTCCTGTAGCTGATACCTGCAAATACAAAATCCATTAAAGCACCATGAAAGACCTGAGTGGCCTCTCCAAACACCAACTTGGATGGGAATCTTTCACCCTCGAAATTGGCTAAGGCAAGAAACTAGTCATCCACTAGCTCTCTCTTCACAAATGCAATTTTTCTCAAATCATCAAAAGCCATTCTCATACTTGATTTCTACATTTTATAACCAACATTAGCCTTCAAGGGGTCGAAATCCTCTCAATAGATTCAATAATTTTCCATTTAGGAAATATTCCTCATTTGCCACTTGTCTCCTAGTTCCAACCTTCCATCTTCTCCCAAATTCGAATTTGAGTCTCTTTGGATTCCTCCAACTCCATGAGCGCCTTCCTTGAGCCTATTTTTGGGGCTGACATGTCATAATGGTCAGGTGTAATAAGTCAGGTCTGAATTTTGTCATAAATGTCATAGATGCTTCATTATTGTTGTCATAAAACTAGGGAATCTAGCCCAAGTGTCCACTAGTCTCCAATTTGACTCTTCCTCTCCCATGGAGGTTACTATTCCATCCCATTTCGACCTAAGATTCTCAATGCCATGTGTTATGACTTACCAACTCACCCAAGAGTGTTCACCTTCCCATGAATTCGAATTGGCAAGAGAGAGCTGCCATGTGTCATTGAAAAATCAAGCTAGTGTGGGTCCCACCACCTCCATATGTCTCCAAAACCACTTGCCACCTAGAATTTCTCTTGAATTTATTTATTCATCATATTTATTAAATAATTGAACCCTTCTAATGTCTAAATATCATTTACTAGCTTCCTTATTACCATCCCACATGTTCCCATCCAACCTAGGAAACTAGTAGGATTGATGGGATTGTCTTACTATGCACTTATTTGAATGGGTACATTACAGTCCTCCCCACCCAAGATTGCTTGTCCTCAAGCAATTTCAAATTTGGATGCTGCAAAATCTTCTCCTCTTCCCATGTGGCATCTTCATTTGGTAAGTCCTTCCATTGCACTAAATATTCTTTGATGATTCTACTCCTCAACCTTCTTTCCCGTGTCTTCAAAATCTTTTCCGGAACAAGTGTGAGCTGACCTTCATCATCCAAAGGAGGAAGTATTTCTGAAGTGATGATTTGCTGACCAAGAGCTTTCTTAAGACAAGAAACATGAAATACATTGTGGATTTTACTCCCTTCCGGAAGTTCTAGTTCATATGCTACTTCTCCAACCTTCCGCACTACCTTGTATGGCCCATAGTACCTTGGTTTTAATTTTTCTGCTCCATTCTTTTTGAGAGATGTTTGTTTATAGGGATGCAACCTTAAATACACTAAATCATTGACTTGAAAGGTTCTATTTTCTCTATGTCTATCAGCATATTGTTTTTGCTGATTTTGAGCAACCTGCAAATTGTCTTTCAAGAGCTTTAAAATTTCTTGGCTCTCTTCCACCCAACCTTTAGCCTTTGGGGCTCTACTATCACCAAATATAATGTCAGCAAATGTAAGTGCATCATAACCATATAATGCTTTGAAAGGAGACATTCCTATTGACATATGATAAGTGGTGTTGTAGCAAAACTCACCCAAGTGTAACCATTTTGCCCATGCTTTTTGCTGCCCTCCCACATAGTTTCTTAGGTATCCTTCTAACCATTGGTTTACCCTCTCTGTTTGTCCATCAGTTTGTGGATGATAGCTGGTACTTGGAGTCAATTGAGTGCCTACCAATCTAAAAATTTCTTTCCAAAAAGCACCCATGAATCTACTATCTCTATCACTGACAATGCTCTTGGGAAGCCCATGCAATCTGAAGATTTCTTTGAAAAAAATATCAGCCACTTGTGCAGCACTAAAAGATGATGTAACAGCAAAAAAATGAGCAAATTTTGTCAACCTATCAACTACCACATAGATACAATCCTTACCCAAGGATTTAGGCAATCCGGTGATGAAATCCATGGAAATACTGTCCCATTTTTGCTCCGGAATGGGCAATGGTTGTAATAGGCCGGCTGGACATGTAAGTTCTGATTTGTTTTGTT
Source organism: Larix kaempferi (assembly GCA_027924585.1). Classification (NCBI taxonomy): domain Eukaryota; kingdom Viridiplantae; phylum Streptophyta; class Pinopsida; order Pinales; family Pinaceae; genus Larix; species Larix kaempferi. Next base: position 34,035,564 of record BSBM01000361.1, on the reverse strand, counting down.
GACATGCTTTACATTCATTCACATACTTCTGAACATCTTCCTTCAGCCCCTTCCAAAAAAATCTTTGCCTCAACTGTCTATAAGTTTTGAAGATCCCCGGATGGCCCGCTAGTGGGGAATCATGTGCTTCTTGCAAAATTCGGTACTTGAGCTTGGAGTTATGAACTAAATAAATTCTTCCCTTATAATATATCAGCCCATTCAAAATCCTATAATTATCATCCCCTTTGATTCCATCCAACACATCACAAGCAAATTTGTCTTTGGCATATTCAACTAGTAGCATGTTTTTCCAATCCTTGGCAATATCCATGAGAGAAAAAGAAGGCCTTCTTGACAAAGCATCTGCTACTATATTATTCTTTCCTTTGACATATTCAATATCAAAATCATAAGCTTGAATCTTGCTTACCCACTTTTGTTGCCTTTCATTTAGATCTTTTTGGGTGAGAAAGTGTCTTAGACTATTGTGGTCAGTTTTCACCACAAACTTGCTGCCCACCAAGTATTGTCTGAATTTGGCCAATGCATGCATAATGGCCAGCATTTCTTTATCATAAATGGAGTAAAGTTTTTCATGAGGCTGCAACTTTCTGCTCTCAAAGGCTATGGGGTGTTGGCCTTGCTTTAGGACAGCCCTATTCCTCCACCTGAAGCATCACATTCCACAACAAAAGGTTTAGTAAAATCAGGAAGTGCAAGTATGGGACAACTACTCATTACCTCTTTCATTTTTTGGAAGGCCTTTTCAGCCTCTTCATCCCACTTGAAAGAATCCTTATTAGTCAAATCAGTGAGTGGAGAAGTTAACTTGGAGAATCCTTTCACAAATTTTATGTAGTAGGTGCATATGCCAATAAAGCCTCTCAATTCGGTAATATTTTTTGGTGATGGCCATTCCAAGATAGCCCTGATTTTTTCCATGTGTACCTTCACTCCTTCTTGCCCAATAATGTTCCCAAGATACAGTATTTCTTTCATTCCAAATTCACATTTTGATAATTTAGCAAATAAGGACTCTTCTTGCAAGATTTTCAACACAATCTCTAACTGCTGCAAATGCTCTTCCCATGTTTTACTGTAAATGAGAATATCATCAAAGAAAACCAAAACAAACCTTCTTAGTTGCTTGCAAAATATCCTATTCATACATGCTTGAAAGGTGGCTGGAGCATTTGTTAACCCAAAAGGCATGACAAGAAATTCAAAGTGGCCAAAATGACATCGAAAAGCGGTCTTTTGCACATCTTCATCTTTCATTCGAATTTGGTGATACCCTGATCTAAGGTCAATTTTTGAGAAGTATTTGGCCCCATGCAGCTCATCCATGAGCTCATCAATCCTAGGAATAGGATACCTATTCTTTATAGTCTTTTTGTTCAAGGCTCTAAAATCTATGCACATTCTCAATGTTCCATCTTTTTTCTTCACTAGCACAACTGAAGAAGCATAAGGGCTAGAGCTTGGTCTAATGAGTCCCAACTCTAGGAGTTCTTGGATAGCTTTTTCAATCTCATCTCTAAACCTTTTAGGATGTCTATAAGGTGGTATCTGAATGGGTGAAGTACCCTCCTCCAAAACAATACTGTGCTCAACCCCCCTATCCGGTGGCCTACCATGTGGAAGGTCTCTAAAAACCTTTTCATATTTTTGCAAGAGTCTCTCTATCTCCTTTGGGTGTTTGACAATATTTATAGTTGGCTTGGGAGATGTAATATGACATTCAGCAGCCCATTCTATATCCCCATGCCTCAATATAGATCTCATGCTATTGCAAGTCACTACTTGATTTGGATAAGTGTGTTTCCCTCTCACAACTCTTTGTACTCCTTTTGAATCTTGGAATTTCATTCCGGGAATTTGATAATTTACTGTATGCTCTCCTATTGAATACAACCATTGCACTCCCAAAACCACATTAGTATCAGCAACATCAACCACATAAAAACTATCAACAAAAGTATAGTTACCTACGGTGACTTGCAGCTTTGGAACCCATGTTTTGCATTGCATTGTGTTGTGACCGGGAATGACAACTGTGAAGCCATCAAATGGTTCAATAGGTATCTTTCTTTTCTCTACCATCTCTGCATCAATGAAGTTATGAGTGGCTCCTCCATCTACCAAAACTGAAGTTCTTTGTCCTTGTACCACACCTTTGCAGCGGATAGTATGATAGCGAGGTACTGCTGAAAGCACTGCCATTCTTGCTTTGTCCGGTGAAGGCTGATTTTCTTCTTGTCTTTCCTCTTCTACTGCTGTCTCATATGCCTCTTCTTGATCTGAAATATGTCCATCTTCATCCATGCCCCCATCATACCCCTCATTATCAGAAAATACTTCTATGTATTGAGCCTTTCCTTTGGTACATTTGTGCCCCAGTGTCCATGGTTGGAAGCATGTGAAGCATAGTTTCTTTTTTCTAAGTTCATCCCTGTTTAGTCCCTCTTTTTTATTCCTCTCAAATGACTCTCTTTGCCAAGGTTTCTTATCATATCCATCCCTTTGCCAAGGTTTCTTTTCAAATTTATAGCTAGGCTTAGGAGGAAATCTCGTTCTAGGAAGCACATTCTGGAGATCCCTAGTCAAGCTCACTGCATCTTTTAATGTAGTTGGCTTGTGGGCTTTGACCAAACCTCTTAAGGGTTCAGCCAAACCTTCAGTGAACAGCAATACTAATCTTCCCATAGATACATCAACCACCTTGACTGATAATTTTTGAAAGTCCAACATATATTCAGTAGGGGACCCAGTTTGCTTCAATTGAGCTAGTTCTTTGAAAGGCAATTCTGGATCTTTTTGTTCAAATCTTTCTAGTACCCTGTCAACAAATTCTCCATATGTTTTAACCTGATTATGACCCAAGGTTTTCAGCCCATGAAACCACCATTCAATGGCATCTCCTTCCAAATGCAAAATGGCCATTTTTAATGCATCCTCTTCCAACATAGGATCCAGCTGAAAATATACATCCAATTTTTGCACCCAAGTGTTAGCAGAATTTTGAGAAGAACCATCAAAAGTAGGAAGTGACATTTTTCCAATAGCACTATTTAATTCTTTGTTTTGGAATGGACTCCTATTGTCTCCCTTCCTATTAATCTTTTGCATAGCATCAATGTAGTCACTGAGTGGTACACCTCTTTTACACTCTTCATTCAAATCATTCCAATCATTTACTAGTTTCTTGTAATCCAATGCAATATTGGGCTCTTCTTTGGGTGTGAGAAATTTAGGTGCAGTATGCCTTTGTGTGCTTTGAAATTCATCAGGTCTATTATGAGGTCCTGTACTTGAGAAAATATGCTCATTCCCTTTCATCTTTTCCCCTGAGTGTGAACCGCTATTATCTCCTATTATCCCTTTGCTTTGAAGCTGGCTAATCAACAATTCAAATCCTTGCAACAATTTATCACCTATCCTATCCATGTTTGCTGAAAGTTTAGAGAAACATGGATCTAAGGTTGCAATAAGTTCCTCCTTATGTTTTAATTTGTCATCCTCCTCTCTACCCATGGTTTCAGCAAAAGACTCCTCTTCTTCTACTACCTCTTCTTCAACAAAAACCTCTTCAACTACTGGTTCAAAGGGTGGTGGATTATTCTTTTGACTTCTTGTTAGGACCATCAGGTGCCAAGAACATGCTCTGATACCACTTGTAATATCCCTTTTTCAAATTTTATTAAAATGCCAATTTTTCAACTTTTTCCCCAATTTCGACCTTTGACTAGTTTAACTGTTTTGACCTCCAAATCATCCCAAATGCTCCCAAATCTTCTGTATGAGTGTATTAATGGTATTTAGACTTGAATATCAGGTTCAGGGATGTTTTATGGACCTCCAAATACTGCTGCAAACTTGATTTGTATTCTGATCAATATAGGTAATTTTGACTAGTAATTTGTGCATCAAATCCCCCCCGGGTAACACTGAAAATGGCCTTCCAAATGCCTCCAAAATCCCACAAATTTATGAACAGAGGTATATAATGTGTTAAGTATGTTATTGAGGTCTCATATGCACCATTAATTGATTTTTACTACTGTTATAACTCTCTCACATTCAACAGCAAAAACCCCCAATTCGACCCTTGGGGAAATGGCACTATTTCACCTCCCAATACAACTAAACTGAGTAAAAATGCTTCAAATGCTCAAGTACAGTACATGAAACTTGTAGAAGACATCCATGGCATTATATTTATAACAAATATATCAGAGAATCATCCATCCATTCGAAATAATCAACATTATAGTGTCATACATCAATGCATTGGGGAAATGGACATTGTTTGCTCATTAATCAATAGTTTTGCATACAACCAGTGGGTATTTCGACCTGATACTTTCTGAATATGAATAACAGAGGATATGAATCTATTACAATCATAAATATATAATGAGAATCTCTCTCAAGAAGCACAAGTGCTCACCAAAAACGCCCTCCCTCAAGGAGCATAAATATGCCTTCAAAACTGGAAACGGTGGAGAGAAAGTGCTGCACTAAACCAAACCATGAAACTTCCTGTAGCTGATACCTGCAAATACAAACTCCATTAAAGCACCATGAAAGACCTGAGTGGCCTCTCCAAACACCAACTTGGATGGGAATCTTTCACCCTCGAAATTGGCTAAGGCAAGAAACTAGTCATCCACTAGCTCTCTCTTCACAAATGCAATTTTTCTCAAATCATCAAAAGCCATTCTCATACTTGATTTCTACATTTTATAACCAACATTAGCCTTCAAGGGGTCGAAATCCTCTCAATAGATTCAATAATTTTCCATTTAGGAAATATTCCTCATTTGCCACTTGTCTCCTAGTTCCAACCTTCCATCTTCTCCCAAATTCGAATTTGAGTCTCTTTGGATTCCTCCAACTCCATGAGCGCCTTCCTTGAGCCTATTTTTGGGGCTAACATGTCATAATGGTCAGGTGTAAGAAGTCAGGTCTGAATTTTGTCATAAATGTCATAGATGCTTCATTATTGTTGTCATAAAACTAGGGAATCTAGCCCAAGTGTCCACTAGTCTCCAATTTGACTCTTCCTCTCCCATGGAGGTTACTATTCCATCCCATTTCGACCTAAGATGCTCAATGCCATGTGTTATGACTTACCAACTCACCCAAGAGTGTTCACCTTCCCATGAATTCGAATTGGCAAGAGAGAGCTGCCATGTGTCATTGAAAAATCAAGCTAGTGTGGGTCCCACCACCTCCATATGTCTCCAAAACCACTTGCCACCTAGAATTTCTCTTGAATTTATTTATTCATCATATTTAGTAAATACTTGAACCCTTCTAATGTCTAAATATCATTTATTAGCTTCCTTATTACCATCCCGCATGTTCCCATCCAACCTAGGAAACTAGTAGGATTGATGGGATTGTCTTACTATGCACTTATTTGAATGGGGACATTACAGAATCCTAGAGTAACAGTGAAACTATGAGGCATGGACTCATAAAAAACATAGTGTTTCCACATATAGGGTTTTCCTAAAAGAACATCACAAACTTCGAGTGGAGAAACATCACGTAGTATCTCATCTCTGAAGGGGTTGATGTCATAGAATAGGAGACACTACTGGCTAGAGCATATGTTTCATCCTTGGTTCAATCATCCAATGGTGTATGGTTGGGGGTGTGACATTATCAACAACTTCATTATTTTGATGATATCAACTGAGATCATGTTCTTTTGACTCATGTTGTTAATGATGAAATACAAGGAGATCATATTTACCCACATCTGTCACTAGAAGAGGCGTGTGTCCTCCTCGAGCTCCTCTAGTTCTTCTAGTTCGACTATTGTGGTTGTGATGGTAGCAGTGGGTTATGCAATGATGATCCATTTCTGTTTATTGTGCTCTGAATTAGAGTCTGAGCTAGGTTTTGATTATTTTTCCTAGAGCTCAGCCACCAATGATTGTTTTGAGAAACTTTCAACAATTTTGTGCTAGGGTATTTTGTGGAACTCATACCACTTTTCAGTGTCCTTCCTCGAATTCCCATTACCTTTCTTAGTTGATAGCTTGGCCCGATTTTGTTGAGATTTACTTCTATGCTTTGTCCTTTATTTTGTGAGTTAGGGTTTCCTTTTCCATGCTTTTGTTGTGGCATGTTTTCAAATCCGAACTCCCACTTACTCTGCTACTTAAATTTTTGCTTTTTTTTTACTGCATATCGATAAGCAACTCCCAGTGAGGATATGTCCAATAAATCAATATCAATTTTAATTTAATTATGTATACCACTACAATAATTCAAAACCAAGTGTCACTCGAAGACTTCGATACCTAGCTTTGAGCACAAGACATGAAATATGTTGGTGTACTCTAGAACTGTCTAGTCTCTCTCCTTCAATAAAGTCACCAATCTCGTGTATTGGTTGTCATAGCTTCTGATAGGTTAAAAATATTCCTTAAGGGCATCAACAAAGGCTTCCCAAGTGGGTTCTCTCCCGAATGGCATAGATTCATCTATGATGTACCTCTCCCAAAAACCTTCCCACCAAGATTTAATATGGGGAAGGGATTTATGGAGCACGAAGGTGATATTTTCACTTTCGGAAAAATTTTGGACATAATAATAACCTTATATCATATTCAATGATTTTTCTAGATCATCTGTATCTATATTTCCTTGAAGTAAGCATATATCAAAATTTACTTGTACCTTGAAGGACATCGCACCTCCAAAATGGTTGTTTGATGAAGATGTCTCGGTCACTATCGGTAGATGTTGAAATATATGAAATAAGTTCTCTATCATAGCATTCCTTTGTTGTGCAAGGGATTCCTCAAGTAACATCTTGAAAGGACCTCCTGCTCCTTCATCTCTCTTTTCTTTCGGTATGGGAGGTTACTTGGACTGATGAGAGTAGTTGTCCTCAACAAAATATAGCTCGAGACCCAACTCTTTATACCCGGAACTCATCAGAGACATCCACTGAGAATAAATAGGAGTAGACTTCTCTGATACCATTGATCTAGATTGTAAAAGGAACACAATGGACAATAAGCAAATAAATGTAGAAAAAAAAAGAATAATATAGAAAGTAAATCAACTTTTTATTAAATGGAAAAATCCTTAAAATTACATCGTGAATGGATGGATGAATGTCCTTTACAAATAAGAGGGTTGTATTAGTATACTATTTATGGGGTTCCTTCTAGGAGTCATGTCTCTCCATTTATGTCTTTCCATTATTTTATTCATTTCATTTATTTGATTTAATTTTTCAAATACCATGGATTACAAAAAAACCATGGGTTGTAAAAGTAGCACACATGTATTTTCTCCACTTATAAGTTGTTTCCCACTAAATATTGTGGTTTTACCAAAACCATGGGCTCCATGGGTGATTCGGTGAAAGAGGTGGGTGGTCATTGATTTTCATTTGGATCACAGTAGGTATAGGTCTTCAAAAGTCACTATTTCATCATTTATAAAAAAGGAGCAAAACAGTTCCATACCTATCTCTATCAATATTGTATTCCTATTCACATTAGACAAAATCCCAAAGTTTCAACAAATCTAAGTTATTATACTTATGTTATGGCCAATTTTTTTTTTTGGCTCCAATTGTTTTTAACTATTCTATTTTTGTTGACGCAGAAGAATGTTGATGTGGCATGACATGTGGTTTCCTATGTGTTTTTGGGTTCTACGTATCATCGTCAAGCATGACCATTCATCTGCTTCCCCTTCCATGTCATATATTTTCAACAAAATCCTCCAAGTCATCATGATTCCCTATGATTCCCATACCATAATTTCAACCTCTACAAAATTAATTGTTGATGCCTCAGATATCGTAGCATCAATTAGAAAGGGATTCTCCCCGATAGATGATCCCAATTAGATTATCTACCGTTTGGAATGGGGAATCCGTCCGGTTAGCGGTTCCGACAACCATGGGTTTGGAGTTTAATTTCGATTATACTGGTTATGGCCCGATCCACCTTTCTTTTGGATTTTATGTTTTAATGAGATGCAAGTGCCTAATTTATATTTAATCTAAATGCAAAAAAACTAAAACAGATCTAGGTCTAAAACTGAAGTAAATCTACCTATCCTTGCAAGGAACCTACTTAAAGCGTGAGCAATGAGCTGTTAGAATTATCTTTAAAGAATGAACAGGCAGCCATTCAATCTGTAAGAGAAAGCTACAGCTAGATAACAGATCTCAGAAGATAGCTTCTAATTGTAAATGACACATTTCATTACTCATCAAAGAAAGAAGCAAAATTATCTAATCTAGATGGAAAAATGAAAGAAACAGATCTAAGTGTAAACAAACTGAAATAAATCTAAAGATCCCTGCAAGGAGCAAATTTAAAGGCATGAACAATGAGCCATAGGAGTTATCTTAAAGAAAGAACAGCTAGCCATTTAATCTAAAGAGAACTCTACAACAAATATAAAGATATCAGCAGATAGCTCCTGATTTAATATGAAACACATTCATTGCTCACAAAATGGAGAAAATCGTTTACACAGGAAGGAGCAAAAATCATGCTACAAAGAAATAATTCAGATAGTAGGAATGATCTCACATTACAGTATGGAAATCACCAAAATAGTCCAATACACATCCATCTTTCATTCCCATGCAAAACGTCCATCTCCAGGCTTTTATTAGAAAATTCTGTTTTCATATAACCAATACAAGATAGCTCGTATAGGTCTCAAAATTTCATTCCCTGCCAAAAGTCCTTTCTAATCCTTCCTAAATTCTATTTATAATTACAAAATTGCCCAGTGGGCTGCCACCTGGCCTCTTCCACTTGTCACCTACAGGAATTTCTTCTATAATAGACCAAAAAATGTGACTACTCCTTTTACAAAAAATATTTAACAAAAGAAAATGGACAGTTGTTCCATAGCTCACGCTTTACACATTTGAGATTTTAAAAATACAATATATCAGAAATAATGTTCTAATATTAGTGCTGTCATTCTTGTGCGTGAGCTTTTGCTGGAAGAGGATCGCCCAAATCAACTGATGCTGCTGATGTTGCCTTAGGAGAGGCACTCGAACCTATTGTTGCTGCTGCCTCTACTTGGGAAGAAGGGATTGAGCTGGCTGGAATTTCTGTCACTGATGGGGGAGAGGGAATCGAGCTTACTGTTGTTGATGGAATGGCTGCTGGGAGAGAAGATTCTGGATTTGTTGTTGCTCCTGCTACTGCTGCTACTTTCTTCTCCCCCTCCGCTATGTAACTATACCATATGCCCATGTCCCTTATGACTATGTTTGCGGGAGCAGGGAGCGGAATTTTCTGTGAAGTCACATTTTTCCTAAGCTCTGCTTCGATGCCTTGAACTTTTGCTACTGCAGCTTGATGCACTTATTTGAGCAAGTGGCTATGGACTGATGACATTCCAATATAATGTTGGAGGCCGTCAATTGCTAGGACATCAATTTTCTTAACGTATTCAGTTTGGATTCCTACTTCTTCCTTTAGTTCAGCCAAGCGTTGTTCCTCATCCGGGAAATCATCGAGGGATTGCAGGAAATTCAATTTGCACCTGTCATGCACTCCCTGGATCCTTTGATACAGACCGTTGATCTTATCCCTTGTTCCTTGCACACTGGCTATTAGCTTACTGCCAAAGTTTCTGCAGAAGTCCAAAAGGGACACATCTTCATTAAAACCCTCCACAGATTTGAATGGGAGATGTGTGGGGAAATCCCCCTTTCCTTCTCCCCATTCTATCTGGCTCAGGATGTTTGCCTTGACATGGGTATGCTTGGCTTTGAGCCTATGGGCCTCCGCATTAATTTCCTTTAACCTGACCACCATGGCCTTGAGCTTGCAAACCTCATTAGTAATTAGCTCCTGAGTGTTGTGCATTTGCTTCAGGATGCTGCAGGACAACTCATGGAAGGGAGACATGTCCACCGTTCTGCTCTCAGCTTGCTCCAATTGCTCAGCTAATGCCCGCTTGTCTGTTTCAAGCTGGGACACTCTGGCTACCGCATCATTCTTTTGTGCTTCTTCAATCATCATCAGGATTGATAGTTGCTCCTTCTCTTCCTCTAACCGGTTATATTTGTCTAACAGCTCTTTATGCTCGGCGTACAGGAAATTATACTTGTTCACCGCCAGATCCCTGTGGGCTTGCTCATTAGCCACAGTCTGTTGTAGCGCACGAGCTCTCTTTTTTGTCAATGCATTTTCTCTGAATATAACACCTACATTGTCCAGTGATGCTTTTGCTCTTTCTACAACTGTGGATGCCATAGCAAAGGGATCTTTATCTGTATTCTGCATTACAGTGACCTCCCGGTGGGTAATGATGTCCTCCTGGAAGGGACTTTTGATCCTCTCTTCCGATTTGAGGACCATTGCTTTCCTTTTCTTGTCATAGACAAACTCATTCCACCTGGACACCATATGTTTTCCCGATGGAGTGTACGGGACAATTGGGAGGTCCATAATGTCTATTTCTTCCTCAGCTGGTGGGGTCCGGACTCCCTGAGCTGGATCTACTCCCACATCTTGGGTACTAGAGCCACCTGCTTGAGTTGCATCTATTTCCATGTCTTGGACACCCGACCCACTTGCTTGGGCATCTTACCTTGCTTTCAGCCCTTCTTCCGCTTTCTGTTCAGCTTCCTGTACTCCTTCCCCTCCTTCAACTTGTGGCTGACCTTCATCTCCTTTCTGCTGCTTTTCATCTTCAGCGTCCTTCTGCTGTTGGGCTTCCTCGGCTTCTTTCTGTAGCCTCTCACTTTCGGCTTCCTGTTTCATTCTTGGCACTTCAGCTTCCTGCTGCAACCTGGCTTCCTCCGCCTCCCGCTGCAATCTGGCTTCCTCACTTAATCTGAGCTCTTCCCGAGCTCGAGCATCATCAGCTTCTTTCTCCTTCTGCTGGCTGGTCTTCTAGATCTTGGTGGAGCTAGAACTTGCTCCACTTCCTTGGCGAAAGGTTCGTAGCTCATCCATGTTGTTGATTCACCTGAATACCTCTTCCTCGGCATCGGGGTAGTGAGAGTACTCAAAATGAGCATAGATTTCCTTACAGTGCTCGGCCACTCTTCCCTTCCTGTCATTCCTGTGGAAGATCACCTCACCGAAGTGGAAGGCTTTCAACTCCTGAACAAACTCTTCGGCTGAGGAAACCCCTGAGAACTTGTAAGCACCTATGAAGAAAGGTAGAGGGGGAAAGGAATCCTTATGCTGTTTGTGGAGCATTGCTCCGATTCCATCCAGGAAGATTTGTCTTACTGCTTCTTTAAGGACCACATAATCTATGGCATACTGCGGCATGATGTATGGAGCTTTATTCCCTCCAAACATTCTTAGGTAGGTGCCTTGCTCTGAAAAGTAAAAATCCCCGTAATTCTCAAGGACTTCCACAGCGTTCTCTGACAGGCAGTTGGGCTCCTCCTTGAACTTCTCATATAGGGGCATGATGAACCCCTCACAGATGAGTTTGTAGATAGGTTTGTAATTCTGGGCCCACATCATCCTGAAAGCAGTATAAACCAGGGTGGTGTCCTTATCCCATGTGCAGCCCAATTTGGGGAAGTCCACCTTGGCCAAAACACAATCAATCAGATATGAGGACATGAAAAATTATGCCTTCTTCAAGGCTAGTCCTTCTCTTGCAGCAACTATCATTGAGGCCAAACTATCTGACATGAGAGTGGCCCAGTCAAATACAGTTCCTTTAAATGCCACAAAGTGGATAATAGGGACCCACTGAATCTTATACACGGTGCCATCGGGCATGCCGAAGATTCTGCACAGCATCAAGGCGATCAATCTGAAAGGAGGTCTCAGATTATGTACATCATATTCGTCATTTCCTTTATTTCTCAAATGTTTGCCTGCTACCAATAGCGTTTTGGCCATCTCAACGTTGTTCATTTTTCCCAGCCATTCATCAGTCAGAGATTGCTGGGAGCGGGGAAATTTGTAGGCCGTAGCCAGGTATGCGGGGTGAAATGAGGCAATGGCCACCTTCCCGTTGTCATTTATCACTCTTCCTTCCGCATCAGCGTGTTGGAGTATCCATCCGATTACTTCAGCATAGGGGAATAGTTCAGGGCGGGTAGCAGCTCTAGTTATGCTTGATGCTTTGATATTGAGATAAATCTGCCCCTCTTCTAGCAACATGTCCGGGATATCCTGGTCTCGGATCATTCTGTAAATGTCACCCCAGCGGATTTCTGGAGGAATACCGGTGGTGCACCTAGTATCCTGAAGTGAGGTCTTAGTTTTATGTGGTGCAGGATTTTTCTCTGTCATCTTAGCCTTCTTCTTCCCACCTTTTGGCATGTTGACTTATCCCTGATAGCAACCAATTATACATCATTATCAACATGATCAACATACTGTGAGATTTTACAGAGAGCATCACCATTTTAACATGTCAATGAGATAAATGCAATGGGAAGATGCATGTTAGGAAGCCAAAATACACCATTCCAAACACGAGTTCTAGATTTTAGTCATCCTAATTCTTTTAAAGGGGCAGGTTTGGAAATGCTCCCGCGAGGATAAGCATGTTGCGTAAGCAACCTACTCTCGGTCTAGCTCTAGGGAAAAGGGTGACTTTTGTCACTGTGCTTTTAAAAGGTTAGTGGCGGGGAAGTCTGGGGTGAAATGACCCTGTGACGAAATAGGGATCCGTTTTCATATTTATGGATAGGCGAGTATGGGGCCGCTTTCGTATTCATGAACAGGCGAGGGCTCTGACCTCCATTGCTATCTGAATCACCTAACGAGGGGTTCTATGGTGGGTTTTGGTTTGAGCAAGGGCGATGGCGCCCGGAGAAAGACTGACGAAAAAGGCTCAGGGGGCCATAGTTTCTTGTGGCTTGATTTTAGTGGAATAAGAAACCCACGGGGCCCCGGGGCTTAGAAAATGAAACAACGATATATCCGACCAATGCCTATCGGCCACATCTCAGATGAAAATAAAAAATATGACGTTCTTTTCATAATATGCAAACGTTTTACAATTCCTTGGTTCTATATGATGGGAAATATGCAATTTCGACTATATTTGACGGGCAAAGTAGCCCATGACAAGCATTTTGCCCGCAAAGTTCTCTCGGTGAGGCTTCGGGATGAAAATGCGAAGGTCTCCGCAGTTGCGGGAGGCTTATGCGAACGACTTCTGCAACTCTTGGGTGGAAAAGTCCAAAGGCTTCCGCAAAATTCGAAGAAAACTTCTAAGTTCTTTTCAAAGTTTCGGGGAGATTTGGCGAATGACGCCCGCCGTTTCGGAAGGAATTCTTGAATTCTTCCGTGGTTTCGGAAAGAATTTGCCAATGGCTTCCACAACTTATGAGAAAAATTTAAGTCCCTCTTCGGGAAGCTTACGCGAGTGTCTTCCGCAAATTTCGGGCGGTTTCCTTGAATTCTTCCACAACCTTTTGGGAAAAGTTTCCAAGTTCTTTTCGGGAATCTTATGTGAGTGGCTTCCGCAAGTTTCGGGCGGCTTCGTTGAATTCTTCCGTCGTTTCGGGAGGAATTCATTAGAAGCTTCCGCAATTTTTAAATAAGAACTTCCAGATCTCTTCGAGAACTTTAGACGAACAGTTCCCGTCGTTTCGGGAGGAAAACCCGAATCTCTCCGCAAAAAATTGAGAATTTTTCTAAGTCTTTTTCGGAAAGCTTAGACGAGTGGTTTCCGCCGTTTCGGGAGGAAAACCCGAATCCCTCAGTAGCTGCGGAATTTTTTGACGAATAGCTCCGTCGTTTCAGCAAGAATTGTCCAATGGCTTCTGCGGCTTTCAGACGAAAGTTTCTAAGTCTTTTTCGGAAGGCTTATGCGATTAACTCCCGCTGTTTCGGGAGCAAAAGCTGAATGATTCCGCAGAGCTTCCTTCTTAAGTTCCGCGACTTTTTCAGAAATTTTCTAAGTCCTTCCCGAGATGTTTAAACAAAGGCTTCCGCCACTGCGAGGTTTTATCAAATCATTCCGCGATTTCCAGGAAGACTTCATGAAAAAATTTATGTTGAGAAACAAGATTTCCTGGCAGCCTTGGGGTGGTTCATGGCAAGATTTTCTGTTGAAAAACAAAGTTAAAAGCTGGGAATGGCCCTTAAGGAAGCCTTTCTAAAAACGTTTAAAGGAGGGGCCCCAATATGTACAAAATTTTGGGGGGGATGTTGCTGCAACAACAATGGCGAGTCGCTGGTGAACACAGATCTCTGAAAAAATTCCTCTTCATGGTCCGAAACCTCATCAAAGACATCCATCTTAGGTGCAATACTCAACTGAGCATTTTAAATTCATGTGAGGGGAAGAAGGCACTTTACCTGCTAGCTATTGGTGAAAGGGGAGCTTTGACCGAGACATCTTCACCACTCTCAAAGGGCCAACATATGAGATTCATTTTAGGAGGGTCATCTTTCAGATGGTTACTACTGCCGGACTCCACAGGATTTGCAACACTTTCTCATGGACATTATTGCTCTTGTTCCTCATTCCCATGCTGCTTGCATCCTTTTGGATGTTTGTACTTTGAACAGCTTAGCTATTTGAGCCTTCAAGAGATATTTTCTTTGGACATGATCTTTGATTTAGGCTCCTCAATCCATAATGTCCTTTTGTGTGAGTTAGAAATTTTATTGATTTGATCAAATCTCACGGACGGAGAGGAGCCCATTTTGAGCTGAGCCTTTTGGACAACCTTCTTGATTTTACATGTCTTTTGCTTTTGTCTTAGCCATGCTTTAATTGAGGCGAGAATCTCTGGAAAATAGACCCTTGAACATAAGCCATTTTGGCTGTTAAATTTGCAGCATGGAGTCATTTCAATACCCTATGTCCTCGAGGTGTACTACTTTCCATGGGTCCAACTTTGGTAACCTTCTTGAGATGCCTTTGAAGTGTGAGAGTGGGTGGATCCCAACGATAGTAGTGAAGATGGTCATAGGTCTCTGCTATTTAAACAGGATTAGTGTGACCAGCGGAGTAGGCTTCCTTCCTTCTGAACATTTCAGCGAGAGCACAACAGACAGGATTTATTCGAGCATAGTTCTGGACTCATGGGTTGCGAGATTTCTTTGAGAGACTTATCCTCAACGGGAAACTCAACCAAAGGGATTTCAGAAAACAAAACTTGTTGCAAAGGTTCAAATGACAATGAAAGAAACAAAATGGACGAAAAATAAAGCAACTAAAGGCTAAGGCAACAAATAAAAGAAAACTTTATTTATGTACAGGAAGTCTCAACGAGACTATGCAAAGTATTGTTTCAGAGCGAGGCCATTAAGAGGAAGGGTTACTTCTTCTCCCTCGAGATTTGTCAATTTGTACATGGATGGGCCTAATTTTGCCAAAATTTGGTACGGGCCTACCCATAGATGTTGAAATTTCATATGCATTCCTTTGCCTTCGTGATTATGGTCCCATTTCAGGACTAAGTCCCCAACTTCGAAGCTTCTTTTGCCAGACTTCCTCTTATCGAACCATCTCTTAAATATGTCTTGATGTTGATGAAATCGGTCTTTAGCTTTCTGTCGGGCTTCTTCAAGTTGAAGCAGGGTATTGATCCTGGATTGTAAGGCTTGGCTACCAGAACCCCGAGAGGCTTGGGATAACTGTAAGGGTGGGAGTAAGATGTTTGGGGGAAGGATGGCTTCCTTGCCATATACAAGAGTGAAAGGGGAGACACCTAAAGCGTTCTTTGGGGTCACCCTATCTGCCCATAAGGCGTTTGGGAGAGCTACATGCCAACTTTTTTGGTTTTCTATCACAATCTTCTTAAGAATTTGAATCAGATTCTTGTTTGAGGATTCAGCTAATCCGTTCCCCTGAGGATAATAATTGGCTGAATAATGCAACTTAATTCCCCATTCATAAACAAATTCATTTATCTTGCAAGACGAAAAATAAGTAGCATTATCAAAAACAAGGGAAATTGGAACCCCAAACCTGGTTATGATGTTCTCTTTCAAGAAGCTGATGACCGCGTCTTCATTGACTTTGCGTAAAGGGATAGCCTCCGTCCACCTAGTGAAGTAGTCGGTAGCCGTCAGGATGTATCGATGTTGCAATGAAGAATGTGGATTTATCTCTCCGATAACATCTATACCCCACTGCTCAAAAGGCTCAGAGATGATAACCGGCTGCAATGGTCCTGCTGCCTTAGGTAACTTCCCAGCACTCCTTTGACATACATCACAGTTTCGTGCATACGTATGGGCATCTCGGAACAGAGTGGGCCAATAATAACCAGCTCTTAGTATCTTGTGTGCTGTCATCTCTCCTGAATAATGTCCACCTGCGAGGCCATCATGCAATTCCTTAACAACTTTGTTTGTATCTTCCTTCTCCAAACATCTAAGGAAAACTCCATCATAATTTTTTCTGAAAAGTATCCCATCAATGATTTGATAAGGTACTGATTTCAAGCGGAGTGCCCTTCTTTGATTAGAGTTCCAGTGTTTAGGTAGATATCCCTGCTACAAATAGTGCACCAGGTCCCTATACCATGACTGGGGAGTTGTGAATATATGACATACTTCAACCGAATTTAGCTCAGCTTCGTTCTTCCAATGTTGCTCTTCATCAGTCGAGTTTCCCGCAAGTAACTTGCACAGGCCTTGTCCTTTGATGATCATGGATGGTTTAAATTCTAAATCATATTCCTGAAGAGCTGTGACCCAATTCCCTCTCCTTTCTCCCAATTCCTTTTGAACGAAAAGGGATCTAATAGCTGGGTGGGGAACTATGACTTTAGTTCTGTTCTTCAGAATGTATGGCCTAAACTGCTTGACTGCTTTGAAGACAGCATATGCATGCTTGTCAACCACGGGATAGTTCAGCTCAGCCCCTTGCAGACCAGTGCTCATAAATGAAATTGGGTACTCATCTCCCTGCTCCACCTTTTGCGTGAGTACAGCTGCGAGGGAGTCATCTGAAGCAAAGGTATACAAGATGAAATCCTTATCAAAATATGGGCTCCTTAAGGAAGGAGCCTTAGCTACAACTGCCTTGATATCTCTAAATGCGTCCTTCTCCAGATCTATCCACTTGAATTGCATGCTTTGTTTAACCATCTGTTGCAATGGCTTAACAATTTGCGCGAAATCCAGAACAAACCTGCGGACAAAATTGATGGTGCCCATAAAAGACTACATAGATTTCTTGTTGTAAGGCATTGGAATCTTATTAATGGCTTGGACTCTTTCTTGATCAATTGACACTCCCCCTTTGGAGATGATATGACCCAAGAGCTTACCTTCGAGAACAACAAACACGCTCTTCTTGGGATTCAGGGAAATACCATATTTCCGGCAGCGATAAAAAATATGCCTTAGATGCATGACATGATCTTCCCTTTTCTTCGAAAAGACTGTCACATCATCCAAGTATACAACCACGCATTGTCCACCCAATCCTCGGAAGGCGATATACATTGCCCTTTGGAATGTAGCTCCTGCATTTATCAGACCAAATGGCATTCTTCTATATGCGAAAGTTCCCCACTTAGTTCAGAAAGTAGTCTTGAGACAATCTTCTTCGGCCACTAATACTTGATTATAGCCAGAGAAACCATCGAGGAGAGAAAATAATTCGGATCCTGACACCATTTGAAGGATTTGTTCCATTGAAGGGACGTGGTAGTTGTCTTTATCCGAAGCTCTGTTTAAATTTCTAAAATCTACACATAGCCTTATCTCTCCCGACTTCTTTCTTATGGGAACCAAGTCTGCAACCCATTCAGAATGCCGGACCTTAAAGATTATCTTAGCGTCCAGGAGCTTCTTTAATTCCTTTTGGATCAGCGGTTCTAGAGTAGGATGCATCCTTCTTAACTGCTGCTGAAATGGATTGACACCCGCTTTCATTGGTATAACATGCTGAATAATGCGGACGTCATACGTTTTCAGATCTTCATAAGTCCATGCAAAAACATCTTTGTATTGTTTAAACAATTTGATGAACCTGTCTCTTTCTCTTGGTGAACAACATTTGCCAAGGTTGACAAATTTTGGTTCTGCCTCGGTACCCAAATTAACTAACTCATGTTGCATTGATGAGCTGTTAGTTTTGGTATTAGCTGGCCTTTTGAATTTATTTTGAAGATCGAACAGCATTTCAAGGGACCTTACCCCTTTGGGAATGAAATTTCCTTTCTCCTCATCCTTCTTCATCAAATCAGCATCATGTTCTTCTTCATCTATTGCAGCTCCTTGAAAGCTATCTTTGTTTGTTAAGAAGATGATAATTTGTTCATCATCATCGAAGACTCTGAAGTTCGTGATGTTATCAGGAATGGAAGGCCTGAAAATCAATTCAATTGAGCATTTGTTATTTGACAACACCAATCTAGAAGCAGATGTTGCTAACAAATCAGCAGCAGAATTTTGCAATCTAGGAATTGATTTTATATTGAAAGCGTCAAAATGCATAATTAAATCCCATACCTCAGCCTCATAACCCTTCAAATGAGGTGAGAGACAATGATTGGTGTCCCTTACCTGTCTTACAACTATCTCGGAGTCACCAAAGACCTTCAGGTACTTAACATTTAAGCCAATGGCCTTCTTTAATCCATGTACCAAAGCTTCATATTCAGCGGTGTTGTTAGTACAATCGAATTATAATCTACAAGACAAAAAATACTTGTTTATTTTTGGATCCATTAGAACACAACCGGCTCTGGATCCTTCCATAGTTTTAGAACCATCAAAGTATATTGTCCAAAAGATATCTTTAGATTCAACTAAGTTAGTTTCTTTGTGATCTATGTCAGTAACTAAATTGACTATGTTACAATCAACATCATCAGCCCGAGAAAAATGAAGGAGATCGGACTGTTTATCTGATTCATGGCTAATGGATTCAGACTGATAATTACCCGGATCCATTTCTAAGAAATAATTCCCCAGAACCGAGGATGAGAAAGCTACAGCCTCGTTTTTTTATTCTAACTGAGTTACATTTTGCTTCATATGAGGTTCCCTAAGAACTTTAATCTGATTCTGCCTGTTCTAATAAGGCAGCCATAGGTGGGACCAATCAGTAGCAAAGTAGCCACTTAGCTTGGTAGACCAATCCCTACTTAAAATCATCCCATAGGATTCAGGAATATCGACCACCATTATGTCAATGAATTGACGGACTCTAGGGTCAGCTGATAATCTGATGAGAACGTCTTTCATCTCCCTAATTACTTTAACAGCAGTCCTGTCTAATTGGATAATTTGAGCTGGAGATGGAACAGGCTGCCCGTTAATCTTTTTACAAATTGACAGTGGCATAACGTTTGAGGATGCTCCAGAATCTACCAAACAGTTGTGGACATTGTGATTAAAAATTTCAAAAGTCAATAGGAACGACAATGTTTGAGATTTATATTTCCCACCGATGCTAGCCTCATTAATTTCGGGATTGTTTTGAGAATCCGTTAACAGAGTATTGATCTGGGGTTGTAGAACATGCAGCAGTTTGTCTCGTTGATGGGGCAAGCTGCACATGTCAAATATTGACACATTCGCTTTGAACTTCTTGATATCTTCGATAATATCATATCCTATGTCAGATTCGTTCCCAACTCGAGTTGGCTGATCTGTTTTGCTCGTTGTGACCTTAGGTAGCTGAACTATGGTGTCAGCGTTTGGCTGCTTGGTCGCTGTTTGGCTAACTTTGGGCTGCGGTGGGATAATTGTTATATGTCTCTGAGGCGGTTCTTTTGAAACTTTAGGCTTATGAGGAGCTGTGCTTGGCACAGGATCGGCAATAGGACCTTTGCTGCGAGTAGCAACGTTTACGGTAGAGGGAGAGCTATCTATGGGATCTTCTTCTGCTGATTCAGTCATAGGTACCCAATCCCATAGCACCATAGTGGTGTCCGGGGTTGGTTCGTCTAACTCAGGGCTCGATTCCTCTGGAGAATCATCTTGGTCTGGGATCTGTGAATCTAGCATTTGGTTCATGACTAAGCTCATGGAATTAATCCATTGCGTGCAGCTCTTTTCCGAATGTGGTTCTTGATGAAAAGTGCAGAAATTCTCCATCCCGATTTCATTCAAGTTTAAGACCGGAGAAGTATTCATTGGTGGATGAGTTTGATCACCGTCTTCCCTTCTTTTATAAAATGGCTTGAAATGTTTCCTAGATGTGCTAGCAACCTTGTCTTTCTCGAGATCTACAATTTTATTAGATAATTTCTGCATCATCTTGACTACATTTTCCATGTCCGTAGATGGCTCTTATTTACCTCTAGTGAGCAGCAAAGGTTTTTTTGCTAGCTGCTGGTTTTGGTTCTACATCTAAGGCATGTTAAGCAATGCTATCAGCTTCTTCTTCTACCTTTCTAGCTTCCTCAAAGTTCTCTATCAGCGTAGTTTTCTTGGACCTTTTTACAAACATTGCTATTGGTCCTTCAAGAGCTGTTGTATAGTATTCAATCAGAGACTCCTCTGCTGGTTTATTAGCTTCACTAAAATTATTTAAAAGCGTTGTGAATCTTTGATTGAAATATTGAACCTTTTCTTTCTTTTCCATTCTCATGGATAATAGTTATTTCATAAGTGTTTCCACAGTCTTTTGGTTTCCGTATTTCTTTAGAAAACATTTTTCGAATTCATCCCAACTAGAGATTGAGCTGGGTTGTAGGCTAAAGTAACAGGATGATACTTTTGGCTCGAATGTATATGGAAACAACCTGCAGACTACGTCTTCATGTTGTACGTTCAAAAGGTTCAGAGCTAAGTAAAAACTCTTGAGGTGATCTTCCGCCGAAATGGCTTTCCCTGGATCGAACTTAGGCAAGACCTTTTCTGGATTTTTTGGAAGATTATGGAATGGTCCAGCTAGGTTCAGCGCTCCCCTTGCTCTCCAAGCAGGTACAGCCATGTTTGGATGTGGAGAACCTGGCAAAGAATTGTACGGTGAATTCTGGGGAGTACTCTTTGGAGTGACAAGTTCTTCAAGGTTTTCTTGGTCTGAAATTTTTTCTGAGTTTTCAAGATCTGCCTTGTTAAGAGTGTCTGAGATTTCTTCTAAAGTCAAATTCACAAGTTCTTCAAAACTTTGAACAAGAATCGAATCTCGAGTATATTGTGGCTCTTTTCTAGGGGTAGTTTTCTTAGGGAGAAAATTCACAGCGTTTAAACCACCTAGCTTCCTAACGTAGGATCTTGTATGCCTTCTCAAATCCTCTATTTCTGTAAAAGGGATAGCGTATAAAGCTTCTTGAGGCTCGAGATAAAAAATGAGGCGTTCTTGATTTGATAATTCAAGATCTGGGCTGTTTGAAATGGTTTCTTTAAGCGGGTTTTCAGTGGCATTTATGACCATAGGAGATTTTCCTCTATCCGCCATGCACTTTCAGGCCCTCCTTCTAGCGCCAAAAACTGTTGATGCCTCGGATATCGTAGCATCAATTAGAAAGGGATTCTCCCCGATAGATGATCCCAATTAGATTATCTACCGTTTGGAATGGGGAATCCATCCGGTTAGCGGTTCTGGCAACCGTGGGTTTGGAGTTTAATTCCGATTATACTGGTTATGGCCCGATCCACCTTTCTTCTGGATTTTATGTTTTAATGAGATGCAAGTGCCTAATTTATATTTAATCTAAATGAAAAAAAACTAAAACAGATCTAAGTCTAAAACTGAAGTAAATCTACCTATCCTTGCAAGGAACCTACTTAAAGCGTGAGCAATGAGCTGTTAGAATTATCTTTAAAGAATGAATAGGCAGCCATTCAATCTGTAAGAGAAAGCTACAGCTAGATAACAGATCTCAGAAGATAGCTTCTAATTGTAAATGACACATTTCATTACTCATCAAAGAAAGAAGCAAAATTATCTAATCTAGATGGAAAAATGAAAGAAACAGATCTAAGTGTAAACAAACTGAAATAAATCTAAAGATCCCTGCAAGGAGCAAATTTAAAGGCATGAACAATGAGCCATAGGATTTATCTTAAAGAAAGAATAGCTAGCCACTTAATCTAAAGAGAACTCTACAGCAAAGATAAAGATATCAGCAGATAGCTCCTGATTTAATATGAAACACATTCATTGCTCACAAAATGGAGAAAATCGTTTGCACAGGAAGGAGCAAAAATCATGCTACAAAGAAATAATTCAGATAGTAGGAATGATCTCACATTACAGTATGGAAATCACCAGAATAGTCCAATACACATCCATCTTTCATTCCCATGCAAAATGTCCATCTCCAGGCTTTTATTAGAAAATTCTGTTTTTATAGAACCAATACAACATAACTCGTACAGGTCTCAAAATTTCATTCCCTGCCAAAAGTCCTTTCTAATCCTTCCTAACTTCTATTTATAATTACAAAATTTCCCAGTGGGATGGCACCTAGCCTCTTCCACTTGTCACCTACAAGAATTTCTTCTATAATAGACCAAAAAATGTGACTACTCCTTTTACAAAAAATATTTAACAAAAGAAAATGGACAGCTGTTCCATAGCTCACGCTTTACACATTTGAGAGTTTAAAAATACAATATATCAGAAATAATGTTCTAATATTAGTGATGTCATTCTTGTGCGTGAGCTTCTGCTGGAAGAGGATTGCCCAAATCAACTGATGCTGCTGATGTTGCCTTAGGAGAGGCACTCGAACCTATTGTTGCTGCTGCCTCTACTTGGGAAGAAGGGATTGAGCTGGCTGGAATTTCTGTCACTAATGGGGGAGAGGGAATCGAGCCCACTGTTGTTGATGGAATGGCTGTTGGGAGAGAAGATTCTGGATTTGCTGTTACTCCTGCTACTACTGCTGCTTTCTTCTCCTCCTCCGCTATGTAACTATACCATATGCCCGTGTCCCTTATGACTATGTTTGCGGGAGTAGGGAGCAAGATTTTCTGTGAAGTCAAATTTTTCCTAAGCTCTGCTCCAATGCCTTGAACTTCTGCTACTGCAGCTTGATGCACTTCTTTGAGCAAGTGGCTGTGGACTGATGACATTCCAATATAATGTTTGAGTTCGTCAATTGCTAGGACATCAATTTTCTCAACATATTCAGTTTGGATGCCTAGTTCTTCCTTTAGTTCAGCCAAGCGTTGTTCCTCATCTGGGAAATCATCGAGGGATTGCGGGAAATTCAATTTGCACCTGTCATGCACTCCCTGGATCCTTTGATACAGACTGTTGATCTTATCCCTTGTTCCTTGTACACTTCCTATTAGCTTACTGGCACACTTTCTGCAGAAGTCCAAAAGGGCCACATCTTCATTAAAACCCTCCACATATTTGAATGGGAGATGTGTGGGGAAATCCCCCTTTCCTTCTCGCCATTCTATTTGGATCAAGATATTTGCCTTGACACGGGTGTGCTTGGCTTTGAGCCTATGGGCCTCCACATTAATTTCCTTTAACTTGACCACCATGGCCTTGAGCTTGCAAACCTCATTAGTAATTAGCTCCTGAGTGTCGTGCATTTGCTTCAGGATGCTGCAGGACAGCTCATGGAAGGGAGACATGTCCATCGTTCTGCTCTCAGCTTGCTCTAATTGCTCAGCTAATGCCCGCTTGTCTGTTTCAAGCTAGGACACTCTGGCTACTGCATTATTCTTTTCTGCTTCTTCAATCATCATCAGGACTGATAGCTGCTCCTTCTCTTCCTCTAACCGGTTATATTTGTCTGACAACTCTTTATGCTCGGTGTACAGGCAACTATACTTGTTCACCACCAGATCCCTGTGGGCTTGCTCATTAGCCACAATCTGTTGTAGCATACGAGCTCTCTTTTTTGTCAATGCATTTTCTCTAACTATAACACCTACATTGTCCAGTGATGCTTTTGTTGTTTCTACAACTGCGGATGCCATAGCAAAGGGATATTTATCTGTATTCCGCATTACAGTGACCTCCCGGTGGGTAATGATGTCCTCCTGGAAGGGACTTTTGATCCTCTCTTTCAATTTGAGGACCATTGCTTTCCTTTTCTTGTCATAGACAAACTCATTCCACCTAGACACCGTATGTTTTCCCGATGGAGTGTACGGGACAATTGGGAGGTCCATAATGTCTATTTCTTCCTCAGCTAGTGGGGTCCGGACTCCCTGAGCTGGATCTACTCCCACATCATGGGTACCAGAGCCACCTGCTTGAGGTGCATCTATTTCTATGTCTTGGACACCGAACCCACTTGCTTGGGCATCTTCCCCTGCTTTCAGCTCTTCTTCCTCTTTCCGTTCAGCTTCCTGTACTCCTTCCCCTCCTTCAACTTGTGGCTGACCTTCATCTCCTTTCTGCTGCTTTTCATCTTCAGCCTCCTTCTGTTGTTGGGATTCCTCGGATTCTTTCTGTAGCCTCTCACTTTCAGCTTCCTGTTGCATTCTTGCCACTTAAGCTTCCTGCTGCAACCTGGCTTCCTCCGCCTCCCGCTGCAATCTGGCTTCCTCACTTAATCTGAGCTCAGGCATCATCAGCTTCTTTCTCCTTCTGCTGGCTGGTCTTCTGGATCTTGGTGGAGCTAGAACTTGCTCCACTGCCTTGGCAAAAGGTTCACAACTCAGCCATGTTGTTGATGCCCCTGAATACCTCTTCCTCAGCATCGTGGTAGTGAGAGTACTCAAAATGAGCATAGATTTCATTACAGTGCTCGACCACTCTTCCCTTCTTGTCATTCCTGTGGAAGATCACCTCACCGAAGTGGAAGGCTTTCAGCTCCTGAACAAACTCTTCGGTTGAGGCAACCCCCGAGAACTTGTAAGCACCTATGCAGAAAGGTAGAGGGGGAAAGGAAGCCTTATGCTGTTTGTGGAGCATTGCTCCAATTCCATCCAGGAAGATTTGTCTTACTGCTTCTTTAAGGACCACATAATCTGTGGCATACTGCGGCAAGATGTATGGAGCTTTAGTCCCTCCAAACATTCTGAGGTAGGTGCCTCGGTCTGAAAAGTAAAAATCCCTGTAATTCTCAAGGACTTCCATAGCGTTCTCTGACAGGAAGTTGGGCTCCTCCTTGAATAACTTCTCATATATGGGCATGATGAACCCCTCACAGATGAGTTTGTAGCTAGGTTTGTAATTCTGGGCCCACATCATCCTGAAAGCGGTATAAACCGGGGTGGTGGACTTATCCCATGTGTAGCCCAATTTGGGGAAGTCCACCTTGGCCAAAACACAATCAATCAGATATGAGGACATGAAAAATTATGCTTTCTTCAAGGCTAGTCCTTCTCTTGCAGGAACTATCATTGAAGCCAAACTATCTGACAGGAGAGTGGCCCAGTCAAATACAGTTCCTTTAAACGCCACGAAGTGGATAATAGGGACCCACTGAATCTTATACATGGTGCCATCGGGCATGCCGAAGATTCTGCACAGCATCAAGGCGATCAATCTGAAAGGAGGTCTCAGATTCTGTACATCATATTCATCATTTCCTTTCTTTGTCAAATGTTTGCCTGCTACCAATAGCTTTTTGGCCATCTCAACGTTGTTCATTTTTCCCAGCCATTCATCAGTCAGAGATTGCTGGGAGCGGGGAAATTTGTAGGCCACGGCCAAGTATGCAGGGTGAAATGAGGCAATGCCCACCTTCCCGCTGTCATTTATCACTCTTCCTTCCGCATCAGCATGTTGGAGTATCCATCCGATTACTTCAGCACAGGGGATCAGTTCAGGGAGGGTAGCATCTCTAGTTATGCTTGATGCTTTGATATTGAGATAAATCTGCCCCTCTTCTAGCAACATGTCTGGGATATCCTGGTCTCGGATCATTTTGTAAATGTCACCCCAGCGGATTTCTGGAGGAATACCGGTGGTGCACCTAGTATCCTGGAGTGAGGTCTCAGTTTTAAGTCGTGCAGGATTTTTCTCTGTCATCTTAGCCTTCTTCTTCCCACCTTTTGTCATTTTGACTTATCCCTGATAGCAACCAAATATACATCATTATCAACATGATCAACATACTGTGAGATTTTACATAGAGCATCACCATTTTAACTTGTCAATGAGATAAATGCAATGGGAAGCTGCATGTTAGGAAGCCAAAATACACCATTCCAAACACGAGTTTTAGATTTTAGTCATCCTAATTCTTTTAAAGAGGCAGGTTTGGAAATGCTCTCGCAAGGATAAGCATGTTGCGGAAGCAACCTGCTCTCGTTCTAGCTCTAGGGAAAAGGGTGAATTTCGTCACTGTGCTTTTAAAAGGTTAGTGGCGGGGAAGTTTGCGGTGAAATGACACTGTGACAAAATAGGGAGCCGTTTTCATATTTATGGACAGGCGAGTACGGGGCCGCTTTCGTATTCATGAACAGGCGAGGGCTCCGACCGCCATTGCTATATGAATCACCTGACGAGGGGTTCTATGGTGGGTTTTGGTTTGAGCAAGGGCGATGGTGCCCGGAGAAAGACTGACGGAAAAGGATCAGGCGGCCATAGTTTCTTGTGGCTTGATTTTAGTGGAATAAGAAACCCACGGGGCCTCGGGGCTTAGAAAACGAAACAACGATATATCCGATCAAGTCCTGTCGGCCACGTCTCAGACGAAAATAAAAAATATGACGTTCTTTTCATAATATGCAAACGTTTTACAATTCCTTGGTTCTATATGACGGGAAATATGCAATTTCGACTGTATTTGACGGGCAAAGTAGCCCATGACGAGCATTTTGCCCGTCAAAACCCAACCCAGACCAATCGTCTTCAAAAAAAAAAAAAAAGGACAACCCAATAGTAATCTAACGCGTAGGAGGCAAATTTAATGGTTAAAATTCCTACCTGGCACCGTGAAGACAGCTGAATGAGGTGGCCGTGAACGTGGACAAGTAGGCTGAGCTGGAGCGGTTGCGCAGCGTCCAACAAATATTCCAATCGAGAAATAACAACGTGTTTGGGTCGAGCCCCCACCATCTATTTAAATGAGCTGGCACGTGCGGGGTGGGTGGCGCATTTAAAACTGGTACGTTGGTGTCAAATCAAATATTCTCGATTCACGCGCAACCGCCTCCTGCGGGACAAACTTGTGAATTCCTTCCGTCATGTCGGGAAGACATGGCGGATGGCTCCCGCAAAAGGCTTCCACGACGTGGAAGGGAAATCTAAACGTTCCGCAAAGCTCAAATCTTTCGGAAGGATAACACGGAAGCTTCCACTGTTTCGGGAGGAATGATCGAATTCTCTCGGTGGACAACTTTCGAAAAGTTCTCTAAGTCCTTGCGCGGCTTCGGAAAGATATGGTGAAGGCTCCCGCAAAAGACCTCTACAATCGCTGAAGGAGGACCCGAACGATTCCACAAAGTTCTCTCGATGAGGCTTCGGGATGAAAACGTGAAGGTCTCCACAGTTGCGGGAGGCTTATACGAACGGCTTTCGCAACTCTCGGGTGGAAAAGTACAAAGGCTTCCTCAAAATTCAAAGAAAACTTCTAAGTTCTTTTCAAAGTTTCGGGGAGATTTGGCGAATGACGCCCGCCGTTTCGGAAGGAATTCTTGAATTCTTCCGCGGTTTCGGAAAGAATTTGCCAATGGCTTCCGCAACTTATGAGCAAAATTTAAGTCCCTCTTCGGGAAGCTTACATGAGTGGCTTCCGCAAATTTCGGGCGGTTTCCTTGAATTCTTCCGCAACCTTTTGGGAAAAGTTTCCAAGTTCTTTTCGGGAATCTTATGTGAGTGGCTTCCGCAAGTTTTGGGTGGCTTCGTTGAATTCTTCCACTGTTTCGGGAGGAATTCATCAGAAGCTTCCACAATTTTTAAACAAGAACTTCCAAATCTCTTCGAGAACTTTAGACGAACGATTCCCGCCGTTTCGGGAGGAAAACCCGAATCTCTCCGCTAAAAATCGAGAAGTTTTCTAAGTCTTTTTCGGAAAGCTTAGATGAGTGGTTTCCGGCATTTCGGGAGGAAAACCCGAATCCCTCCGTAGATGAAGAAGTTTTTGACGAATAGCTCCGTCGTTTCGGCAAGAATTGTCCAATGGCTTCCGCGGCTTTCAGACGAAAGTTTCTAAGTCTTTTTTGGAAGGCTTATGCGATTAACTCCCCCTGTTTTGGGAGCAAAAGCTGAATGATTCCGCAGAGCTTCCTTCTTAAGTTCCGTGACTTTTTCAGAAAGTTTCTAAGTCCTTCCCGAGATGTTTAAACAAAGGCTTCCGCCATTGTGAGGTTTTATCAAATCATTCCGCGATTTCCAGGAAGACTTCATGAAAAAATTTATGTTGAGAAACAAGATTTCCTGGCAGCCTTGGGGTGGTTCATGGCAGGATTTTCTGTTGAAAAACAAAGTTAAAAGCTGGGAATGGCCCTTAAGGCAGCCTTTCTAAAAAAGTTTAAAGGAAGGGCCCCAATATGTACAAAATTTTGGGGGGGATGTTGCTGCAACAACAACAATCTTATGAATTATCAAGTTCAATAGATCCCAAATCACAAAATGATATGGGTAATTCATGGAATTACCATGTGTGCTAGACCCCCATAAATTTCACTTGCATGAACAATCAAGATCTCATGATATTATGGACCTAGCTTAATCTCAATTGTTCGTGACAATACCCCTCACGATAATATCTTATCATATTAACTCACATGAATGGTAAAAAACACACAATGGAACAAACGCAATCAAATCTCAACCATTCATGGTGGGGTCCTCAAGATAAGGTATGAGCACTTCTTATTTGCTTGAATGTTCAATATTTTGCAATGGAACATTCACGATTGAAAATCTTATCCATTCACGGAAAGATTCCTTCTGTTAAGGATCACAAATTTCTATTTGTGTGAATTGTCACGATATATTGACCTGCCATGCCCAATGTTATATGGACTATTTGGAGTGGAATCGCCTTTGATAGCCTCTGATCATGTTCAACTACATGAATATTAGGTATAAATATCTAATCCGTTCGATGCAATCTAGTTGTTCGCGGCATCAACTAATTTATGCATTTCCTATTTGGATTCCATGCATGTATATGACCTATACTAGAACTGGTGTGTATACATCAAATCCACACAGATGATCCATGTCATAAACCCCTATCCACATGGCACTTATGGGGCCCACATCTAATTTTTCCAAACAAATGAATTTTTCATAATACATTTATTTCAAATTTTTCAATAAGTGGCTTCTTACATAATTATAGTTGACATGTTTCAATGAATATTATACCTCAAAGTCTCACTTAAAGCGCCATTTCAAGTCTTCATGTCATATCACCATGCAGAACCTAATTGTACTACCTCCTAACAAGTGTTGAGAATTACTTCTACCTTGTTGGTCCCCTCCTTGGCCTTCCTTGGAGACAAATCCAACTCATCACAGCTGAATTCCACCTCACTGAGTCAAAATCCATCTCATCGAGCCCACTTTACTATTATTTTTGCGCCTTGCTAGTGGTGCAAGGTGCAAAAATTCAGCATTTACGTGCCCTCCACG
Organism: Larix kaempferi; assembly: GCA_027924585.1. Taxonomy (NCBI): domain Eukaryota; kingdom Viridiplantae; phylum Streptophyta; class Pinopsida; order Pinales; family Pinaceae; genus Larix; species Larix kaempferi. The sequence continues at coordinate 34,006,206 of BSBM01000361.1, read as the reverse complement.
CCCGCAAGGGTGCAAATATTACAACATTTTCGCGCTATGCTCAGTGCATGGGGTGTGAAAATTCCTAAACAAAATCTTGGCTTGGAGTTTGGATCTTAGCTTCGGGGATATTTTTCTTGGGATTGGGGTTCCCTTCAAATCCTACCTCATCCTCCCTCTTTGGCCTGGTTCAACCCATTGATCCACCATTTACTCACCTAGATCCACCTTCCTCTCTTAGTAGTTGGTCTCCCAAATCCTATAAGAAGGAGGCCATGCATGAGCTAAGGGGATAACTTTGGAGGCATCAAACCTATAGTCTTGGAGATTTTGCAGAGATAGTAAGGAGGAAGGATTGGAAAGAGACATTGTTGCTTGGACACCAAGGGTAATTCTATATTTATCTTCTTTATCTACCTTTAATATAACTTTGCTTATTCCCCCACATTATGCTTCTTGCTTTTTGGATCCATAATGTGTTTCATATTATTTAGATCTTAATCATTACATCTAGTACTTGGAGCTATTGTGTCTTGTATTGCTTAAATAGGTTCAGATCTTGGGCATCAAGTTTGAAACTAGAGCTAGGACAATCGGCTGATCTAAAGTAAGTCTTACCATCTCTTCTCTCTCAGTAATTTGAAATCTATGCATTGAGTTAGATCTAGGAGCTTAAGATCCCATTTGTTTCTTTGTTTTCTTAGATTAAGCTTGTTTTAATCTAGTTTAATCTTTGAGTAGGTTTAACTATCCGTAGGACGAATTTGCTAGAATAGAAATTGTCTACTCCGTTGGGGAGATCCTTGTTTTCATTTGGTTATTAAATATTTGTTTTTTACCCATTTGATATATTATCTTTGCATTTTATCATTCCTTGATATTTATTCATCACTTTGATCCTTATCATTGAGTTCTCTGGGCCTACAAACTTGATAAATCTATAAATTCCTTCTCATATCTTCACCCTCATCTCCCTATAGTGAAATTTAACATCCCCCCCATACACCATAGAGTGAAAATACCCATATTTGCAGGCCCCCACGGTATAATAGAGCGCAAATATTCCTAAATTTCGCACCTGGTTGGTCTTTAAGGGAGCAAAAATTCTGTGTGTTTTACACTGAAACCTAGATTTTGCTTGGTTGATGTTTCTCCCTGACTTTTGGATTGATTTTACTCCTTTGATCCTGATCAGATCTGTGTGATCTCAATTTGATTTTTACACTCTTTGGATTTTTTTTTGGACCCCTACTTGGCTTGGTTTGCTTGATTATTTGTTCATGGTTTGGATTTTTGAGTTAAAGTGACAAGAGTAAATAATTTTTTCTTGGATTCTTTGCTTATATGGTGCAAAAGTGATCATTTTTGTAATTCAAGGGAAAGCAATTTTATATACACTTGTTTGTATCTTTGAAAGGATTTTATTGGAAATTTCATTGCTTGAAAAGAGTCTTTGCATTTTTAAATTCTTTGAATTGGCTTGGAAACTTTTTCAAGATCTCTTTTTCCTCTTCACCTAAAGGATCAAGTTATTTTTGCAATCATAAGACATCTCTTCCATTTACTTGCCATGCTTTACACTCATTTGAAGTAGAAATAAAAACAAAGAATATGTTTTTCGATTAGTTTTTGGATTTACTCATTATGAAAGAGTAGTTTATTTTTTGGTTTGGCATATAAAAGGAAAAGTAAAAAGTGAGTTTTTTTTCTCTTTTTGAGAATTTTTGTTTATGCTTTTTATATTTTTGGGAACGAAATAACTCTCTCCTTTCCATATCTAGAAATTCATTGAAATGAAAGAGTTGCATTGATTCATTCGTAGATGCGTGGTTCGAGTCAAGTCTTAACACCATCAAGTTTCACTTCCGACACCTCTTGAGTAAAACAACAAGACCTTAAAATTAATTCCATAAATAAACACACATTAACCTCATTTGAGGACATAAAAGAATTGTGTAGTTGGGTAGGACATTGGGGATGGGAATCCAAATAATCCCCCCTGTCACTTTACATTTGAGACATAGCTTTTTTTCCTTTAGGGTGCTCAAATCCTCTTGTACTTTTTTACACCGTCATACACCAATTTATTGGGAGGGCCTCCCATTCCATGGGGGTAAGCAACGAGGACTGGTTTTGAACAGAATTTGTGCAATACCACACTCCACTTAGTGCCTAAGGACATCAATCCATTGTCTTCCTTGTATTTTTCGGCCTCCATACTGGTTGTACAAGGGATCAAAGGCAGAAGCTCCAATAAACCTTCTCATACGTGTCATGAACGAGGTTACATGTATCCTAGTGACCTTTCTTCTAGGGACCTTTTACCTGGGATCCCTTTTAGTAGAGAGATATCCCTTCATCTTTTGGTCTCTCACTTCGTATTGTCTGACTTCGATTTCATCACCTTGCGGAGGATACAATATGTTGAGGTCTCCATACCTTATATAGGAGGATTTCTTGCTATTATACCTTATAAAGAGTCGTTTACTTGTTAGTGTTGCCTGTTCGATTTCTGGCCTTTTTGTTGTAGCTCGGTTACTATGACATCGGTCTCAATGTAGTTTTTTTAGATTTATTTTTGGCCTCTGTGCCTCTTCTTTTTCTAGATCCCCTTTTGCACAATCGGTTACTTGAGGGTTTCTAAGTTCATTTTTACAAGACTTCCCCCATATCACTTGGTCCTATTCAATGATAGACCAAAGGAAATCATGAAGACAACAAGGGAAGAGTCACGCACCTGTGCGTAGAACTAGTCGCATGCCACCTTCATGCATACCCACACCACTACTAGTAGACCAATTGGTCAGAGTACTGTCCCAAAATCAATCAGTACAACACCATCAGTTTCTATGGTACCCCTAACTCATAGCATAGTCCTGGAAACTAGTGTAGTAACATAATCCACTGTAGTACCATAAGTTATTACGACAATGGAAACCACTTTAAAACCTGAGGTTAGTGACCCACCACAAGCCAAAATTGTATCGGAAGTTGTTATAATTCCAGAAACTATCATTGATCCTGTAATGCCATCACAAATTGATCTCCCTGAAGGATATATCGATTTTATCAATGAATCCAATCCTTTCCCCTCTACGACGATCCAGTTCAGTGAAAATTTTAACCAGACTTTAGTACAGTTGTTAACCCCACCTATCATACCTTCTTCTCCAATTATGCGTATCTACCAAGTTGGATCTTCCAGGAATAGATCATTCAAAATGCCTTCCCCTGATCTCCCTTCAGGCCATGAAATCATGGCATCCATACGAGCAAAGCTTGTTAGTTTATCCCAAGACTGTGCGGAAATGGAAAATTGAGATGTGAAGTTGTGCAAATAATGGCTTCGACCTCATAATTCCTACCAATATCCACGTCTCAAGTGGTGAATCCTCGTGATTCCATATCACTACAATCCACATCCTATGATACTAACTATGGTACTTCATTTGTAGGTCGATCTGGCCCCACAGATTGTATCTATTATGAACCTTTCCCCGATGATTCGGGGAGGGCAAACGTCCTTGATCCATATTCATCATTATGCAACACAACTCTGGGCCAATCCCCCAATGATTTCCACACTTTTCCAGTACCTATGCAATTAATACCGGAAAATCCCCTCCAACCTTCCCCTCATCTATTACCAAATGAAATATTTGGTTCTCCTTCAGCGAATGTTTCTAGTCAGGCGACAAACTATATTTTCACATCGCTACCCTCATCATCTGGAATTAGTGCACACTCATCTTCACAAATCGGTACCAATAATGCATCCAACCAACCTGCACAACCAATCTCTTCTAATGCTTCCATTGGAAAACCGTTTATTTCTACTGTTAGAACACCTATTGTAACTGGAATTCAGTACTCAACCACAATCTACACTATCTATTAAGGAAAACTATTTATTGGTGCCTGATAATCGAAGATGTTTTTTGCAAATAGGGAGTTAGATCTGCAACATATCAATCTATCTTACTAAGAAATGGTGAGTTTCTTTGTCAGCAAATGAAAGGATTATCATATGTTTCTGAAGATCTATATTCATTCATCAAAACTCATTAAGATCTAAAGCCATTTAAGAATTAAATTCATACATGATAAGAAAAATTCAAACTCATATATGGTAGAAACTTGAATCCATTCATATTAAAATAAGGAATAAGTACATCCTTACCAATGATATTGGTGTGAATCCCTCCTCCATTGCCATGAGCTTCCCTTCCTTCACCCTTTCTTTTGAAGAATTTGAGCTCTTTCTCCTCCTTCAGAATCTCTCCAGCATGCCTTTTCTCTTCCTTTGTGTACTCTACAATGGCTCCCATGCCTTTCTTATATAGCATTGGGAAATGATCCCTCATGTTTCTCTTTTCAATGTGGGATTGTCCCTTTTCATATTTTTTATTATTTTAGCTCAAAAACCCACTTTTCCATAGTTTTTAGGCTATTTGCACAACTTTAGCATACTTTAAGTACAATTAATGCACTTTAATGCATTCATCTTCGCTTTTTGATTGGTGTAGCTTAGTTTTGAACCTTTTATCAGTGGTTCAATTACTGAACTTGGTCTCTTTAGGTGCTTATTGTCTTCACCTAATCGTTCCATTTATGGGAGAAGTCATTAGATCAGAGAGGACCTGTCTCTGAATTTACTTGTGTTTCTTTCTTCATGTCACAGGCGCATAGTAAAAATGTGCTTTTTCTATCACATGACTAAGGGTGTTAATTTGATTGTTAACAGATGCCCCCTAATGTGTGAGGTCTGAAGCAGAGCTAAGGGCCGAAATGCATTACTGAAATTTATACTCTGTATACTGATACTCTTTATACTAATACTCTTTATTGTTCAAATCAAGGAAAAGGGAAGGAAAACTCATGGGTGCAAGATTGAGGCTCACACCTGCAAAACATAACAATTTCTCAAATATATAATATCTTCCTAAGGTGGGCATACCCATGCTCAGCAATAAACAAGCATGGCCATGAACAATACACAGTGGATCCATGTCAAAAGAAAAATTTTCTGAAATTTAAACATGCACTTTGATGAGTGCAAGAACAAAGTCTTTATTGAACTTCTGACATGGCAGTTGTTGATTCAAACCCAATTGACAGGGGTTCCCATCACTATCGACACCAAACCACCACAATCTCCATGAGCACCGGCCCAAACAGGTTTTACCCCGTCCAGCAGCACCTATGGAGTAGATGAGGTCTCACTCGAGATGTTCAAGGGATAGTCAATGGAACCATTTTTCTGCCAAATGAAGGAGGATGTTTGCGGCAACAATCACTTAAACTTATTACGACATTTAGAAATAGATCTATGCATTTAAATTTGACATCATTGTATTCATTGCATCATTCAACATAAACATTCATCACAGCAAGTATAACAGTAAAGCATTAATTGTAGCAAGAAAACATAGCATCATTCATATATCGCAACATGCATTACCATAAGTGAACATAAGATACACAGGGATTTCGCAAAACAGCTTCGTCATGTCATATTACCTCAGCAAAACCCAGATACAATATCTCCGCAAAACACATATCTCGCAGATAACTCAGATGCATACCAAGATCAGATCTCCATATTCATTTAGATTCGGTTACTCTCTGGTTATCCAACACATATGACTCTATGACTATAAATAGGCTTCCGCCTTTACATTGTTTGTCTACTTACTAACAACTTCCTAACCGACGCTTTGAGAAAATGACCCAAAATATAACTGACGTAGTCCAAATGACCCAAAAACCCGCATACTGTGGTACAATTGACCCAAAATTACATAACATACGGTCCAAATAACCCAAAACCCACATACTGCAGTACAATCGACTCAAAAATACATAAAATAATTTCCTTTGTGCCAAGCTCTCTGCCTTCCATGATATCTTCTGACTTGTTACAGCATCCGCAATGCTGTGATGCTACCTTACCAAGCCACCTGCCAACAGGCCCCTAACACAATCTTGTGGCTCGCCCTCGAGCTACGTCAACTGGACATGGTGTATTCATTGGTATTGACTCGAAAATATTCATACTGCTACCAAATTCCATTGACCCGCTGTAGGACTGTTGCAGCAATTTCCTTACTGTTCTTGAGGTCCGTGGCTAGAGGGTGGTCACACAGGTGTGTGTCAACTCTCTGCTTTGCTTCCTGCACTTCCTGGAGTGCAGAATCAGTGGGGGCATTAAGCTCAGCCGCAATGTCCTGGAACTCATCCAACTGTGCAGACCACTACTTCTGTTATTCTTCTGCTTTGGAAACTTGTTGCTGCAAGTCCTTGATCTCCACCTTTTTAGATACCTGCGCCACCGGTGGCATGGTGCACATGGAAGTCTTCAGTGTATCCAACTGCTCTTCTTCCTCATGCTGTTCCTTGGTCAACTGTTCCAGTGGCTCATCCTAGACGATGCTTCCCCAGAACAACGTAGTCTCCACAATGCTCTTTGTCGCCTCCTGCTCTAACTCTGCCAACTGAGTCACCACTTCTTCAATGGCACTATTTTGTTCCTCGAATACCTTCTCTGGTGTGGCGAGCTTCAGAGCATGGGTTAATACCGCATTGTCCTCCCGCAACTAGGTGATAACAGCCCCCAACTTCTGCGCTCACTCGACCGGAGCTAACCCTTCGATTGGCTCGAAGACATGGTGACAGGATTCGTTGATGGATTCCTCCAACCATGCTTGACTTGTCCAAAAAGCCATTTTTTTGACTGTCAGTCGATCCTGTTCCTTCTTCAGCTCCGTGATCTCGGTAGCTTTCTTGTCCCGGAGGCTCTCCATCGTCTCCTTCAGCTCATCAACCACTTCCCATGTTGTCGCGACCTTTCCTTTGAGATCCTCAACTTCCTTGCAGACCACTGCATCTGCCTCCTATGACCGCATTAGCTGACTCCGTGTGTCACATTCTCTATCCGCCAATTCCTGACTTGCAACTGCTTGTATTCACACCAATGCTGGTGAGGACAGTGCATTGATATTCATTATCGAATCTTCAAACTGTTGCAGCATTGTGCTAAGAGCAGCATCATCAGTCGCAATCGCAGTCGGCGGAATTTGAACATTTCGGACCCGTGGCTTAGTGCCGATTGTGCCAATTTCCTACACCGTCGCTCCCTCGGGTGCCTTCTTCAAGATGAGATCGCATAGGGAATCCAAGCGGGCGATGATCGCATGGAAACCTTCATCCACCTTCTCCATCGTGGCCCGAGCAGTCGTATTGGTTACCTGAGTAACTGCATGAATGAACCATCCCAACTGATTTTCTATGGCCGGCGATGTCCCGCTGATCGTAGCATGCTCATGGCGTGCCTTCGTCCCCCCTTCCTCAACATCATGGTCAATCTCATGGTCTTTGTTGATTATTGGTCTGAGTCATGGCGACTCTGCTGGTCCTACATCGATAGCCGATTGTCTGGGCCTTTCGCCAGTTCTCCAGCCTCAATCTCTGCCAACCCCATGGGTTCGCGCCATTCCGGTGGCCAATCATTCACAATTGTTGATGTATATGTAACTTTGGAATGTATTTCATATATGTATATTGTACTCCTATAGAGATGTTATTATTCCTCTATATGGAAGTGTCGTCATTTATATTGTAAGTGTCATAACTTATACTTGATGGGTTATTAGACCACCTTGTTGGGGTCATCCCTGTATAAGTCATGTGGGTCAAAGGGTTATTAGACCACCCAATTGGTTGTCAGCCCAGTCAGCTTTATGTTATGTGGTTAAGTTAAGGCCGACCTACTAAAGGTTATTAGGCAAGTCAAGTCATGTATAAATACAGTGTGAGAGGCACTCTATTTGATCATTCTATTCTCTCTCACACTCTCGGGAGAGTGGTGCACTTGTGGAGGAGGAGAAGCTTCTGCTAGAATATTTCTATCTCTTATGCTTGGGTTGTATCATTGCTCTATCTATATCTGAGGAAGTTATTGGGGTTTTTCACCTTTATGGTTTTCCCCAAGTAAACTCTGTGTCTCTTGTGTGCTTGCATTATTGTGTTCATGATTGATATGTTGTAGATATGTTGTACATGTTGTTCTCTCAGTTAAGATCCTAGATCATATTGAAGTAAATTCTGAAAAACTAACATGGTATTAGAGCTAGCCTGAAAGAAGGCATGGTATGGCATGTATGACACTTGTTGCACTTGCGATGTTAGGGCTTGATATAGAAAAAACCAGTCATCGTAGCACTTTCGCTATAAATAAATTTTGGAAAGGTTTCAGGGTCTGAAAATCATACAAGATGAAGCTAAGATCCCCATGTACCTTTTGTCCAAAGGAAAACATCTAATTCGTTGTAGTTTGTGATTTATGATCTGTACAATATAGGGTTTTTGCCTCTTCCAGATCTCATTCATAAAAAGGTGACCTTGGAAAAAAGGTCATAACTTGGGATAGGAAGCTCCAAATTAAATTTCGTAAATAGTGACAGGTAGTACATGGACTATGCTTTCCCAGGTAATGTTTTTAGAGGCCAAAACAGAACCAATGACATGTGTCACTCCGTACAAGTTCGCTCTCCTATTTTATCCCATAAACAGGTCACGTCGCGACACTTGGAATAACGCTCTCTCAGAGAATCCACTTGAGGTCAGACCTGTGGGGTTGGAAAGATGATACTTTCGGCTATGATAAGAAAAATTTTCAGACCCTGTGGATCCAAAATTTTGGATTTACACCAGAAACAATCAGGAACATGTTTCTATCAAAATAGAATTATTTTTTGAGCACCTTCATTCATGGCTTCCGGAATTTAGGGTTTCAAAGAAAGTTGGAATTTTTGTAATCGGAGACTACAACTGAATGCTACCTATCAAAATAAAAATTTAGAGACCAAGATCAGAATTTTTGGTTGGGTAGAAGGATGGGATTAATCAAACCCTAGTTCGAGACTTTGATCGGAAAAGTGTAAAATTAGGGCTTCTGCAAAAATGGGAATTTTTGAAATCTGTGACCACGGCTGGAAGCTCCTTAGAAAACTAGAAGCTTAGAGCTTTGGATCGAACCTTTTGATTGGACAGAAGGGTAGGATTTATCAAACCCTAGTTTGGGGTCATGTCAAGTGAATTTGGAAGTTTCAAAGGAAAAATGGAGGGGTGAAACTTTGCAGTTTTCAAATTCTGAGTATACCAACTTTATCAGCTCATCAAGGTGCATATTTCTATCCTTTCGGAAGTTTGAATTTCAAAATTTGAAATTTTAGGGTTTCTCTAACAAACCCTAATCCAACTCTAGATCCAGTTCCTGCAAATCAAGTGGATTGGGTTAATCCTAGAATAGAATGGATTGGTCACTTGCATAAGTGAAGAAGTTCCTGTTTCAGAGGGAGATGAGGCTAAGGCCTTACATAAGAAGATTACAAGCAATCTCGACAGGTATGACTTATCCGGGTATGTTTCGATATTTGTTCATGATTAAGTTTATGGTATGTTTGTCTTCATGTTATTACAGTTAGTACAATCTTGATTAAATTTAGACTTGTCGTATCACCTTAATAAAATTATGAATGCATGATAGAAGATATTCATTGATTAGGGTGTTGACACTTATGATTGTACTAATGCATTATGGTGTTGTATGAGGTTTATGTTGTCCACTAACATGAAAGGTACACCAAGAAAGACAAATCATGTTCTAGTTCAAGAACATATGATCATGATGACATGAGGACAAAGATTCAACCATTATCATGAATCACTTAGAATATCTATTTGCGAGGTATGTATAACTTGGTTCTATAATGGTTAACCTATGAGATATGCATGTTACTAGCACAAGTCATTGAAGAGAAAAAGAAGACATCAAGTGGGTATGTTAGACATAACTAGCTAACATACCAATCCAGGTATGTTTTTCCTATATCAAGTTAGAATATTACCTTGTGTTAGGATCCCTTATATAAGTATACTTGGTATGATTGGTTATGTTTTTTCATAAAGTTAGAAATGTAAGAAATCAAGGGTTTATGCATATTATGTCTCTTATCTTGATTGATGATTTGACTAACCAAAAAAGTCCTATGATCAAATAAGAATATGCATGAGTAAAAGAAGTCTTCCCTGAAACCTTGAATACTAATGTTTATTATTTATGTTTAAAATGATCATGACTATACATGCTTAAGATTATTGTGTTTTGACAGTATTAATTTTATACTAATGAATGTGTGATTATGTATGAGACCTCGAGGATAACACAATGATGATACTAATAAGCATGCATAATGATTAAGGATGGATATAAGTTCAAGGAAATGTAATCCATGAACCAAAGATCAAGAGGGAGCACACTTCAGTAGTTTCTGCAAGGATGCAGATATTCAGAGGGAGTTGACCACTTCTCACAATCCACATCAAAATGGAGTTACAGAAAGGAATCAAAGACTGAGAGGGATTCAACCTTACAACCAAACAAAGATAAGTATTTTAATTGTCATTTCTTGCATATTTGTTTGTTTAAATAATATTGTTCAATGATGTATATGCTTATGTTCCTAGAATTAGGTTGTGTATTATGCATATTAGAATAGTTGCACTGATGAACAGTATACTACTAAAATACATGGGTAAGTGGCTTATGGCACTATACAACATTCCATTGCTACTTATCTAGAATGAAACCCCTTTGCTGACATGTTGGGATTTGTGCACACTCTTAACAATGTTCTGGTAGAGATTGGAAGGCATCTAGAAAGTTACGGGATATGGATAAATGTTGTATTGAAGCATTGGCTAAGATAATTGCATGACAATATGACATATTTCTTTATGTATAAGAATTTGTTCTGAAAACTATGAGATGTTTCTAATCATGCAATTTAACTTGTTTTGTAGGAAAGATCGTATACGAGCACCTACAAAAGAAGGACTACAACATTTGGTCCAGCAACAAATCTATCTATTGAAGATATTGAAGTTCCCAGTATCCGGGAAGAATGCCATGATCCATCGATCATGAAGAATGATGTTTGGGATGAGAAGTCTGTCGTGACTTCCATGTGGATCTATAAAGATCAAGCATGCTGTAGGTAGTAGCATAGAGACTTTCTGCTTCTGTAGCCAGATCCACTTCCATCAGATCAGTACTTGCTCTGGCTGCAGTGATGAAGTGGAAGATACACTAGATGGATTTCAAGACAGCTTTCTTGAATGGTGTAGTCGAGGAGGAAGTGAATTTGGATCAGCCACTTGGTTCTGAGACACATGATAGGGGATCATATATGTGCAGAACTTGGTATGGTAGGATAGAAAGCTTCCTATCCAGTTTGGGCTTTACCAAGAGTAAAGCAGATTCCAACCTTTACTACAAGGTTGAGGAAGGCTATCCAATAATACTACTTTTGTATATGGATGACCTGTTTATTACAGGTGAAGATAGATTGATTTCCGACACGCAGCGGAAGCTTGCTGCCGAGTTCGAGATGAAGAACTTGTGGATGATGCACTATTTTCTAGGTATGGAGGTGTGGTAGAGTGCAGATGGAATCTTCCTTGGACAAGGGAAGTATGCAGTAGAGATCCTGAAGAGGTTCACGATGATGGACTACAAGGCCATGGCCACACCTATGGCATCAAACCTAAAGCTTCTGTGTGATGATTCATCTGAGCCGGTTGATATCACTATGTATTGTCAGATGATTGGGTCCTTGATGTACCTGATGAACACGAGACCAGATATTTGCTTTGCGGTGAACACATTGAGCCAGTTCTTGACGTATCCGAGGAGTGTTCACCTGGTTGTTGTAAAGCATATTCTGAGGTACCTTAGGGTACAGTTGATTATGGGCTCAAGTATGATGCAAATCAAAAGTTTAACCTATAGGTTTATGTTGATTTAGATTGGGCAGGAAGTTCTATAGATAGGAAGAGCACTTATGGGTGTTGATTCAGTATGGGATAAGGTGTGATCTCTTGGTTTAGAAGGAAGCAGTCCTTTGTAGCACTGAGTACAGCCGAAGCAGAGTATGTTGCATCCTGTTCAGCTAGTTGTGAGGCAGTATGGCTACATAAGCTACTATCTGAGTTATTTGATCTACCACTGGAGGCTACTGGTATCTTTTGTGACAACTAGAGTTGTGTGAAGTTGTCTGAGAACCCAGTGTTCCATGACAGGTCGAAACACATAGAGATCAAATACCACTATATCAGGGATATGGTGCAGAGAGGAGCAGTGAAGCTCCTATATGTCGCAACGGACAAGCAGATTGCAGATGTGTTGACGAAGCCACTAGCCAGAGTGAAGTTTGAGTACTTCAAAGAGAGGCTTGGTGTTCTTCAGATCTACGACACTTCAATGAAGAAGTGATGGAGACATTTGCTATAGCCATTCCTAGCATGGTGGAAGGGGGATCCTTCACATGGCTGTGGATGTAAGCGTTGGATGATGAGCATCAGGATGATGTTCTAGTTTCTGCTCTGTATGATCAATTGGATCATTTACATTTGTATGTATGTGTATGCATCATGGTGGATGCTGGATATGATCAGTTGGATCATTTATTAATGTATGCATAATGTTGGATGCTGGATATGATCAGTTGGATCATTTATGTATGTACGCATCATGTTGGATGCTGGATATGATTAGTTGGATCATTTATGTATGTACGCATCATGTTGGATGTTGGATATGATCAGTTGGATCATTTATGTATGTGTGCATCATGTTAAATGCTTGGACCATGTATCTGTATATGTATCAGGTGGATATGTTGTATGATCAGGTAGATCATGTATGTTGATATGTATCAGGTGGATACACTGTGTATGGTGATATGTATCAGGTAGATACTTGGTATGCATCAGGTAGATGCATTGTATGATCAGGATGATCATGGATGATGAGCTTCTCTAGATGACATGCATCAAGATGATGTAGTGATGATGATCAGGATGATCATGTGTACATCAAGATGATGTATGGAGAATATCAGGTTGATACTCTATGGCCATGGACATGTTGTGCAAATGAGCATGTAAGTAGACCTGGGAGATATGGACAGGATGAAAAAGGCCTCAAATGCTCTTTCGAGGCATTGCTGTGGGAGGACATGTAAGTATACCTGGGAGATCTAGACAAGATTAAAAAGGCCTCAGATGATCTTTTGAGGCATTGTCCTATGGCATGTAAGTGGACCTAGGAGATCTGGACAAGATGAAAAAGGCCTCAGATGCTCTTTCGAGGCATTGCCATGACCACATGTAATATGCTCCTGGGAGATCTGGACAGGATGAAAAAGGCCTAAGATGCTTCAGCCAGGTTTTGTGGTGGACCACATGTAATGTGCTCCTGGGAGATCTGAAAGGTAGAGCTGTGTGTTTGTAATAACCTGGGATGCTTTCACCTAGGTTTTGTGGTGAGATCACATGTAATGTGCTCCTAGGAGATCTGACAGGTAGAGTTGTGTGCTCGTAACAACCTGGGATGCTTCAGCTAGGTTTTGTGATGGGTCAGATGTAATGTGCTCCTAGGAGATGCTATAGGTAGAGCTGTGTGCTCGTAACAGCCTAGGATTCTACCGCCAGGTTTTTTGACACACGTAATAAGTCCTGAAGATTCCACAGTATGGCCAGTGATGATGAAGACCTGCAGGCGGTAGGCCTACATCCAGTATGAAAAAGTACTGGCTCTGTAGAACTTCCTATGACGAGTAGATTCAAAGATTGATTGAGATAGAAGCAACAGTGACAATGACAATGACTCGATGACAATTATCCGGTGACGATGATCCAGAGAAGAAGACTTGTGCTAGAAGACCTGTGTCGAGAAATACCTTCCTAGTTAAGAGGGAGTGTTGATATATATGTAACTTCAGAATGTATTTCATATATGTATGTTGTACTCCTATAGAGATGTTATTATTCCTCTATATGGAAGTGTCGTCATTTATATTGTAAGTGTTGTAACTTATACTTGATGGGTTATTAGACCACCTTGTTGGGGTAGACCTTGTATAAGTCATGTGGGTCAAAGGGTTATTAGACCACCCTATTGGGGGTCGGCTATGTGGGTCGAAGGTTTATTAGACCACCCTATTGGGGGTCGTCTATGTGGGTCAAAGGGTTATTATACCACCCTATTGGGTGTCGGCCCAGTCAGCTTTATGTTATGTGGTTAAGTTAAGGCTGACCTAGTAAAGGTTATTAGGCAATTCAAGTCATGTATAAATAGAGTGTGGGAGGCACTCTATTTGATCATTATATTCTCTCTCACACTCTCGAGAGAGTGGCGCACTTGTGGAGGAGGAGAAGCTGCTGCTAGGAGATGTCTATCTCTTATGCTTGGGTTGTATCATTGCTCTATCTATCTCTGAGGAGGTTATTGGGGTTTTTCACCTTTATGGTTTTCCCCAAGTAAACTCTGTGTCTCCTATGTGCTTGCATTATTGTGTTCATGATTCATATGCTGTAGATATGCTGTACATGTTGTTCTCTCAGTTAAGATCCTAGATCAGATTGAAGTAAATTCTAAAAAACTAACAACAATGGCATTGAGGGATTCTGTCGTCACCTTGTAAGGGGTCAACAACCATTGCTTACTTGGGTCGCATCTGGCTTGCACATAGATGGCATATGGCCGAATCACGAACACCATAATCAGCTTAAACTTTGTCATGGTTTCCTCAGATAGCCGAGGCACCTATACTGTGGCATCGTATAGCATCTCCCAATAAAACCAGAACTGCAATGCACAATCCCGGAGTCTCTCTTGCTCACGTACCCACCACAAGTTTTGATATCGCGCACCCCGGCGCTCTTTCGCGGCCTCAACCTCCATACCTTAATAAGTGTTGGGCTCCTTCCATGGAACAAATGCGATCAAAATTAACAGCCAGCTATATGTGAAGGAGCCCTTCCCAGCTTGGACAATGGAAAGATTCCTTGTGTTAAGGATCACAAATTTCTATTTGTGTGAATTGTCACAATATACTAACCTGCCATGCCCAATGTAATATGGACTATTTGGAGAGGAATCGCCTTTGATAGCCTCTGATCATGTTCAACTACATGAATATTAGGTATAAATATCTAATCCGCTCGATGCAATCTAGTTGTTCACTGCATTAACTAATTTATGCATTTCCTATTTGGATTTCATTCATGTATATGACCTATACTAGAACTGGTGCGTATACATCGAATCCACATAGATGATCCATGTCATAAACCCCTATCCACATGGCATTTATGGGGCCCACATCTAATTTTTCCAAACAAATAAATTTTTCATAATACGTTTATTTCAAATTTTGCAATAAGTGGCTTCTTACATAATTATAGTTGACATGTTTCAATGAATGTTATACCTCAAAGTCTCACTTAAAGCACCATTTCAAGTCTTCATGTCGTATCACCATGCAGAACCTAATGGTACTACCACCTAACAAGTGTTGAGACTTACTTCTACCTTGTTGGTCCCCTCCTTGGCCTTACTTGGAGTCAAATCCAACTCATCATAGCCGAATGCCACCTCACTGAGTCAAAATCCATCTCATCAATCCCACTTTACTATTATTTTTGCGCCTTCCTAGTGGTGCAAGGTGTGAAAATTTAGCATTTTTGCGCCCTCCATGCCTACAGGTGCACAAAAATTAAAACATGTTCGTGCTATGGTCACTGCATGGGGCGCGAAAATCCCTCAACAAACTCTTCGCTTGGATTATGGATCTTAGCTTCGGGGATATTTTTCTTGGGATTGGGATTCCCTTCAAATCCTACCTCATCCTCCCTTTTTGGCCTGGTTCAACCAATTGATCCACCATTTACTCACCTAGATCCACCTTCCTCTCTTAGTAGTTGGTCTCCCAAATCCTATAAGAAGGAGGCCATCCATGAGCTAAGGGGATAACTTTGGAGGAATCAAACCTATGGTCTTGGAGATTTTGTAGAGATAGTAAGGAGGAAGGATTGGAAGGAGACATTGTTGCTTGGACACCAAGGGTAATTCTATCTTTATCTTCTTTAGCTACCTTTAATATAACTTTGCTTATTCTCCCACATTATGATTCTTGCTTTTTGGATCCATAATGTGTTTCATATGATTTAGATCTTACTCATTACATCTAGTACTTGGATCTATTGTGTCTTGTATTGCTTAAACAGGTTCAGATCTCGGGCATCAACTTTGAAACTAGAGCTACGACAACCGGCTGATCTAAAGTAAGTCTTACCATCTCTTCTCTCTCAGTAATTTGAAATCTATGCATTGAGTTATAGTTAGGAGCTTAAGATCCCATTTGTTTCTTTGTTGTCTTAGATTTAAATTGTTTTAATCTAGTTTAATCTTTGAGTATGTTTAACTATCCGTACGACAAATTTGCTAGAATAGAAATTGGCGACTCCACTGGGGAGATCCCAGTTTTCATTTGGTTATTAAATCTTTGTTTTTTACCCATTTGATCTATTATCTTTGTGTTTTATCATTCCTTGATCTTTATTCATTACTTTGATCCTTATCATTGAGTTCTCTGAGCCTACAAACTTGAGAAATCCATAAATTCCTTCCCATGCATTTTCCCTCATTTCCCTACAGTGAAATTTAGCATCCCCCCCTGCACCATAGAGCGAAAATACCCATATTTGCGTGCCCCCATAGTATAATAGAGCACAAATATTCCTAAATTTTGCGCCTGGTTGGTCTTTAAGGGAGCAAAAATTCCATGTGTTTTACACTAAAACTTAGATTTTGCTTGGTTGATGTTTGTCCCTGACTTTTGGCTTGATTTTACTCCTCTGATCCTAATCCGATATGTGTGATCTCAGTTTGATTTTTACACTCTTTGGATTTTGTTTTGGACCCCTACTTGGCTTGGTTTGCTTGATTACTTGTTCATGGTTTGGATTTTTGAGTTAAAGTGACAAGAGTAAATAATTTTTTCTTGGATTCTTTGCTTATATGGTGCAAAAGTGATCATTTTTGTAATTCAAGGGAAAACAATTTTATATACACTTGTTTGTATCCTTGAAAGGATTTTATCGGAAATTTCATTGCTTGAAAAGAGTCTTTGCATTTTTAAATTCTTTGAATTGGCTTAGAAACTTTTTCAAGATCTCTTTTTCCTCTTCACCTAAGGGATCAAGTTATTTTTGTAATCATAAGACATCTCTTCCATTTAATTGTCATGCTTTACACTCATTTGAAGTAGAAAAGAAAACAAAGAATATAATTTTCGATTAGTTTTTGGATTTACTCATTATGAAAGAGTAGTTTAGTTTTTGGTTTGGCATATAAAAGGAAAAGTAAAAAGTGAGTGTTTTTTCTCTTTTTGAGAATTTTTGTTTATGCTTTTTATATTTTTGGGAACGAAAGAACTCTCTCTTTTCCATATCTAGAAATTCATTGAAATGAAAGAGTTGCATTGATTCATTCGTAGATGCATGGTTTGAGTCAAGTCTTAACACCATCAAGTTTCACTTCCGACACCTCTTGAGTAAAACAACAAGCCCTTAAAATTAATTCCCTAAATAAACACACATTAACTTCATTTGAGGACATAAAAGAATTGTGTAGTTAGGTAGGCCATTGAGGATGGGAATCCAAATAATCCCCCCTGTCACTTTACATTTGAGACATAGTTTTTTTCCTTTAGGGTGCTCAAATCCTCTTGTACTTTTTGACACGGTTATACACCAATTTATTGGGAGGGCCTCCCGTTCCATGGGGTTAAGCAACGAGGACTGGATCTAGATAGAATTTGTGGAATACCGCACTCCACTTAGCACCTAAGGACATCAATCCATTTATTCCTTGTATTTTTCGGTCTCCATACTGGTTGTACAAGGGATCAAAGGCAGAAGCTCCAGTAAACCTTCTCATACGTGTCATGAACGAGGTCACAGGTATCCTAGTGACCTTTCTTCTAGGGATCTTTTACCTGGGATCCATTTCGGTAGAGGGATATTCCTTCATCTTTCAGTCTCTCACTTCGTATTGTCCGACTTCAATTTCATCACCTTGCGGAGGATACAATATGTTGAGGTCTCCAGACCGTATATAAGAGGATTTCTTGCTATTATACCTTATAGAGATTCATTTACTTGTTAGTGTTGCTTGTTCGATTTCTGGCCTTTTTGTTGTAGCTCGCTTACTATGACATCGGTCTCAATGTAGTTTTTTTAGCTTTATTTTTGGCCTCTATGCCTCTTCTTTTCATAGAGCCTGTTTTGCACACTCGTTTGCTTGAGGGTTTCTAAGTTATTTTTTACGAGACTTCTCCCATATCACTTAGTCTTGTTCCATGGTGGACCAAAGGAAATCATGAAGACAACAAGGGAAGAGTC
The DNA here is from genome assembly GCA_027924585.1 of Larix kaempferi. Classification (NCBI taxonomy): domain Eukaryota; kingdom Viridiplantae; phylum Streptophyta; class Pinopsida; order Pinales; family Pinaceae; genus Larix; species Larix kaempferi. The sequence continues at coordinate 33,987,918 of BSBM01000361.1, read as the reverse complement.
ACGCACCCGTGCGTAGAACTAGTCGCATGACACCTTCACGCATACCCACACCACTACTAGTAGACCAATTGGTCGGGGTACTAACCCAAAATCAATCAATACAACACCATCAGTTTCTATGATACCCCAAACTCATAGCATAGTCCCGGAAACTAGTGTAGTAACATAATCCACTGTAGTACCATAAGTTAGTACGACAGTGGAAACCACTTTAGCACCTGAGGTTAGTGACCCACCACAAGTGGAAATTGTGTCAGAATTTGTTATCATTCCGTAAACTATCATTGATCCTGTAATGCCATCACAAATTGATCTCCCCTAAGGATATATCGAGTTTATCGATGAATCCAATCCTTTCCCGTCTACGACGATCTAGTTCGGTGCAAAATTTAACTAGCCTTTAGTACAGTTGGTAACCCCACCTATCATACCTTCTTCTCCGATTATGCATATCTATGAAATTGGCTCTTCTAGTAATAGATAATTCAGAATGCCTTCCCCCGATCTCCCTTTGGTCCATGACATCATGGCATCCATACGCGCAAAACTTGTTAGTTTATCCCAAGAACATGCGACAACGGAAAAATTGAGACGTGAAGCTGCTCAAATAATGGCTTCGACCTTACAATTCCCACCAATATCCACGTCTCAAGTGGTGAATCCTTGTGATTCCAAATCCCTCCAATCCACATCCTATGATACTACCTATGGCACTTCGTTTGTAGTTTGTTCTATCCCCATAGATTGTATCTATTATGAACCTTTCCCCGATGATTCAGGGATGGAAAACGTCTTTGATACATCTTCATCTTTATGGAACACAACTCTGGGCCAATCCCCCAATGATTTCTGCACTTTTCCAGTACCTATGCAATTAATGCTAAAAACTCCCCTCCAATGTTCCCCTCATCTATTACCAAATGAAATATTTGGTTCTCCTTCAAGGAATGTCTCTAGTCAGGGGACAAACTATATTTTCTCGTCGCTACCCTCATCATTTGGAATTACCGCACACTCATCTTCACAAATCGGTACCAATAATGCATCCAACCAACCTGCACATCCAATCTCTTCTAATGCATCCATTGGAAAACCGTTTATTCCTATAGTTAGAACACCTATTGTAACTGGAATTCAATATTCAACCACAATCTACACTATCTCTAGAGGAAAAATATTTATTGGTGCCTGATAATAGAAGATGTTGTTTGCAAGTAGGGAGTTAGATCTGCAACATATCAATCTATCTTACTAAGAAATGGTGAGTTTCTTTGTCATCAAATGAAAGGATTATCACAAGTTTCTAAAGATCTATATTCATTTATCAAAACTCATTAAGATCTAAAGCCATTTAAGAATTAAATTCATACATGATAAGAAAAATTCAAACTCAGATATGGTAGAAACTTGAATCCATTCATATTAAAACAAGGAAGAAGTACATCCTTACCAATGATCTTGGTGTGAATCCCTCCTCCATTGCCATGAGCTTCCCTTCATTCACCCTTGCTTTTGAAGAATTTGAGCTCTTTCTCCTCCTTCAGAATCTCTCCAGCATGTCTTTTCTCTTCCTTTGTGTACTCTACAATGGCTCCCATGCCTTTCTTATATAGCATTGGAAAATGAGCCCTCATGTTTCTCTTTTCAATGTGGGATTGTCCCTTTTCATCTTTTTTTATTAATTTAGCTCAAAAACCCACTTTTCCATAGTTTTTAGGCTTTTTGCACAACTTTAGCATACTTTAAGTACAATTAATGCACTTTAATGCATTCATCTTCACTTTTTTATTGGTGTAGCTTAGTTTTGAACCTTTTATGAGTCTTTCAATCACTGAACTTGGTCTCTTTAGGTTCTTACTGTCTTCACCTAATCCTTCCATTTATGGGAGAAGTGATTAGATCAGAGAGGACTTGTCTATGAATGTACTTGTGTTTCTGTCTTCATGTTGCGGGTGCACAGTAAAATGTGCTTCTTTTGTCACATGACTAAGGGTGTTAATTTGATTGGTAACAAATGCCCCCAAATGTGTGAGGTCCGAAGCAGAGCTAAGGGCCGAAATACATTACTAAAATTTATACTCTGTATACTGATACTCTTTATTGTTCAAAGCAAGGATAAGGGAAGGAAAACTCATGGGCACAGGATTGAGGATCACACCTGCAAAACATAACAATTTCACAAATATATAATATCTTCCTCAGGTGGGCATACCCATGCTCAGCAGTAAACAAGCATGGCCATGAACAATACACAGTGGATCCATGTCAAAAGAAAAATTTTCTGAAATTTAAACATGCACTTTTATGAGTGTGAGAACAAAGTCTTTATTGAACTTTTTACATGGTAGTTGTTGATTCAAACCCAGTCAACAGGGGTTCCCATCACTATCGGCACCAACCCACTATGATCTCCCTGAGCACCGGCCCAGATAGGTTTTACCCTATCCAGCAACACCTATGGAGCAGATGAGGTCTCACCCGAGATGTTCAAGGGAGAGTAGACGAAACCATGTTTCTGCCGAATGAAAGAGCATGTTTGCGGAAACAATCACTTAAACTTATTGTGATATTAAGAAATAGATCTATGCATTTAACTTCGACATCATTGTATTCATTGTATCATTCAACAGAAACATTCATCACAACAAGTATAACAGTAAAGCATTAATTACAGCAAGAAAACATAGCATCATTCATATATCGCAACATGCATTACCATAAGTGAGCATAAGATACACAGGGATTTCGCAAAATAGCTTCGTCATGTTATATTAGCTCAGCAAAACCCAGATACAATATCTACACAAAACACATATCTTGCAGATAACTCAGACGCATACCAAGATCAGATCTCCATACACATTCAGATTCGGTTACACTCTGGTTATCCAACACATATGACTCTGTGACTATAAATAGGCTACCACCTTTACATTGCTTGTCCACTTACTAACAAATTCCTAACTGGCGCTTCAAGAAAATGACCCAAAAACCCACATACTGCGGTACAATTGACTTAAATTACATAACATATGGTCCAAATGACACAAAACCCACATACTACGGTACAATCGACTAAAAAATACATAAAATAATTTCCTTTGTGCCCATCTCTCTTCCTTCTATGATATCTTTTGACTTGTCACAGCATCCACAATGCTATGATGCTACCTTACCAAACCGCCTGCCAACAGGCCCCCAACACAATCTTGTTGCTTGCCCTCGAGCCACGTTGACTGGACATGGTGTATTCACTGGTCTTGACTCAGAAATATTCATACTGCTGCCAAATTTTGTTGACCCACCGCAGGACTGTTACAGCAATTTCCTTACTGTTCTCGAGGTCCGTGGCTAGAGGGTGGTCACACAGGTGTGTGTCAACTCTCTGCTTTGCTTCCTGCACCGCCTGGATTGCAGAATCAGCGATGGCATTATGCTCGGCCCCAATCTCCTGGAACTCATCCAACTGTGTAGACCGCTGCTTCTGTCATTCTTCTGCTTTGCAAACTCATTGCTGCAAGTCCTTGATCTCTGCTTTTTTAGATACCCGTGCCACCAGTGGCATGGTGCGCATGGCGGTCTTCAATGTATCCAGCTTCTCTTCTTCCTCACATCGATTCTTGGTCAACTTTTCCAGCCGCTCATCCTGGACGATGCTAGACCAGAACAATGCAGTCTCCGCAATGATCTTTTTTGCCTCCTGCTCTAACTCGGCTAGTTGAGTCCCCACTTCTTCAATGGCACTATTTCGTTCCTCAACTACCTTCTTCGATGTGGCGCGCTTCATAGCATGGGTTAATACCACATTGTCCTCCCACAACTGGGTGATAACAGCCCCCAGCTTTTGCGCTCACTTGACCGAATCTAACTCTACGATTGGCTCGAAGACATGGTGATAGGCTTCATTGATGGCTTCCTCCAACCGCGCTTGACTTGTCCACAAATATTCATTGTCAAATCTTCAAACTGCTACAGCATTGTGCTGAGAGCGGCATCATCGGTCGCAATCGCAGTTGGCGGAATTTGAACATTCCAGACCTACGGCTTAGTGCCGATTGCACGGATTTCCCGCACCGTTGCTCCCTCGGGTGCCTTCTTCAAGACAATATTGCATAGGGCATCCAAGCGGGCAGTGACCACATGGAAAGCTTCATCCACCTTCTTCGTCGTGGCTCGAGAAATCGTATTGGTTACCTGAGTAACCGCATGAATGAACCATCCCAACTGATTTTCTATGGCCGATGACATCCCACTGATCGTAGCATGCTCATGGCGTGCCTTCGTCCCCCCTTCCTCAACATCATGGTCGATCTCATGGTCCATGAGGGTCTTTGTCAATTCTTGGTCTGAGTCATGGTGACTCTACTGGTCCTGCGGCGATAGCCAATCATCTGGGCCTTTCGCCTGTTCTCTAGCCTCAAACTCTGCCAACCCCATGGGTTCATGCCATTTCGGAGGCCAATCATTCACAATGGCATCGAGGGATTATGTCGTCACCTTGTAAGGGGTCAACAACCATTGCTTACCCTGGTCATGTCTAGCTTGCATATAAATGGTGTCTGGCTGAATCACGAACAACATACTCGGCTTAAAATTTGTCGCGGTTTCCTCAGATAGTCGAGGCACTTGTACTGCGACATCATAGAGCATCTCCCAATAAAACCATTACTGCAATGCACAATCTTGGAGTCTCTCTTGCTCACGTACCCACCACAAGTTTTGATATCGTGTACCAGGGCGCTCTTTCGCGGCCTCAACCTCCATACCTTGATAAGTGTTGGGCTCCTTCCAGGAAACAAATGCGATCAAAATTAACATCTAGATATATGTGAAGGAGCCCTTCCCAGCTTGGAAAGTGGTGGCATCCTCCACCAACTTGTTCAGCAGAAACAAGGACCAATTCATCTGGACCCCTTCCACGCATTTCTCTGCGCATGCCACGATCCTTGAATTGCACTGATTAGGTCGACCGCCCCGGACCACCTTGCAGAATAAAATCTTTGCGCTGGTGAGAACCGCCTTATCGTTGATACTACTGGTGCGATACCCATGACCATCTCATTCCAACCCATAGCGGTCAACCAACTGCTTTACCCTCTTTTTATCGTTCTCCTTCCCTCGGAAGTATTGTGACGGGTCTACCCCATCTTTGGGAAACCCAGTAATGGTCGCAATCAGTTCGACAGTGACCAAAATTTATGTGTCCAGCCACAATGAACCACCGTGGAAGCAGGAAAATAGCTGCTTCACACAAGCGTTAACCTCTGGCAGTCATCCAAAATGCGGCATGTTAATAAGGCCCAACAAGCCATCCTCGTTCAACCCCCGTGCCCATTCTTGCAGAATCTGCGTCCCTATTATTTATAACTCTGGCACATAGGGGCATGAGGAAATTTCTGGATAGGCCACCATATCGTGATCATCATACTTCAGGCACATCAATGTCGGCACAATATCAGTAGAGCACTCCATTCTAGCAGGGAGCATTGGTAGCCTCAATGGATACCTCTGATTTTTTTCACTTTGCATGGTGGTGCACCCGACCGACTAGGAGGGACATACCCAAGGATGTCGTCAGGAGACAATCCCTCCCATGCAGTGGACTCATCAATTCTATGACTAGACTTTCCCGCCTACACTTGAACCTCTGTAATCACCGCGGTGGATGATTTAAGCTGCCTCTTGCTCTGTGGTGACTCAGAATGTTGACCTCCCTGACGCTTATTGGAGATAACTGATGCTCCCACCGGCATGTTGGCAACTTCTGCTTCAAGATTTACTTCCCCCTCCTCAACAACAACAGGATTGAGGGGAGACTCTACTTCACTAGAGATTTCAACCATCTCTAGCTCTCCTGGCATACCTAACTCAACTCACCGTACTCCAGGGGATGGTGCAACGCCACTCACAATCTTAACTCAGCGCACAACACTCGTACTCCGCAAGTTCAACTGAACCTTTCCCAACTCACAACTACGCTCACCAGTCAACAATGACACTCTGCAGCACTGCACAATCTTGCACACTTAAAAACTGAATTCTATTGGTTCCTACCAACTAGCTTCGACCTGTTCTTATAGCATCAAACCGAATCCTTCGTAATCATCACTAAATCCTACATTAACTCGGCCAAAATTCTGTATTAATGACCCAAATCCGTGGTTGATCCTGTCAGTCGATCAGCCAGATCCGCCATTAATGCGCATCATTCGAACTAGCGTCGTTAATTAACTCGCTTGACTTTTGGCATTTATTGCTGATTTGACCCGGTCGCGACCTTGACACTATCGTGGACCTCTCCTAACTTGTGGCACAAGCCTACCTACTTGCGTATTTCGTTCCTGTCAGTGTGCCACCCTGCCATCAAGCAACCTGCAAATTTTTTTTATTTATTTTTTATGTGACTCAGGCATCGCGCTTTTCCAAGCCCTACCGTTAGTGCTTACAACCTACTTCCATTAATCAACTTTGGGAGCATCGCTCCATCCAACTGCTGCAACTATACTTCCCCTCATGAAGTGATGCTACTGATGCGATATGGACCAAGCCAATGCATCTACAGTTTTCCTAGATGTTTCATAAACTTACTGTCATATAATAGCACCAAGTCACCCTGTTGAAACTGTTTGTTTTTGATGTGGTGATCGTGCCAAGCCTTCTGGCGATCCTTCTCCACACCCTAGTGGAAACCTGCAATAAAGCGATCTTCCTCCAACTGTACTAACTGTGCTAGATGTTCTTCTAATTCTGCCACAACATCCATACCTGTTGGTTCCGCTATGCGCAGACTCAAAACGTTGTACTCCATTGGCATAATCGCTTCTTGTCCATACACCATCTTAAATGGTGTCTGTCTCGTCAACCTTTTACACATGGTGCAATACACCCACAAAACTGCTCAGATTTTTAGATCCCAATCATCGTGGTTCGTATTGCACACCTTTGTCAGTGCATGCTCCAATATCTTGTTGAAAGCTTCCACCGTGCCATTTTCCTGTGGATGATACGGCGTGCTCTTCTTATGTTGTATTTGCAGTTCTTCCATCAATGCGTTGATGGTGGGATTGAGAAAGTGGTTTCCCTGATCGCTCAACAATATCTTGGGACAGCCGAATTGAGTGACAATGTTGTCGAATAGGAACTGTATAGATGTGGCCGTGGAACAATCAATGACTTGTGCATCCTCCGCCCACCGTGTCAAATAATTTGTTGCCATGATGATGTATCTTTCACCAATGCGCTTCCCTAGAGGATTGATTGGTACCACAAAATACACTACCCATTTGTTGAATGGATGCAGTGTTAGCTGAGGCATCAGTGGCATCTCATCCCTCCTGGATGGCTTCTTGGTTCTCTGACAAACATCGCAGGACCACGCATAGTCGGTTGCATCATTGTGCAGCGTGGGCCACCAAAGTCCCACACGAAGCACCTTCCTGGTAGTCGCATAGCCGCCATAGTTCCCCCCAGCCACTCCTGCATGTGCTTCGGACAAGATTTTCTCTTGTTCATGTGGCAAGACACACCGTTGCAATATATCATCTACTCCCATCTTTATAACTCTTTTGCAATTAACTGGAAATCTACAGCCTTGACTACCAACTTCTTCTTCTAACTAGTGGTGAATTCTTCTGGTGGAGTAACTATCACCAGAAACTAAATGATGTCTTCAAAGTAGCCATCAGCGACTTCAACCTTAAAGAGTTGTGCATCAGGAAACCCATCTTCAATGTTAGTTGGCTCCTCTCCTTTTTCAATCCGCGATAGATGATCAGAGCCATCATTCAAACGCCCTGGCTTTACAATCACTTCAAAATCAAACTCCTGAAAAGAAGTAGCCATCGACATATCTTCCCCCCCAACATAGGCTTATGGACCAAGTATTTCAATGCAAAGTGGTATGTGAACATCTTGAAATGTTCGCCCAATAAGTAGTGTTGGAACTTCTGCAGCACGTAGACCATCGCCAAGCCTTCCCTCTCGGTAGTGGTGTAGTTCCTTTCTATGGATGATAGCTTCCGACTTGCGAAAGCAATCGAGTGATTGAGATCCCCCTCTCCTAGTTGCGCTAGCACCACACCTAGTGCAATTGATGATGCATCAACATGGACATGGAATTCTTTACTCCAGTTTGGAAATACTAATATTGGCACCGAAGCCATCTTAGCCTTCAACTGCTCAAAACTATCCTGACATTCAAGGTTCCATTGAAATACCGCATCTTTCTTTAATAACTTCTCCATAGGGGCGGTAATCGCTGCATAACCCCTGATGAACTTGCGACAATACCCGGTATGGCCCAATGTCGCCCTCAATTGCTTAACATTATTCAGCGGTGTTAAGCTCAAAATGAGCGCAATCTTTGCTGGATCGACTAACAACCCTTGTTTGCACACAATGTGACCCAGCAATATCCCGAACGGTGCACAAAAGATGCATTTCTTCAAATTCAACGATATCTGATGCTGTCGGCAATGCTCCAGCATCAACCACAAATTGGCCAGATGATCATGGATCAAACCATAGACTGTCCAATCATCTATGTATACCTACAAAAACTTATGAATGAAATCCCGGAATGCAACAACAACAACGCGTGAGAAGATCACAGGTGCATTCTTCAACCCAAATGGCATCACGGTGTACTAAAAACATCCCCATTCTGTCACAAAAGTCATCTTGTGGCGGTCTTCCTTTGCAATGCGGATCTGATAATATCCCAAGAACCCATCCGCGAAAGAATACATCTCCTAGCTGCCCACACCTTCGAGTACTTCATCAGTAAACGGGGTTGGAAAGGGATCATGCAAGAAGGCATCATTCAACTTCCGCAAATCGACACAAATACGCACTTCACCAGTCTTCTTTGTCCTGCACTACTATAGGACTGATCCATTTTGACTCTTCAATAGGTTCAATGATATCAACATCCAACAAGCGATCAAGTTCTACCTTGACCCTCTCCTTATGTCGTGGATTCAGTCGGTAGGATCGCTGCCTGATCGGTTTAGCGTCTAGTTTCAAGGGGATCTTCATCTCCCCTAGATCGCCCAAAATACCTTTCATCTTAGAAAAATTTGTGGGAAATAGGTCTTGGAATTCATGTAGCAAATCAGTGACCTTTCCCATCATCTCATCGTCCCAATAATCTCCCACATTCACGAACTTGGGAGTGGCCTCTGTCCCAATATTGATCTTACGGAACTTCAAGGGCTAGCTGATCAGATCACTTGGTGCATTAGGTGCTACCACATCGTGACTCCCTTCAAATTTTGGAATATTGACATTCCACGGATCATCACCGTATTCGGGCCCACCGGTGATATTGTAACATTCCATCATGGATTGCATTTGACAGTGCGTATGCAGATCTGCGGGATATGCCACTGGGACAACCTTCAAAACCACATCGCGGATGAGATGTAAAGCATTATTGACATTAGGGTTGGCATCTGCGAAACTGAACGTATGAGTGAAGCATACTGTCAACTCCACCCAAGTGGTAATTTCTCCTCGCAACTCAGCTACAGTATACCATGAGCGCGGAATCTCATCTAAAGTATGGATAAAGGCATGGACCCACTCATCTCGCGGTCTCGATGCCCACAATGTCTGACACTCCCTCAGATGCGTCTAGGGTTATTTCGACCATCATATTTCCCTGTGTGGTAGACCTCGATATCGCCGAAATGAACCATCATCAATATCCTGCATTGCGACCATTCATTAATTGATTTCTTGTGTGTCTCCCACTAGCATGCTAGAAAATCCTTCAGTGCTTCTTCTAATGCCAGTAGTGACTGGGGCTCTGAAACTCTTTCCTCAAAGTCTGCGAGAAAGTCAGACAAACTAGGAAACCCCTCATATACTGGTATTGTAACTTCAGTCGCAACGCGGCATAATGATTGCGTGACTAACCCGCACTTACAGAGCGACACCTCATGTAAGCGGTTCTTCCAGTGTTCTAACGCGTCATCAAAGTTGGAAGACACAGAGCTGTCACTACGCCATCCCAGCTCACAGTTGGTAGTTGGATGAATATAGTCTTCGGAAATGTTGAATGCATGGTCCCATCCACTGGGATCTTCATCCTTTACTAGCTCAATGTATCTGCATCCTTCATTCAGATCCAACAGGGATATGACTCTAAGATCACGGTTTTCAAAAGTCATCATCCGCCGCTTGAAGTGGACTACTGCTCCACTGTCAATAGCCCATCCGATCCCTAGCAACGTAGGATGCAAGATTCCTCCTTAAACTACTTCAATGACATCGAAGTTGGCATAATTTTTCATTCCCTCAATGTCCACCACCAAGCGTGGAACTCTCCCAATCGGTGTCACTTTAGCGTGATTAGCTAACCGGAGCTGTACAGGAGACCAGCTCAATGGGGGGCTCCCCATTTTCATCCATTCCTACTTGGTTAAGATGTTGACATCTGAACCAAGATCTAGAATTACTGAATCAACATCATAGTCCCCAATTTGTATGTTCATACGCATCTCCTTATCGGTCTTCTGTCGCTGTAAGGAGTTTATCGCAGACTCTTGCTGTTCCTTGTTTGGTCATTGCAGCAACCCCTCGATCTCAGCTAGAGAAGCAGGACCTCTTTCCAACAATAAGCAGCTCTCAAAAAATTTCTACAAGGTTCCAAATGGCACCAACAGACCTGCCTCGGAAGTAGCATAAAAAATAGGGGGCATGTCATAGATAATAGCTTTACTGCGATCATGTTCCATTGCACAACGCGCCTGAAAGAACACATCACGTTCGGACTCAATGTCAAATGAGACCTTCTTCTGTTTGGCTAATTGAATGAGCGGTTGTGAGCTATCCAGTCCTATTGTTGCACCTCCCCGTGTGATGAATGTGACAACTGCATCCTGTGGCCTTGGCTCCACAGAAATTGTTGCAACACTCGCACCCTGATTCTGGTTCAGCAGTGGATTCCCGAGTTGGTTCACATTTGGATTAGCATTCTGATTTGGGCATTGGTTTTGGTTCTGCGCTAGTTTTTGTACTTGATTCTGTACCGGCTGCTGTTAACACCCAAAAAGTGCTCACTACCTCATCTACCCCATTACATGACTCATTTGTCCATATTTCCTACCATATTTACCTCCAAAACCTTAAAAACCCATTAAAAAGCCTCCAAAAGGCCAAAAAAACCATTAAAAAAGCCTCCAAAAGGCCAAAAACCCCCATTTTCCCCCAAAATAAAGTAAATTCCTCCAAAAATAGCAAAAACCCTCTAAAAAGAGAATAAAAAATAAAAATAAAAGAGAAAAAAGAGGGAATAAAAGAAGCAAAAACCCTATACAGTTGACCTAAACCATATGGTGCCCAAAACCATGGGTTAGCACTCCACCACTAAAAACCTATAAATAGGTGATGGAGGCTCCCCATTTTTCATCCACAATCATCCCTATCCTTATACTGTTGAAAATTCCCTTGAAACCCTAGCTCTCCATTTGGAGCTAATTCTTGAGAACCCTTTTGGCCCCATTTCCAAAACATCTTTGGAAGAAAAAGAAGGATCAACACTGGAGCTTGGAAGCAACCCTCTTGGAATGCTGCAAAGGCTTCACCAACCTCTACATCTGAGGTAACTTTTAATACAAAAAGTGAGATCTTCACCATATTTTCATGTTTTGTTATTTATGTTAATGCTTATGCTAGGTTAAATTTCATACTGTTTTATTGCTTTTATTTACTGTTTATTTGAACTGCTACTAAGGAGGCCCTTCTCCTTAGTAGGTGCTCATTTGCACAAGCTAGGGTGAAAACCCTAGCTACAGTTTTTGGTGACTCCCATAGTGTTCCTTTGAATTTCTGTTTTTTCCTTTCGGATGTCCCTTTGAGCTGCCGTAAACTGCATCTTTTGTCCCCGTAGTTGCGTTCCGACCACGTCTTTCAGACTGTTACCTGCAATCCGACCGCGGCTCTCAGACTCTTTCCGGCAATCTACCGACGGTTTTCAGTCTGTTACCTGTGATCTAACCACGGCTCTCAGCCTATTTCGTGCGGTCCGACCATCATTTTTCACTGCTTTTCCCGCAGTCTGCCTGCGGCTTTCAGCCATTTTTCTGCTATCCACCTGTGACTTTAGGCCTTTTCCCACGGTCCACCTGTGGCTTTCAGCCATTTTTCTGCTATCCACTTGTGACTTTCGGCCTTTTTCCCGCAGTCCTCCTGCAGCTTTCAACCATTTTTTTGCTATTCGCTTGCGACTTTAGGCCTTTTTCTCGCAGTTCTCCTGCGGCTTTCAGCCATTTTTCTGTTATCCGCCTGCGACTTTCGGCCTTTTTACCGCATTCCATTTGCGGCTTTCAACCATTTCTCTTCTATCCGCCTGCGACTTTCATCCTTTTTCCGGTGGTCTTCCTGCGGCTTTCAGCCATTTTCCTGCAATCCTCCTATGAATTTTAGCCTTTTTCCCGTGGTCCTCCTATGGTTTTCAGCCATTTTCCTGCTATCCTCCTGCGACTTTCAGCCTTTTTCCCGTGGTCCGCTTGCAGCTTTCAGCCATTTTGTTGCTATCCTCCTACGACTTTCGGCCTTTTTCGCACGGTCCGCTTGCGCCTTTCAGCCATTTTCCTGCTATCCGCCTACGACTTTCATCCTTTTTCCTGCGGTCTGCCTGCGGTTTTTAGCCATTTTCCCACCATCTGCCCATAACTGTCGACCTGTTTCCCGCAACCCGACCTCGCAGATTTGCCACAGACCCGCGGTCTGTTTTCTGCACTTTTTCCCTGTTTGAACCCAATAATTTGCTACAATATTTTATGCACCTACACAACCATCTGTCCTATCTACAGCCTTACTTCCCTACAACCTTTTTTCTACAGTATTATTTCTGTTCCATTTACAGAATTTTTTAAATTTCAGTATTTTAATTGAAAAGAGAAAATTTTGCATTTCAAAGTTTAATTTCTACACTGTTATTTTTAGTTAGAAAGTTTCCCACCGTGCGGCACTTTTGTTTGGGTTCATTATCTCACATGCACACACTCTGTCACCTAATTCAAGTGAGCCCTAAACTACTGCTTAACACAACCAACATTCTAACCCCACTTGGGGAGCACAAAAGAATATTGTAGTTAGGTAGGGTCGGGGGGATAGGCATCCAAATAACACCCCTCGGTCACTTACACATGAGGCATAGTTGTTGTCCATTAGGGAACCAAAATCCCCTAGTACTTTTTGACACAGTTTAAAACCAATTTATCGGGAAGGCCTCTCCCCTAGGAGGGTTGAAGTAGCCAGACTGGTTCCGGAATCCTGAGTGGAATACCGCAACCCATTCCGTAACCGAAGGATACCTTTCATAGTTCTCGCTGTACTACCCGTATGGGAGTACAGCAACGATAGAATCAAAATGTAGATTCACCCAACCGAACGTGTTATGAACGGGGTATCTTAGTTGCTTTTCTTCTAGGACAGACTACCTGGTGTCCCTCCCAGTAGGGGGATATCTTTAGCCACTTAGCTCTACTATCCATATTGTCTGACTTGGATTTCATCACCTTGCAGAGGATATGTCTAGTTGAGTCAGAATACTATTTAGCTAGGTGTTTGCATGCTCCCTTACCTCCTTTTTGTTTAGCGAGTCCACTATTTTTATTTTCTAGGAAACCTGCTGCTTGTTGGTATTCTGACCATTTATGTTGATACTCCACTTATTGTAGCACAACTGTTACAGTAAGTGTTTTGAGTTGGTTGTTGTCCTGAGTGCCATATTTTTTGCGCTCTCCTTCTGCACACTCAGTTGCATTTGGGTTTCTGAGCCGTTTTTCACTCAACACAACCCCCAGATACTTGACACCATCTGTCACCATTGAGTCCCTGAGACATTCTCGGCGCCACTGGGGCAAACCCCCACAGCACGGTTCACTTGAAATCACCCGTCATAGACGTAGATCTTCATCACTTGATATCACTCATCATAGATCTCGAGCTTTGTCACTTGACTCCACTTGTCAACGACATAGAACTCTGTCACCCAATCTAGACGCCCCTTATTTTACCTCTGATTCTGAGGCAGAGTCCGAGAACCCCACTTACACTGCACCAACCAGCCCCATGGCTGGCATGACTTCCAACCCTTTCTTTGTAGGGACCATTGGTGGAGCATCCACCACCACACTAGCTACCACACCCACTTTGGGTATGCCCTCGATGGGGCCCACACCTACCATTCCGATCACTGTACCCATTCCAGTAGCTAGCATACCCATACCAACTCCATCAGTGACTCACACTACCCTTGGTGGTGCAGGACCATCCCATACCACTTTCGTTCCTCCACTTGGGAGCAACATCCCAAACCCAGTCCCTCCACTCAAGGGCATTGGCCCCAACATGGTCACAACCACTAGTATGTCACATCCTTCTACTAGTTTTCCATTCATGGATAGTCTCAACCTTCCTAACCTGGCTAGACTGACTAATGATCCCATCAGACATGACCGTGCGTGTCCTCACATGCCCACCATGCTCCCCTCTGACATCCCTAAGTTTGAGGGCAAGGCAGGTGAGGACTCCCAGAACCATATTATGTCCTTCCATCTATGGTGGTCCTCCAACTCCATAGTGGACAACTTTATCTGCCTCCATCTATTACAGCGCACCCTCACTGGCTCTACAGCTAAGTGGTACATCGAGTAGCCTCATGGGACCCATGCCACCTTTACTTCCCTTGCCTCAAATTTCCTGCAGTTCTTTCAGTTACCTATCCACTATGACACGGGAGTTGAGATCCTACTATCTTGCAGACAGAACACGGCTACCCACATCCTCGACCACATTCATGAGTGGCGTCAACGCCGCAACCTCTGCAAAATCACGTTAGATGACCGTATCTTCTTAGATTGGTTTCTAAAATCTCTCCTTCCTGTCATTTCCAAGGATGTGGCATCTGAATGACCCCAGTTTGAAGAAGAGGCCATCCTCAAAGCCCAGCAATTTGACCTTATTTATGCCCATTCTGGTTATCTCTATTCCATCATACATGACGCCCCTTGTGGTGTTTCCTCCCAACATGATGCGCCGGGGGCATCCCATGCAACAGATGGCATCATTGACCGTATAGCCTCACATAACCAGCCCTTTTCCATAGCACGTCCTAGCCATGGCCTCGACCTTTCGAGGGCTACATCTCAGTTCAGAGCAACCAATTCATATGCTCCCATGGCACATCACCATCATTCCCACGGACCCTCATGTCCACCTCAGTGCTTTGGTCATGCATACCCCGCTTACGCCCCCCCCCCCGGTCGCACCTCATCCATATTACCACCCACAGGCTGCACCAGCTCCTGTTTCCTCTCAATCCCAACCTGCTTATTACCCGCCACAGGAAGCTGCTGCGGAAAACCCACAACCCGTTCCACAGACATATCAGCGACCCCCACAAGGTTCAGCACTTGCACCACCTCCACCTACTTATTATCCATCGCAGCCTGCTCCCGCACCTACACAACCCCAGAACCCACCTGTTGCACAAGGGCAAGTGTATTCCAAACAAAATCTGCAGCAGAACCAAAATAACTAGCGCCAACAGGACCAGCAAAACCGTGGCAAAGGAACCCCCCTCCATACCAAGGTAGTCAACCTCCAAATCCCCCAAACAACAATAACGCGGCACCTGCCAACCAGAACCCTGACCGGCCACCCATACAAGCCAAAAATCCTAATTTGCGAACAAACCATCCTTGTTCTATTTGCAGGGTCTATGGCCACTACACACATGCTTTCCCACATTTGGAGCGAGCTCGGCAACTATGGACCTATGATGCCCACCGCCAAGGGCACGAGGCTCCTCAGGTGCCACCCAACCCCCCACCACCTCAGCATCAACCCTTGGTGCTTCAAAACCCTTTACCGACCCAAGGCATAGCGAACACTCAGTCGTTGGCTCCCCCTCAAGGAAACATGCCACCACAACAGCAAATCACTTATGCCGCTCCTGATCAACCCATGTTAGACTCAGGTACCCATCACTTGTTAATGATGTCATCTGTCGATGTCAACCTTCAAACGCGTCGAAACCAAGATGGCTCCACCCCTGAAGAACCTCCCACCGACAAAAACACTAACGCTCATCCCACTGATCAGTTGTTACATATACCTCCAGCTCCACTATATAGCGCCTCCAAAGCACCTCGCTTCCCACTTCGTCGCATCAACAATAATCCCAATGCTCGCGCTGCGTCTAATTACAACATTGTAGATGACTTAGCCCAGTCCCCCGTAGCCATGTCTGCGTTAGAGGTCTTAAAAAACTGTCCTTCTCAGCACAAGACTTTGATCTCCGCCATTGGTGCTATTGACCCAAATGATTCACAACTGATGGCCTTCGATTTGGACCAATCCGAACCACGCCTGCCTTCCACTTTAGCATTCCAAGTTTCTGTATCCATTCAAAATCTTGTCATCCATCGGTGCATTATCGATGAAGGTGCCTCCCCATGCGTTATGTCCACATTCATTTGGCAGAAGTTGGGATCCCCTACTCTCGAGCAATCCACCACTACATTGCGAGCCTACGACGGCCGTTCGGCTCAACCCCAAGGTCTCTTAGCTAATGTCCCCATCTAGTTAGCTGGAAAAATAGTGCTCATTGACATAGAGGTCATCAACGCCCAACTTGATTATAACCTCTTACTTGACCGCAGTTACATGTATGCCATGCAGGCAGTTGCCTCATCCATTTTTCATACCATGATGTTCCCCCATGACGGATGCGTGGTCAAGGTCGATCAACTCACCTATTACGATCCCAATGCCCCCGCTACACCTGAAAATGTTCTCCCCATGGTTGAACAACCTGCTTGCGGCGCAACTACTTCTTTGGTTTCCTACGTGAGACCCAGAGTTTACTTAGATACGTCAATGACCTCAAAATTCCAATCCATTCCACCCCCGTCACTAGCAACCGAAATATCTGACCTATGTATCCTTTCCCACAATGCATAACCACCCAACAATCAACTGCCCTTATTACCCAAACCACCATTGGTACCTAGTCATATTGGTGTTACACCCATCTACACAATCCCCTTCCTATTCCCTCCCTCGGGAGTAGTAAGCGCCCCGTTTATGGCTACTCTCAGCCTCCCCGGGTTAACCTTAGGACTTCCCGTGTGGTATATTTCACCTACCATTCCCCCACCGACACCAAATGTCATCCTACAACCGGTGCAACCCATCACCACTACTAGTCAACCACCCCCCGGTGTCTCTACTCCTTCGTCATCTACTACTCCACCCCCTCTTATCAAGCACACTGGGGGTAGAGGCCCACAACCATACACTACAGTACCCCCGCCCAAAACAGTTAAAACCCACTCATGTTTCGTGCTCCTCCTAAATGCTCATTGTGTGATGAGTTAGGCCAACCTACCCATCAATGTCCATAATTACCTGCATTACAAGAGCACATGCAAATGCTTGACGACGACCCCAATATCCTGGTTGTCCAACTCGACCCAGCCCCTAAGCCTCGTGATAAATCATTGCGTACCAACCACCCTTGTGTAATATGCAGTATTTACGGCCATTACTCACATCACTATCCTGATCTCCCAGATTACAGAGTAGCTCTCTACGAGATGAATAATTTGTACCTTGAGACGGCGCCCCCCACAATTGAGGAGATCCACCCCCCAGTATCACCCTCATCTGGCGAGATTAATACCATCTATATGATCTCTTCTACTACCACTCCCTCGTCAACAGATTTGACAACTCAAATTTTTCGCAATGATGAGGAGATTCTAGAGGCTCTCACTGCCCCGGATTACCCTTAGGAAGACATGCACCATCGTTCCTACTTCCTCCCAGAAGAGTCCTCCTCCACCACAGCCACCCAATTTGCGGTTGAGTCCAAAGATTTCCTCCCCACCAAATTCGACTGGTTTAAGGATCCCATTGCCGCTCATGATGCCTTTGAGGAAGGTAACATGGCCAACATCTCACCCGTCATCCACATCGATATCTCTTACCCACCTGGTGGTCTTGAAATCATTACATTAGGAGCCTCCTACAGTGAGTCTGAGATCAGAGAGTACAAAAAAATTTTCCAAGAGTTTTGTGATGTCTTTTCCTAGTCCTATACCGAAATGCCTAGTCTTGACCCCTCTATTATAGAACACCACATTGACACATGTCCATATGTACCCCTGTTCGCCAGAAACAGCGACCCATTCATCCCTCAAAGCTCCCCACCATTAAAGCCAAGATTGATAAACTTCGCAAAGTAGGATTCATTTATCCTATTGCATATACCACTTGGGTTTCTAACCCCGTCCCTGTTAACAAGAAACAAGGCACCATCAGAGTATGTACTGACTTCCGCGATTTAAGCCGAGACTGTCCCAAAGACAACTTCCCCATGCCATTTATTGACCAACTCATCGATGCGTGTGCGGGGCATGAAATCCTATCTTTTATGGACGGTTTTTTTAGATACAACCAGATTCAGATCCGCAAGGAGGATCAGTACAAGACTGCCTTTACCACCCCCTGGGGCACCTTTTTCTATCGCGGCATGCCTTTCGGCCTCAAAAATGTTGGTGCCACCTTCCAGTTGGCCATGGCCTATTGTTTTCACGACTTGGTCCATATCCTGCTAGTCTATCTTGACGATCTTATAGCTCGTTCCCGGAAACGATCAGACCACTTTAACGACCTCTAGCAAGTCTTTTTGCAATGTTGCAAATATCAAATCCGCTTGAACCCAATCAAGTGTGTCTTTTGCATTCCGGTAGGATGGTTGTTGGGTTTCATTGTTTCCCATAAAGGAATCGTTGTTGATCCCCTGAAATTCCAAGCCATCATAGACCTTCCCGCTCCTCGCACGCTCTGACAGCTCCAGATTCTGCAGGAAAAATATAATTTTCTTCGACGCTTCATTCCTGATTATGCCACCACCGTTCATGGTTTCTTACGCTTTCTTCGTACCCACATACCCTTTGTTTGGGATGACCTAGCACAAGCTGCATCGAAGCCCTTAATAAAGCTCTCACACAAGCCCCTTTGATCTCCCCTCCAGATTTCTCTCGGGACTTCATCCTTTACGTCTTGGCATCTGATCATGCCGTGTCCGGAGTCCTTGTTCAAGAAGGCGCTGCTCGCCAGGAGCATGTCATTTATGACGTCAGCTAGACCTTGTCTGGACCACCCCTACGTTACCCGTATGAGGAAAGACTAGCCCTTGCTGTGGTCTTTTCCATCCTAAAATTGTGACATTACATTTTACTCAGTCAGACCATAGTTGTCGCCGACTCCAACCCCATGGTCTATCTCTTGAACAAGCGCCTCCTGCAAGGTCACATTGCTAAATGGGTAATTATCCTCCAAGAATATGACCTCACTTTCACAACCCCTAAGAGCACTAAAGCCCTCGCGCTTTCCCAGCTCATCATCGATCTCCCATCTCTTTTTCCGTCCCCACAAATCTCCGATGAGTTACCCGACAATCACTTGTTCATCATCTCGTCTGGTGACCCATGGTACGGTGATATTTTGTTATACCTCTGCACACAAAAGTTTTGACCCAACATAAATCGTGATGGACGTTGTCATATCCGCCACCAGGCCTCTCGATATCTCCTCTTGGACAATGTCCTTTACCGATGAGGAGTTGACACGATTCTCTGTCATTGTCTTACACACGAGGAAGCCGAACAAGTCCTCAACGACTGTTATAGCGGTGCCTGCAGTGGACATTTCTCTGGAATGGCCACCGCCCAAAATGTCATCCGCGCTGGATACTTCTAGCCCACACTCTTTACCAACTCCATCACAGCGGTCAAACATTGCCATAATTGCCAAACTTTTTGCCCCTAAGGCTCGGACACCACCCGCTCCGTTACACCCAGTCATCACCATTCATCCCTTTTGTAAATGTGCCATCGACTTCATGGAATGTAAACCCTCATCCGCCAACGGCCATAAGTACATCATTGTCGCCGTCGACTACTTCACCAAATGGGCTGAATCCATGCCCACCTTCAATTGTAAAGCTGACACCGCTGCCCATTTTATTTTTAACCATGTTATCATATGATTCGGGGTCCCCAAACAGCTGGTCTCAGACCATGGTTCCCATTTTCAAGATTCCATTTGGCACAAGTTATCCACCCTCCTGAAGTTCGAACATCAATATTCCTCTGCTTACTACCCCCAAGGGAACGGCCAAGTAGAGGCCATTAACAAAATTTTAAAAACCATCCTCCAATGCACTGCTGACCGACATAAGTCCAATTGGTATCACATGCTTTTCCCTGCATTATGGGATTACCGTACATCAACCAAGACCGCCACCGGTTTTACCCCATTTCATTTAGTTCACAGTGTAGAGTCTGTCCTCCCCATCGAGTGTCAGATACCTTCCTTACACATCGTCGCCGAGCTTCTTCTAGATGCCTCCCCACTCGAGCAACGCCTGCTATCACTCGAACAAGCTGATGAAGATCGTTGTGCCACCCTCCAGACCATTGAAGCTGCCAAGAACCGCTCCAAAGCTGGTTACGACAAACATGTCCACCCTCGAACTTTCTGTGAAGGGGACCTTGTCCTCGCCTATGACCAAGCCCATGACAAGACTGGTAAAGGAAAGTTTGAATCCATGTGGCAAGGCCATTACATCATGCAGACCTGCCTTAGAAACGGGGCATACATTTTAACTGACTCAGAAGATCACCCTTTGCACAACCCCCATAACAAATTGTATCTTAAACACTTTTATCCTTAAACAAACGCACGACCCCATTGGTCTGTATTGTACAGTTTGCTTTCTTTTTGTTTTTCATCTTTTTCACCGCAACCTTACATTCATCATTTTTGCATGATCACAGATGGACCGTCTTCCACCTCATTACATTGGCTTCACTGATGGCGCAAGCCGCTGGTCTCCAAAGCTGGATTCTGCGGCATGGGTCTTATATTCCCCTTCACATGAGTTGATTCACCTTGAAGGAATATGTATAGGCGCTGCTATCAATAACCAGGTGGAGTATGATGCTGTGACCGGTCTACTAACCGTTGCCCTTAAGATGGGCATATGTCACCTTCACGTGTTCCTTGAATCCCAACTACTTGTCTCACAGCTCAACAACTTCTACCAGGTGCGTGATCCCTGCCTCTTTAGAAAATTCCTGTGCACAAAACAACTCAGCCGACAATTTGAATCCATAACATTCACCCATGTCCCAAGAGCTCAAAATAGTGTCACGGATCAAATGGCTAACAACATCCTAGATTGGCATATCAATCACACCATGTAAAATATCCATCATGCATCATCATCCCATATCATCTCATCAAAAATATATAAAAACCCAAAAAGATTGCATTTACAACAAGGGGCATCCATGTGCCTATCATCACATAAATATTTGCATCCATGTGCAATAACATAAACACATTACTATACAGGGGCATCCACGTGCCTATCCTACATACATAATGTTGCATCCATGTGTAATACATAGCATAAAATACACAAGGGGCATCCATGTGCCCATCATCCTACACTACTTGCATCCACGTGCTGTACAAACATATAAAAAACCATAAGCGCATCCACAAGCATACACTAAATCATCATCACAAAAAGATGCATCCATGTGCATATATGTATCAAAAAATAAACGTCAACGTGCTACACATGTTCTGAGTACCTCAGTACTCAGCTATACAAAAAAATCTATGCATAAATAAGCCTCATAGAATACATGCCGTAGCTACAAAATCAGGCGGAGTCCCCTGTACTCCCTACTGAGATTCATACCCTCCGTCACTTCCTGCATCAGCTGCCTCCGAGTCCTCACCTCGCTCCTCCTCTAGTAGCTCCTCATCCCCTGCAAGCTCCTGTTCCCAACCCCTCTCCACCAAAATGGCCCCCCGGATCGCGATCGATCGGAAATCCCATGGCACCGCAAGACAGTCCTAAACCAACTCCGGATCCAAGTCTCACCACCCATCATCAGTCACTCCAACTAGCAAATGATCGAGAAGCATTTGTACAGACTCCAGAGTCCCCTCCACATCCCGTCGACGCACCTCCCCTCGACCTAGTAGGGCTAGTATCGCCACATGCCCCCTACAGTCTATATGTCCTGGTGGTGGTCTCGAGCCAACATCTGCAAATCATACATCAGTTAGTAACAGCATATCAATATACCAAACCTATCATAAACAAAACCTGACATCAACAACAATCAAGCAAATCAATACATACCATCTGGTCCCCACACCTACCGTGGAGGTCATGGTGCCTCCGGATCTCCTGTGTAGTCCATCTCTCTGTATGGATAATCATCCAGCGTCAGTGGCATCTGCAACCACTGTAGGTAGAGCCCCTGGGTGAAGTACCTACCAAACTCACCGGCACCCCATCGATGCATCATCTCTCCCCACTGCACCATGCACGGCTCCATAGGTCCTGCTACCCTGATCAGCACCCGCAGCCGCAGTGTAGGTACCCTCTCCATGAAGAAGTTAAACAGAAAGGATCCATAACATAATCCTTTTCCAGATTCCTTCACTGAGATCAGCTTCCACTGAACACAAGTGAGGAACATCTGGCCCCAAGCATAGTATACACCATCCAGCACCCAATCCACCAGTTGCATCTGCCCCCCTGACACCCACTCGGGTGACTAGGACCCCAAAACCTGAACCACGCATGCCGCGATCCCCTGTACTGATGGCTCCCGCAGGTCCACAATCCGGAGTGCATTCCTCTGCACTCTAGCCTCCGGACCACAGTACCGCTCCAACATATCCTCGATATTTACGTCTGCGGACACTCATGGCTGCATATCAGCCACCCTACCCAGACAGGGCAACCCCGTCAAGAAATATACATATGCGAGGGTGAGATCCACCCTCTCTCCCTGCACCCTGAACGCATGTATGTCAGGCTCCCAAAATCTCACTAACCTGTTCAACAGTAGCGCTGCTAAACACATCATGGGAACCTATGCAAACTTCAACAGCCCGCACAAACCCAAAGTAGACCGCACATGCCGATCCCTCCGGATGACATCCACTATGTCGTCCAGGAACTCCCACTCCCGCCACAGCGCTAACGACATCCTGTCAATCACATAATGCACACTCATCAGACCCATGTCAAGGAAATACCCCTTCCCCCCCCCCGAAGAAAACTCTAAAGCTCAATCCCAATCGCGACTTTAGGGCCCCTTGCTGCGGTCTCAAACCGCGTCTATCAGGGCTACAGTCGCGGTCTGGGACCACGCCTGTAGGAGCCGAACTTGCGGTCCCAAACTGCAAGTCCAACCTCAGAACTCACGGTCCAGGCCAGTGTATTCTGACCCAGAACTCGCGGTCCCCGACCACATGCTCAGACCCGGAACCTGCAGTCCCCGACCGCGGTTCCACCCCACAAACCCATGGTCCACCCCATGTGGACCGTACAAAAAACCCCCTGGGATCCACTACCCCCCCGAACCCAATAAAAAATGCAGGTATGCGTTTCTCGACATACCTGCAACTCTTGGATCTACAAACGGTCGGTCAGATCGTCCAAAAACACCAACTCAACTCTGGTCCACTCTGATCTCTAGTCAAAGTCAACAAGTCCAAATGACACTTGTCATGTTGGACCCACTTACTATTTATAGTCCATTGACTTTTTCTTGTTTTGGCCATTCTGAACCCATACGGAGTCCATTTTTCGAACCATTTCCACCACTGGAATCAACACGACGAGACCGTCATGATGGTCGACTCGTTTTCTTATTTTTCCACATTGTTTTTTGAGCATTTTTCTAGACACCACTAGTCGCCTCAGTTTGCGTGCCACTTCGGATGCTCTACGTTTTTGATATATTTTATATCATTGGATTCATTTTTCTGAGCCCGTGATGATGCTTGAGATCATTTCTCCCTCTCACCCCCATATTTTTTGGGTATTTTTTCCAAAACACCCCCTGTTGCCTCGTTTTGTGTGCCACATTGGCCGTTATCCTTTTTTGACACTTTTTATATTGCCGGATCCAATTTTTCGAGCTCATGATGATGCTTGAGATCATTTCTCGCTCTCACCAGGTACAATTTCAAATTGTGTTCCGACACCTTGCTGCCTCGGTTTGCACACCACATCGGCTGCCATCGAATTTTTCCGCATTTTTACATGAGCCATTCACTCCTTTCATACTACAATTATTTCGTTATTTTTCCACCATTCATTATCCTGCAAGGAGGCCCACTGGTGTTCCCCCCTACCCTTGTTCTTGGTCATCATCAATGTTCCTTGATTGAGCACTTCCTCCTTGCCTGACCATTCCTTTTGTTCGGTATAATTTTATCCCTTTTTCGGGCTGGACAAGTCCTTTACGAAAAAGGCACGTAGGGAGTTTCTGTTAAGCTCTTTTCTAACTCCTAAAACAATGAAAAGATCACCGAGCAATCTTACTTCCTTTCATGCTCGTTAAAGTACCTGAATGGGAATCTATATGGTATAATTTTAACCCTTTTCCAGACTTGGTAGACTAATTATGAAAAAGGAATACTCTAGTCACACCAGCTAGAAGAGTTCTTCATTGCATCCTTTTATGCTTCTTCAGGCCTTGGAGACTAACACACGAAAAAGCAGCCCTCTGGAGTCTTCTTATCGCTTTCAAACTCTCTAAAATTGAAGGCAACCATGAGCATGAACTATCCTGGGTTCGTACAAATCCACATGACAGTACCATTCCATTATTTCAGATTCTTCTTATCACTTTCAGACTCCTTAAAATTGAAAGCAATCACGAACATGAACTGTCCTGGGCTCGTATAAATCCACACGATGGTACCATTTTGAACACACTTCTTCTCGTTCCTTAACCCATGAAGAAGTCCCCCCATGCCTCTCGGCACTATGATCGATCATCTCAGCAGCACCCCCAATCAGGTCGCCTTTGTTCAGAGTATTCTGCAGTCTCCTGCCATCTTACACCAGCTTGAGTATCACTCATCCCAGTCACTATCCTTGATCCATTACAGCTATGATCCCTTTCCCACCAGTCAGTTTCATTTGCTGCCCGATCATCCCCGCCATCATACTCTAAGAAAAGGAAGTTTGAGTCCACCCACTCTACTTGCCCAGTTATCCTCCACAATATGTCAGTCCTACCATCAGTACTCTCACACTTCAGTTCTCCACCTCGTGCTCCTATCAAGGAAACATCATTTCCTTGCTAGTTGCAGGTCTCCCTCTGTCGACGATAGCCCATCTATTCCAGAGGATAGACCCAGAGGTCCCTGCGCCTTGGACTCATCACCATCTGTGTTGAGTTCCTACGGACCATTTTGAGAGGAGTCATCAGTGCCTCTCTGAGTGGTTGTTTCTCACATGCTCGACTTCAACACCTTGATCGCATAATTGAGAATCGCGCAAGGTATATATCCCTTCAGTTATTGGTCGAAGACCCCGGATCTCCCCCGACTCTAGCACATTGGTGAGTCCCCTAGGAACGCCCAGTTATATGTTCCCGTGGATGTCCGGGTTGCGTTGGTGATTGTATTTGGAATCCATCCAGTTATATGCTTCCTTGAGTACCCAGTTTAGTTCCAGTTCAGTCTACCATTGAGGGTATGACTCCCCGTCACTATGCTCCAGCAGCTCATCAGTTCCTCTGGTACTACACTCAGTAGCACTGTTGTTATTCCAGTGTATCAGTTCTTCATCTTAGACATGGTCAGCCCAGCAGTATGTCCCATATTTGTGTCCCCTTTGGACCCTTATGATGTACACACTGGTTCTCCATGTATCCTTCAGGCCCCCATTTTTGGGCCTCATTGTTATTTTTTATATATATCTAGATACGAGCATGGGTATGCCCGCCTCATCCAAATATTGAGATTCTTCCTCCTTTGAGGCCATGTATATTTCAAATCCCCATATTTTGGACCCCATTGTTATTATTGTTCTATATCTTGATATGAGCATGGGAATGCCTGCCTCGTCCATATGTTCAGATTATTCCTCATTCATTATTGAGGTCATGTATTTTCAGTTTTTGTAGTTTGTTCGAGACCGTTGTTCCGGGCTCTAGTTCATTTCTTTTCCTCTCCACATCCCAGGAAAACCATAAAATACTTATGATGTCTATTGGCCATATGATGAGATCCTACCCTCACACATCAAGGGGAAATCTGTTAACACCCAAAAAGTGCTCACTACCTCATCTACCCCATTACATGACTCATTTGTCCATATTTCCTACCATATTTGCCTCCAAAACCTTAAAAAGCCTCCAAAAGACCAAAAAAACCGTTAAAAAGGCCTCCAAAAGGCCAAAAACCCCCATTTTTTCACCAAAATAAAGTAAATTCCTCCAAAAATAGAAAAAACCCTCTAAAAAGGGAATAAAAAATACAAAAAAGAGGAAAAAGAGGGAAAAAAGGAAGCAAAAACCCTATACAGCTGACCTAAACCATATGGTGCCCAAAACCATGGGTCAGCAGTCCACCACCAAAAACCTATAAATAGGAGATGGAGGCTCCCCATTTTTCATCCACAATCATCCTTATCCTTACACTACTGAAAATTCCCTTGAAACCCTAGCTCTCCATTTGGAGCTAATTCTTGAGAACCCTTTTGGCCCCATTTCCAAAACATCTTTGGAAGAAGGAGAAGAAACAACACTGGAGCTTGGAAGAAACCCTCTTGGAATGCTGCAAAGGCTCCACCAACCTCTACATCTGAGGTAACTTTTAATACAAAAAGTGAGATCTTCACCATCTTTTCATGTTTTGTTATTTATGTTAAATTTCATACTGTTTCACTGCTTTTATTTACTATTAATTTGAACTGCTACTAAGGAGGCCCTTCTCCTTAGTAGGTGCTCATTTGCACAAGCTAGGGTGAAAACCCTAGCTACAACTACTACACCTGATTCTGATTCTGCAACTTTGGAACATTTCCTTCCTGCCATCGTGCAATCAACTATGGGAAGTTTTCCACTGAATGGTCCATAACAAAGAAAAATGTACACTGCATCTGCAATAGTGGGAAATCTCGCTGGTAGTTCCCCCATACCGCATAGTGGTAACACTGAACAGGTCCGTGACCTCCTCCTCCTCCTCTGCGACCAAATCCTCCGCCGCATCCACCCCGGAATCCTCTACAGAATCCAACCTACTGTTGGTACTGTGGTTGGTTGTACTATTGCTACAGAGGAGTTAGTTGCATGCCCTTCCCTTGCTGCGCATACTGCGGTTGTTGAACATACTATGGCTGCTATGGAGCCATTTGCATCGGAGCATATTGTGACATAAACTGCTATGGTTGCTACTGTGGTACAAACTATACCTGCTATTGAGGTAGCGGTTGGGATACCTGCGGCTATGGTTGTGGTTGTTGTACGACACGCTGATCATCCTTTACATAGAATGCATCGTACGTTCTCTCATGGAGCAACCCATATTCCTAGCAATCTTTGTCGTCATGTCCCATAGATTTATAGAATGTGCAATACAGATTCATCAGTTTGGTGACCATCTTCTGCATGTATGGACATTCCTCATGGAGGTGCCCATATACCTGACAAACACGACACCATGGCATGCCACCACCATTCAATGGGTTTGGTGCTCCTCAAACCAGATAATTGCGGAAGTCGGGACAATTGTTCTTAGTATGCCCTTGTCCTCGACATCATGTACACCATACTTCTTCGCGTTGCTCCTTGCCCTTCTTCAGATCTTGTAACTGTATGGTCAAGTTAGCCAGTTGTGTCTATATCTACGACATCCCAGCTGCATTTTCACCAATCGGCGACACCTCCAACTGCATTGCAATTTCTAGAGCTTCACTGGGCGTCGTAATGTTTTGTTGCATCAGTGGTAGTCGAATGTGTGGTAGTATGCCACGATGAACCACTCTTTGTGTTGGACAGCACTCATGTCAAAACTAACCCTCGCCATCAGCTTCTTAAACTGTTGGTCAAAATCCCACACCGTCTCATTGGGATACTACTTAATTTCTTTCAATTCTATAATATATTGTGCTTCAGACTTGGGTTTTCTGAATTCTGAAATCAAACCGTCCCTGATGTCATCTAGTGTCTTCTCCAAAGCTCCTGTAGGGACTAGAACAAACTTCATAAACCAATCTAAGGCGCGACCTTGCAGAGTTGTCGTTAACTGTCCTTTCTTAGAATTATCATCAGTGATCTATTTTACAGTCCATACTGCTTCACATAAAAACCAGTATTGCTCAGGGTTATCTGTCCCATTCCCGTGGAACAATGACAACTTA
This sequence comes from Larix kaempferi, assembly GCA_027924585.1. NCBI lineage: Eukaryota > Viridiplantae > Streptophyta > Pinopsida > Pinales > Pinaceae > Larix > Larix kaempferi. The sequence goes on along the minus strand of BSBM01000361.1, from coordinate 33,959,639 downwards.
GCATCCTCCCCCCGCCATCCTGGGCTTCCTTCCTACAGTTGCTGAACTACTGGCAATCAAGTTTTGTTTACCCCGTGGAGTCGAAGTTGTGTTTCTCACTGGTTGACAGATAGTGAGCAGAGGTGTGGGTACGTTGCTGCTGGGGTTTGGTCCTGCCTCTATTCTGGGCATAGCCTGGTTGTCCTTGTCCAGACTGTGAGGTCGCTTCATCCCGTATGGTCTTCCTTCGTGAACTTGCGGTTCGATCACAGCAGGACCTTCTCCTGTTCTCTACCTCTTTTCCTGTCAAAACCTTGCTCCTCCCCTTGTAAGACCACTCTCTTCCTCAGCTTCGCTCACAGTCTCATCATGACCTGCACCCATCTACCTCTTATCATTCCATGTATCGCCCCCCTGTCGTCGCGATACCCACGGCCTCCGCCCACCAGGTTGTTTACTGATCTAGATGCATCTTCAATATACACTTCGCGTAAATAATCATCTTAATGGACAGTTGGAGCGACAGCAGAAACCTTCCCCGGGGTTCGCGAAGGAAATATCTTGTAGCTTTACTATAAGACTTTTGTGTATCAACCACAAATTCAGTGATATACCCTTCCAAGATGCTATCGAGCCACACTTCGACAGCGTGCGACGCTTTGTTGTCGACTTCCTGTAGTTCTTGGATCAACTCCGGGGTCTAGGTCGTCGGCTCACTGCCTTGGAAGATCCTCTTCTGAAAGGTCAACTTTGCCAATCACTCAAACAAAAGGATCAGGAACTCGCAGAAAAAATATTCGTGCAGACTATCGTGAATATACCTTTCCACCCAATGATCTACTGTCAGTTGAGTGTTCCGACTTTCTTCTTCAGCAAATTCCTGCAACTTCTAATCAAACCAGCTTTGTATCTCCAGTTGTGTCGGATGCCACAACATATCCTCCTTTCACTTTGCACACGGTCCTGTCAACGGAACCATTTGTTGACTCAAACCCAGTCGATAGGGGTTCCCATCACTGTCGACACCAACCCACTGCAATCTCCCTGAGCACCAGCCCAGACAGGTCTTACCCCGTCCAGCAACACCTGTGGAGCAGATGAGGTCTCACCCGAGATGTTCAAGGGAGAGTTGACAGAACCATGTTTCCGTCGAATGAAGGAGGATGTTTGCGGAAACAATCACTTAAAATTATTGCGACATTCAGAAATAGATCTATGCATTTAACTTCGACATCATTGTATTCAATGTATCATTCAATAGAAACATTCATCACAGCAAGTATAACCGTAAAGCATTAATTGCAGCAAGAAAACATAGCAACATTCATATATCGCAACATGCATTACCATAAGTGAACAGAAGATACACAGTTATTTTGCAAAACAACTTCGTCATGTCATATTAGCTCAGCAAAACCCAGATACAATATCTCTGCAAAACACATATCTCGCAGATAACTCAGACACATACCAAGATCAGATCTCCATTCACATTCAGATCCGGTTATGCTCTGGTTATCCAACACATATGACTATATGACTATAAATAGGCTTCACCTTTACATTCCTTGTCCACTTAGTAACAACTTCCTAACCAACGCTTTGAGCAAATGACCCAAAATTACATAACACATGGTCCAAATGACCCAAAACCCGGATACTGCGGTACAATCGAATCAAAAATACATAAAATAATTTCCTTTGTGCCCAGCTCTCCACCTTCCACGATATCTTCTGACTTGTTGTAGCTTCCGCGATGCTACGATGCTACCTTACCAAACTGCCTGCCAACAGCAGTCTAATCTTGCACAGCTCGGGTAGGGCATCGATGAGTGATACAACTATGTTTCCCAAGGTATTCAATACAAATCAACGATAGTATGATTTTATACCATCCGATTACCGTTCATTGATGTATACCGTTAACAGATGCAAAGAGACCCACCAATAATGATGATGTACTCTAAGGTACTGAGTACAAACTAACAAGTGTGAATAGATGTTCTGAAGTTGAACACTTGTAGAATCAAACAATGAGGGGTCATTGATGTATACCCACTGTCATTTGCGAGGAAACCTGCCACTAATGACTACAAGATCCAAGGTACTCTCGGGTTTCTAGATCCATGTCCTAGATGATGATTTGATGTCGATAAGAATAGATCCATCGGAAGGAGGGCATTGATGCATCCCACGTCAACTGATATGAAAAAAAGATCAATAGTATGATATAATTTGGTAGAACTGCAAGACCCAACACTGTATACTGACACAAGGAAGGCTGACATGATGGGTCAAGAATATTTGAGGAATGGCCAACTCGGTTTGGACTTCCCTTGAACACATAACATGATGCAGAATGGACACTTGGCAACATAGGATTTTGAGTAACCGACCTTAATGAAATCCACTAATGCCATATGCATTAACGAAAGCTCCATTGGTGACGGGAAGGATAACCCATCGGTGGAGATCTGTTCAAAAATACTAGTACAGTTTCCTAAGGCAAAGGTAGATGGTGTACTAACAATGGATACAATATTATGTGTCGTGTTCAAGGGAGACAAGGACTGACTATTTCCGTTCTCTTCAGAGTTTATAATATGAAGTGATTCAAGTCTTTCCCTTTTTGGATTTTTGTGTTTTCCCAATTTTTTTTAACCTTTTTCATTTATTAGCTTGAAAAAGAATAAAGCATGCGATGATACATTAGAGGAAACGAGTGTCTCAAGGGCATGCGCTTAAATGTCAAGGGCATGGGTCAAGCCAAGGAAAAGATCTAGATTGCAAACAAGGGCTGAGCTAGTTATGTACACTCTTACAGATGTTTCCTCCATGGGTATGGGTCAAATATACATAAGCAATGGTTTATAGGCATCTTGTAAGAGAAAGTGACTATACAGGAAAATAAGCAACATAAGCAATAAGCAACGAAGCAGTTTGCATGGATGGTCAAGTGGATATTTTAACGCAAGCTTTTGTAAAATGAAAAAAAATTGGGAGCCCATCAAGATATGGTCAGAAATGAATGAAAGATAAATATGTGGTCTCAAACTCCAAGTCATGATGGGACTAATAGGGCTCTCGTGCCTATGAGAATAATTCAGCATGTTTCCTCAATGGGTATGGGTCAAATATACATAAGCAATGGTTTATAGGCATCTTGTAAGAGAAAGTGACTATACAGGAAAATAAGCAACATAAGCAATAAGCAACGAAGCAGTTTGCATGGATGTTCAAGTGGATATTTTAATGCAAGCTTATGTAAAATGACAAGAAATTGGGAGCCCATTAGGATATGGTTAGAAATGAATGAAAGAGAAATATGTGATCAATAGTATGATATAATTTGGTAGAACTGCAAGATCCAACACTGTATACTGACACAAGGAAGGCTGACATGATGGGTCAAGAATATTTGAGGAATGGCCGACTCGGTTTGGACTTCCCTTGAACACATAACATGATGCAGAATGGACACTTGGCAACATAGGATTTTGAGTAACCGACCTTAATGAAATCCGCTAATGCCAAATGCATTAACGAAAGCTCCATTGGTGATGGGAAGGATAACCCATCGGTGGAGATCTGTTCATAATACTGGTACAGTTTCCTAAGGAAAATGTAGATGGTATACTGACAGTGGATACAATATTATGTGTCGTGTTCAAGGGAGACAAGAAATGACTGTTTCCGTTCTCTTCAGAGTTTATAATATGAAGTGATTCAAGTCTTTCCCTTTTTGGATTTTTGTGTTTTCTAATTTTTTTTAACCTTTTTCATTTATTAGCTTGAAAAAGAATAAAGCATGCGATGATACATTAGAGGAAACGAGTGTCTCAAGGGCATGTACCTAAATGTCAAGGGCATGGGTCAAGCCAAGGCAAAGATCTGGATTGCAAACAAGGGATGAGCTAGTTATGTACACTCTTACAGATGTTTCCTCCATGGGTATGGGTCAAATATACATAAGCAATGGTTTATAGGCATCTTGTAAGAGAAAGTGACTATACAAGAAAATAACCAACATAAGAAATAAGCAACGAAGCAGTTTGCATGGATGTTCAAGTGGATATTTTAACGCAAGCTTATGTAAAATGACAAAAAATTGGGAGCCCATCAGGATATGGTCAGAAATGAATGAAAGAGAAATATGTGGTCTCAAACTCCAAGTCATGATGGGACTAATAGGGCTCTCGAGCCTATGAGAATAATTCAACATGGGCACCAAAATGGCAATGGGGTGCTGACTAGGGTGTCCCATGTTCGGTAGGATCTGTTGTCGGAATGGTGGAAAATGCAGATATGAAGGGATGACCCACCCATTTCCAACAAGTTAGACCCCATGGTAAGTTTGGGTTGCAAAAGGTTCAAATGCATCTTCACAAAGGGATGTCCTAAACCTATATGCAAGTTTCCAAATATACCAGATAAGATCGAGGAACATGCAGATCATGCTCCTATACTTGGGTATATTTATATCAAGTAATGTCCCAGTGGCCCCACAAAAGATGATCTTAGGTGGGTACAACCAAATTTTTACAACTTCAGGGATATCTTCATTTGATGATAAAATATAATCCAAGAAGTTATGTGAGTTGGGAGATCTCACAGCCCAAATGGGCTAGGTAACCGAATCATATTCCTCCATCAAAGGAAGATTTTGATCTGAATCTACCGAAGCTATTTGAGTAGCTTGGTTTGAAACTTATACAACATATAGAGGTGATCCAAATGCTTTCCAACATGGACATGACGTTACACAAGTTGAGGTCCCTTCATCCACTATGGTTAGACAGATGTTCTTATCATGAGTCGTTACTTTAATCTAAAAATCAACTTCGGGAAGGATCCTACATATTGAATGGTCTATGTCTGATGTGATCAAAGTCTCATCGGATGGATCAACAGCACCAATGGTAGAAAATAATTCATTTTTTTGCACAGAATGATATTGCAATACCTCTAAGGCCGACAAGGCACATGGTACTTGAACTAGGTCCTCAAAAACATTATCGTTCTAAGTAGAACACCTTTGGGGGGGTGTGGTACTAAGTCTATGGTTGGTTTCTCAATGTAGAGATAACCACTTGGTTGTGATTTGGATTGATCTGATGTACTAGAAGAGACATCATAAGAATCAAGTCTTGTTTGAATTTTCATCTCAGGATCACACATGAAGACATTGGCATTGGGATCATTTCCCCCTTGCGGGGGGTTTGGCTGGTTTCCCCCTAGTGGGGGTACCGGTGTCAAAATAGTGGGTTTTTGTTTCCCACCACATTGAAGCATAGTTGGTGCATATTCGTTCCCAAAGTTAGCATCTCACTTACTCTTGTACTTATTCTTCTTTCCTCTAAGGTCTATGGATGAGACTATGAGGATGTTAGAATTGTTGGAAGGATTAGCAGGTTCTTGCATTGTCTGGCCAGCTGTGGGCTGCGAATTCTAAATAGAAACTTGTCCCAAATGTGGGATAATCTGTTCAAGATGGTTGATGGAATCCATCATACCATTAGCATGAGGTTCATGTGGCAGCCTAGCTGGATCAAATGCAGGTTTTGCAGGTTGGTTCCAAAAAGATTGGTTACTTTCTAGAACCTGACCACTCTGTGGTGGAGTGGGGTTAATGGTTGTATTGCCCCCTTGCGGGGTTAGGCCTAAAAAGGGTTGGTTTATTTATAGAACCTGACCACTCCATTGATGTGTTTTTTGGGCTTGAAAATCATTCCAAGAGGGGTTACCTCCTTGCGGAGGTTGCATCCAAAAGGATTGGTTATTGCCCAGATGTTGCCCAGTCCATAGTGAACTAGGTTGCATGTATGGATTGCCCCCATGCGGAGGTATGTTCCAATAAGGTTGGTTATTTGGTGGAACATTACCACTCCATGGCTAGTTGGGATTCATGGGTGGATTGCCCCCTTGCAAGGGTATGTTCCATTGAGATTGGTTACTTGGTGGAACATTACCACTCCATTGCTGGTTTCCTTGGTTTGGATATGCGTTCCAAGGTTGATTTCTTCCTTGCGGAGATGGCATCCAAAAAGATTGGTTACTTCCAGAATGTTGTCCATTCCATGGTGGAACAAGATGGATGGATGGATTGACCCCTTGCGGAGGTAGGCCCCAAAAAGATTGGTTACTTTCTGGAATCTAACCAAACCATTGATTGTTTCCTTGGCTTACATAAGCATTCCAAGGTTGATTTCCTCCTTGCGAAGGTGGTGTCCAAAAAGATTGGTTACTTCCTGGAACCTCCCCACTCCATTATGGGATGGGGTTGATATGTGGATTGCTGCTAGGCTTTGAGATAGGATAAGTCAGAAAATAACCCCCTGTGGCATTTCCACTAATATGAGGAGCATAACCCCAATTGGCATAAATGTTCCATGGTTCATTGCTTCCGCCGGGAATATTACCATTCCATGGTGAAGGGTTGCCCCCAGAAGTAGAATTTGGACAAGTGTTAGGCATACTAAGAGGATTTTGGTTTACTCCTTGTGTGTGTTGACCCTGATTAGCCAAACCATATGGAAAACCAATGTTTGGTGAGGCATACCCTTCAGTAGGGATTCCTGCAGACAAAGTGGATGTACTCACAGGATTAAAACCCGAAACTATACCAACTGGAACTGAAGTGCTGGTTGAACTTGTGCTACTAAAAGGTATATTAACTATTGGGATTGATGTAAAGGCCAAATTGGAAGTATTGCTACCACCAACAACGTTTTTATGTTACGACGATGTAGTCCCTTGTGCTCCTGATGAAGACATGGGGTCACTTGTTGGATTGTGCATGTCATTCAAACTTTCAAAAAGAGGTTTGATATCACCTAGTGACTCATGGATAGTAAGTGCAACTGGTTCTGAAAGAATCACCAGAGGAATTACATGAGCAGGTGTGTGATGTTTCAATGTTTCAATTTCAACTAGAGTAAGATTATCAACTATGTCTGTATTCAGTTCCTGATGTGAAGATGAATTCTCAGTGTTGATTTGATGTTGTTCTTCTCGAGTAATATTAATTGAGTTTACAATTAGTTATGTTTCCAAGTCATTTAGGATGTGGTTTTTGTATTTGTCTATGCAATGTAGCAAGGCCTTCAATTTCTAGTGACTCACCTCGTTGTCCCCGTGACTGGCGGATCAGGAGAGTATCCACTTCTAAGATCTTGATAAAAGGATGTGTTTAAAATGATAGTTTGAATCAAACAATCCTAAGTCAATCTAGACTCAAAAAATGAGAAGTGTCCACCCAGTAAAATTTCCCTAGAGATGTCAAGCAAGCAAAATTACTCTTCCAAAGAACCGAAGCTCAGTGAAAAGATGGATTGGAGGGCCTTCCGAAACTAGTAGCTGCTAAGGGATGTTAGGCCTCAAGCAATTTCTAGCAGTGAAGGGATGAGAAATAGTTACAATAAACTTTAATCGCCAGGGGTGCAAGTGTTGGTTCTTTACCAATCACCCTCCCAAGGAGTAAAAGTTCCAAATTCTGTCTCAGGTATTGCAAGTGTGTCCCACTTGCAATAGCCTATGTGATATACTAAGAATAGCCACTAAAGTTACCACTTCATAATCAACGATCAGGCGGAACAGTTGTAAGTCGAGGACAACTCTCATAACCAGGAACTCTAGAAATAGTAATGTCACCCCGAGGACTTGTCACTGAACATAGAATCCTCTCGATAAGATCATGTCCCACTAAATAATCAAAAGGGGGGAACCACCCTTTACTTATCCAGATTGACCTTGTGCTTGACGCATGTTTCAGAAGCGCTTTCCCGATAAGCGTTTTTTGTTGCTAATGGATTTACTCTCTTTAATCAATGCTAGTTTCAAATTTTTATAGCCCAGGGGTGTTAACTCTCCAAATATAATCTAGGGCACTAACCTAAACTTGTTGGTGATATGAAAATCAAAATTTTGTCAATTTTATATTACGCCAATTTTAAGGGTAGTTTGCTTAGTTTCAGGAGTGGAAGTGAAACTGGTGGTGTTTTGACTCGAAAACAAAATGAGCCACACAATGCAAGATGCTCACTATGTTATCTTTCAGTTCGATGAATATCCTAACTGAAGGAAGGGTTAGAGGCTCATGAGCTTCTTTCAGACATGCAAAGTTTTTGGTAGATTTCTTATGTTCATGCACAATTTTTCAAAAATATGGATAATATATGATGTTTGATGATCAATGCAACCCAAACAGATATCTCAAGTAAAAGTGAATCTAATTCTATTACACGGGGGATCTCTGTTTCTCATTCACAAGATCGCCCGAAATCCCATGTGAAGAGGATACGCAAAGCCATTTGGAATGCTTATGAATTAAATTCTAGACTGTTACACTTGAAATCCACTTTCTCATTCACAAGATCGCCTGAAGGCCCAAGTGAAGAGGATACGGTGGCTCGATATAAGATGTTTTGAAAAAATGAACTCTTAAACTATTACAAGCGAGATACACTTTCTCATTCACAAGGTCATCATAAGATGCGAGTGAAGAGGATATGATGCATCATACACAATATCTCTCAAGAAAACGGAACTCTAAAGGTGCAACTCTCTCTAATTGTTCATGAAAATATTCTAACTCCAAAACAAAATGCAACTAATTAAAGCTTAATTCTGTTTTTTGGAAAGAAATTACTCTCAAATTATCTCAATCATGTGATGTTCAAGGTGTTCTTCAAATGCAAATGTGTGTGAAAGGATATTTCAAGTGTGTATGGTGCTTCCAAATGTGTATGGTTTATGTTTGATTAATGTTTCCAATCAACATATTCTAAAGGTCTAAAATATTGAATGAACTTAAAGTGTTTTGGTGAACAATTTCTTAAGTGTGCTTTGGGAGACTTGCAGCCATGTAAAGAGATATTAATGTAGGTTAATATCATTCCTTAAGCATGTTAAAATAGGGATGTATCATTTCATAAGGTTGTAAGCAAAATAGATCTACTACTAATTGAAAAAGATTGAAAATTAATTACAATTTGGAGCAGATTTAAAGGTGTTTGGAAGGGAATTCCAATTGTAAATGTCTTGATACAAATGTTATGAAACTTTCCTAAATTTTCAATAGGAGTATAAGGCTGATTTCAAGCTACACATAAGGCTCTAAACAAGTGTGTAAATTTCATACAAAACAGGTCTCCAAACAGATCCAAAAGTTAAAGAGATCTCCACCAACTAGTGTAAGATTAGAAGCTTGAATTAATGTGCTTGGAAGGTGTGTAAACTTTGAAAAAATGTAAAGGAGATTAAAATGAAGTTAAAGATCAGTCATACGTATGCTAAAGCAGTTATGTATGAGCTAATATTCTCTCAAGCTACAAGATCTATCACAACATGAAGAAAAAATTGCAAAGAGAAAGCAAATTTGGAGCAATTTTTAAAGTTTTTGGAAGGTCATTCCAATGGGAGATATCTTTGATCCAAATGATGCAAAAAACTTTTCAAAGGTTCTAAAAAAAGAGTAATAAACTAAGTATGATTAGCAAAAATATCTTAAACTAAAGAACACATGCAAAGATGTAATAGATCCATCACAATTTGACAAAGACATTTAAATTTGGGGCAGATTTGAAAGTTATTGGAAGATGAGTCCAAAGGTAAATATCTAAGCCCAAACAATGCAAAGCATATGAACACTTATCAAATCCATGATAGACTTATCATGAGCAGAAAAATGAGCTTCCAAAACAAGTCTGCAAATACACTTTTTAAGCCTTCAAAACAGATATAAAACAAGTCTCCTACAAACTAGTTGGATGAGCTGCAAATTGGAAACATAAGATGTAAATCTTTAAAGCCAAGAAACATGAGGAAAGGAGAGATTTAACATGAGTGAGAGGCTGATCATAAGCATCAAAATAAGCTTCTAAAAAGTTCTGCAAACATACATATCAATCCTTCCAACAAGTTCAAACTTCAAGAGATCTCATCACACATTTCAGCATATGCACATTTATGAAGCAAAACATAATTGAAATTTTCACCAAATATATGAGAAAAGGAGGGATATGATATGATCAAAGGAGGATGGAAATTTAAGTTAATCAGCTCCTAAACCAAATCATACAACATCACCACTCGAAAGGAAGCAAAACCAAGCATTAAAGGCTTCAAAATCCACAAAAATGAGCTCTAGAATGCACAAAACAAAACGAGATCTAGAATGGGAATTTGAAGCATTTGTTGCAAGAAAGGTGGGAGGAGGCCTATTTGGAGGTCATATTGCTAGATCTATGGATCTTGAACTGATATTTAAGCTTCAAGTGAGTAGATCTAAAGGATGGAGATCACCAAAAATGAAGAAAAATCATGAAATATGAAGAAATTTCAAGAGATTTCAACCCATATGGTCGCCAATCTGATAATCGAAGATGTTGTTTGAAAGTAGGGAGTTAGATCTGCAACATATCAATCTATCTTACTAAGAAATGGTGAGTTTCTTTGTCAGCAAATGAAAGGATTATCACAAGTTTCTAAAGATCTATATTCATTCATCAAAACTCATTAAGATCTAAAGCCATTTAAGAATTAAATTCATACATGATAAGAAAAATTCAAACTGATATATGGTAGAAACTTGAATCCATTCATATTAAAACAAGGAAGAAGTACATCCTTACCAATTATCTTGGTGTGAATCCCTCCTCCATTGCCATGAGCTTCCCTTCCTTCACCCTTGCTTTTGAAGAATTTGAGCTTTTTCTCCTCCTTCAAAATATCTCCAGCATGCCTTTGCTCTTCCTTTGTGTACTCTACAATGGCTCCCATGCCTTTCTTATATAGCATTGGGAAATGAGCCCTCATGTTTCTCTTTTCAATGTGGGATTGTCCATTTTCATCTTTTTTTATTATTTTAGCTCAAAAACCCACTTTTCGATAGTTTTTAGGCTTTTTGCACAACTTTAGCATACTTTAAGTACAATTAATGCACTTTAATGCATTCATCTTCACTTTTTGATTGGTGTAGCTTAGTTTTGGACCTTTTATGAGTGGTTCAATCACTGAACTCTGTCTCTTAAGGTTCTTAATGTCTTCACCTAATCCTTCCATTTATGGGAGAAGTGATTAGTTCAGAGAGGACTTGTCTCTGAATATACTTGTGTTTCTGTCTTCATGTTGCGGGCGCATAGTAAAAATGTGCTTCTTCTATCACATGAATAAGGGTGTTAATTTGATTGTTAACATTTCCCCAAGTGAAACCAGTAACCAACCTCCTCCATCAAAATCATCCACTCTATTTGAACCACAAACCCAACCTATTGGAGGACAACCATTTGTTAGTACCCCAAGCAAGACTAACAACCAATTTCCTTCGTTAGGCCCACTTCCTTATTGGGGGACAAAAATCCCACATATTGGGGGGAAACATACATTTGGCAACTAGAATCCTGTCCGGGGGCACACAAATCAACATCAATATTTTAACCCCCCTAATTTGAATTCCGGAGTACCTTATCCCAGTGTCTCAAACAATCAATGTATCCCACCCCCTCAAACTTCATCTCTTAATCAAGGCAGAAAGAACAACCCATGGGCTCCACCCTTTCAGATACCTCCCCTACTCAAGGTTGGTTAATCCACCAAACCAAGGATTTTGGAACTGTGATGAACCTGCAATAATTAATTAATGAAAACACATGATATAGCAGAAATAACAGAACTCGGAATCACTTTTATATTGATCGCAGGCCACTTCAAGGGGGAAACCTCCTTTGATAAAGCTCAATACAAATAACTTCACGGTGCCTTCATTGGTCTCAACACAAACTTATATACTAAGTCTGGGCGCCAATACCATGGCTCAATACCATGTGTCAATACAAACCATGGGCCAATACAAAATATGGATCAACAATTACTACGGGACGACTTACAAAGCATATGCGTCCAACAACAATAATACAAACTATGAATCAACAAATACTACGGGACGACTTACAAAGCATATGCGTCCAACAAAAATTTACTAACAAAGTAAATAGAAGGGTTTGACATGGGTTCTTAACATCCTCTCTCCCTTAGAAAAAGCTTTGTCCTCAAAGATTTAGATGTGGAAATTGATGCAGAATCTGAAGGAGTGGTTCCCCTGTAGCATTCTCGGGTTGCATGTCAGGCCACTGACACCTTGTGAGTTTCAAGGAGGGTTACTTGGAAGGCTATAGACGAAGAAGAACCATATCGGCTGCGTGAAAAGTGGGCTTAGAATGGTGCTGATTGGCTTGTTTTTTCAGTCGAATTCTTTCCATGTGAAGATTGTCCTGCAAAATGAGAAGAATCTTATCGCTGTTTCGAAGAACCGAGTCAATTGCCAGAACTGGGGAGCTGCTGAGAGTGTATGGAAGAATAATTGGTGGTGCCTGTCCATAGACTGCTTCATATGATGTCCCTTTATATGTGGTATTGTACCACTCGAGTGCTTATAGGAAATCCATAGAAATAGTTGTCCAAATCTGTGTAGGGATGGGCAAGGGTTCGAGCAGTCCCAAAAGGAGTGTCGTTTCACCCTTGTTGTCATGGAAAGTATCACAATCATCCACCATCTATTGAATTGTCATTTTCAGTCCCTACCAAAAGAAGTTACATTGTTTCTGGGCATACATTTTGAGGAACCTAGAGTGCCCTGGTAATGAAGAAGCATGGAGTGCATAGAAGAGATAGCCCTATTGAACAGATTGAAACCAATTGAGAACAAACAAAGAAATAGTTGGAAGAGAAATTGGGACATCAAATGTGTGAGAAGGACCATATGCCACCATATTGTCCTTACCCTTCTTGTAAGTGATCGCATAGGCATAACCCATGAGTTGGATAACCCATTTCAGGTGTGCCGGGGAGGAGACCCATTGTTCCAGGAAATTTTCCAGATTCTGGAAATCAATCTTGATGCAGAAATAATTCCCTAATAGGTATGGTTTCCACTTCTGTACTGCATGCAAAATAGCCATCATTTCCTACTGAGATGTAGATGCGGCTAAATTCTTACTGGAAAGGTCTCTTGAAGGCGACAAGCCCACTGGTTCAGCAAGGACACCTGCATATCTATAAAAGGAAGTAGGGGAGATCGTTGATGGGTGCATCTAAATGGAATGGAGTTGAGCGACGACACCATGTGAATTCTTCTTAAGGATCTTTTCCAGGCGATGTGAACTGATGATGCGGAGAGACCCTTGTTGTAAGCCCCTAAATTTGTGTTGTTTCCCATTGACTAAAAATTGCATCCAAATTTAGCAAAATCCCAAAAGATGGGGCCAAGTGTGCGTAACCATTGAATGCCCAAAACCACATCACATCCACCTAAGGAAAAGGAAAACATGTCAGAGCGGAGGTTATAATATTCTAGAGAGATACACACATTGTGAAACTTTCCCTTGCAAGGTAAGGTGCCCCCATTGGCAACCATGACTTCAAAGTTGGAGCAAGGATGGACAAAACAATCAGCATGTTTGGCGATCCGAGGGTCAATGAAGTTATGAGTGCTACCAGAATCAATGAGTATTGTAAGAGGAAGCTTCTTGAAGTAACCCCTGACACTCATTGTTTGGGGGGTGGTGACACCGGATAAAGCATGGAGATATATCTTTGGGTGGTATTCCTAAGATGGAAGGTCAATAGGTGGCTCCTGAATGTCGAACTGATCATCCGGTGTATCTAGAGCATCTTCACCAACTTCAGATGCGGGTGAAGAATCCACATCCAAGAGATAAAGCTTTTGTTCAACACATCTATGTCCCCGAGTGAATTTTTCATCACAATTATAACAAATCCCTTTTTCTCTGCGTGCCTGCATCTCTGTTTCGGACAGATGCTTGATAGGAGTTGGTCGAGGAGCTGGCGGGATGGGAGGTCGTTGAGAACCCATATTTCGGAAGGGAACAAAAGCGGGTTTGGAGCACTGTTGGGAGGTAATCTTGTCTTCTTTCAACTTATCCAATCCCAAGGCTTCCATCATTGTGTTGGGACATAACATTTTGACCTCTGGGCGGATTTCATCCTTAAGACCACTGATAAAAAAACTCCTGTAGAAGTCATCAAACAACCCTTCTATGTAGTTGGCTAGTTTCTCAAATTCTATCTGATACTCTCTCACAGTGCCAATTTGACGAATTTTAGTGAGTGCTCCGGTGAAGTCATCAAAAGCACTAGGACCAAATCGTTGCAAAAGGAGTTGGCAAAAATCTGTCCATTTTGGCTCATCATGAGCCTCGATGTACCAACGGTACCATTGAAGGGCTTCCTATTCCAAATGAAAGGATGCAAGTGGAACTTTTTGGACTTCAAAAGTATTATGTAGACTGAAATACTTTTCTACACGATAGATCTATCTAGTCGGATCAGTACAATTGAAGTGAGGAAATTCAAGCTTCGGACCACGAAAAGTGATGGAAGAAGAGAACCCATTGGCCGCAGAAGATTCTTGTTGTCGGTTATTGTTCATGGCTGAATGTTGAAGATGGAGGCTAATAAATGTTTCATCTAGATCTTGGAGTTTGGTTTGGATGGCTGCAAGTGTTTCCTCCATGGTTTTTACTCCTGCGTGGGTGACAACCATAACCAAGAGTTTTTTTTTTTTTGGGGGGGGGGGGTGGGGAATGGACAAAAAAACACAAACAAAATCTTATTTAGTAAAGGGAAATTTGGATTTGGGAAAAACTCGGATGGGTAATTGGGGTTTGAATAGGTTTTGGACACTTTCTGATGGGCAAGGAAGCAAAAAATGGGGATTTTAGAAGCAGGGTGAAAGAATGAGAAAAATTGTGAAAGAGGGACAAAGAAGCAGAAATAGGGAATGAACACAGTGGAAAAATTTCGAGGCAAGTGGGTGAAATTGAAGAAATTATGGCAAACCCTAAAAATAGACAAATGTGAGATTTCTGGCTTTGGGAAGGAGAATTTGGGATAGGGTCCTCAGGAATGAAATATGTAGAATGGGATTGCAAGGGTGTTCAAGAAGTTTCAAGGGAAACAAATTTAAAACAAGGGAGATATGGCGAAAAAACAAAAATTTATACTTTTTTTTTAATGGATCTGCAATGGCACATAAGGGATCGAAAATAGATAGATCTGCAACGACACTGAAGGGATCAGAAACAGATGGATCTGAAACGACACCGAATGGATAAAAAATGGTTGGATCTGAAACAACTTTCAGAATAGATCTGAAACAGATGGATCTAGAACGACTGTAAGAATGGATCTGAAAAGGCTAGATCTGAAACGGATCGGAATGGATCTGAAATGGTACGAAAGTGATCGGCAACAATTTAGCTGAAAATAGATATGGACCCTAAGTATGTGCGGCTTCCTAACAGTTCAGGGGTTTCACTCGGCCACCATTGTTGTCTGACAGCTTGCGTATTGGGGCAGTACCCCTCACTCCACGGCTCAGGTAAAACTGATAACCACTTTGCCACAAACAACAGCTCTTGGTTTACCTCACGAGTGGGAACTAGTCAATCAGGTAGGGGTCGTTGCCCTTTTCACTGGAAGGTCCTCTCAATGGGCCAGCTACTTTGGGGTTCCTGTGGTACTCCTCACAATGAGTTTCACAATGATTTTTAGGGCTTATTCCCAAGTACTTCCCACAGTTAAGAGGATAGGGATTATTCCCGGATCCGAACTTGCAACAGATGCGAAAAAAAAATTTGGCAGAAATTCCACCCAACGAGCCCAAGAAAGTGCTCTGATACCAGATGTGATGAACCTACAATAATTAATTAATGAAAACACACGATATAGCAGAAATAACAGAACTCATAATCACTTTTATATTGATCACAGGCCACTTCGAGGGGGCAACCTCTTTTGAGCAAGCTCAATACAAATAACTTCACGATGCCTTCATTGGTCTCAACACAAACTTATATACTAAGTCTAGGTGCCAATACCATGGGTCAATACCATGTGTCAATACAAACCATGGGCCAATACAAAATATGGATCAACAATTACTACAGGGTGACTTACAAAGAATATGTGTCCAACAACAATAATACAAACTATGGATCAACAAATACTACGGGACGACTTACAAAGCATATGCATCCAACAACAATATACTAACAAAGTAGATAGAATGGTTTGACATGGGTTCTTAACAGGAACTCTACATGGGTCCCACAATCCCAAGTATATACACCATTCAATCCTACCCAATAGCATTTTCAACAACCGATTTACAATTCGATTCCAAATCAATTGGTGAATCCTATGATTCCCAACCAACAACGGGTTAACCAGATGGTCCCCAACTCACAGTACTTCCAACAGTGTCCTGCGAGTAACATGTACGGGTATAATATGCAACAATATGTCGTGTAGGGCCCAACAAGTATCCCGGCACCCCATCAATATTATTCATTCCCGCAACCTAATATACAACTTCCCCCCCTAGAAACATTGAACCTGCCCCATTTGTCGATATTCATAAAGGATCTCATTTGGCATGAACCACATTGGCCACCTAGTCCTTCCAAACTACCATCGGATATCCCAAAATTTGATGCTAAACTTGGGGGAAGACCCAAAAAATCACATCATGACATTTGATCTTTAGTGTTCTTCGAACTTATTGTGTCTGAATCTATATGATTAAGGCTCCTCCAACAAAAACTCACCGGAACGACAGCAAAACGGTATATCGAGCTACCACAACACTCTTTCATCGATTTCAACACCCTTGCCATGTAGTTTTTAACACATTTCAAGCTTCCCATTCGATATGAGATTGACACAGACCTCTTAAATTCGTTGCATCAATCTACTGCCACTCACATATCCAATCATATTCATGAGTGGAGGAGATTCCGAATATTAATTAAGGCTCCTACTCCTAACCAATTATTAGCTGATTGGTTCACAAATTCATTACTTTCACCTATTGCTAGGGATGTTGCAATGGGTGAGGTTGTTAAAGAAGAGAAGGAAATCACTCGTTCTTAGTACCTGGATTTGGTTTATTCCCAATCTGGAACTCTATATGAACTGATTCCTCATGCCCCTTTCCCCACTAGCGATCCATCTAGGGCCGCTACCAAACCTCCTATCGATGGTGTAGTTGGTTCTATGAAGGCCCAGCCTGCAACCAAATCTAGTGGCCAAAAAAACACTGTTGCTCCACCTCAAAACTAGCTTGCAGCCAAAAACTCTACTTCTTCTACTTAGACCTCCAAGGTGAACGCAGTTCAATCCTCACCACAACAATCCAGAGGAAAAAAGAAGAATAACAAAGGGCAACCCAAAAACATATTCTCCTCGGCAGGAAAATCCCAAACCACAACAAACCAATGCTGATAACAAACCCAAACGAAAATCTAAGTTCCCCTGCCTTATATGCCGGGAAGACCACTATACAAAATACTATCCTTATAAAGAGCAAGTTAGTAAATTTTTCAAAGGATCTTCCCACCCGACAATCTTAACTAACCATTTCCCACTTCAACAACAACAAATGTTCTCACACAACCCCACGCAAGGGGGAAACCAAAATGATCCCACCCAACCAGAGACATCCTCAAATCGCGGCATCCTTATGATGAGTAACAAGACTGTCCATATATCCACTCGATCAAATACATATGACTTTGTTCCTAGTTCAAACAAGAATGGGAATTCCAAAGATAAAACTCCAATGGAATATCTTCCTTCTACAGGCTCTCTTCATATCAAAAGGCCTCTTACTAAAACTGTGTTATGCCCACCAAAGGCCACCATTTGAAAAGCGACATTCAATCCAAACATGCAAGCTTCCCAAAATTACAATATTGTTGAGGATTTATCTCAAGCACCTTGTGCAATGTCCACTCTCGAAGTTCTACAACACTGTCCCACTCAGCGTAGAACCCTATTGTCAGCACTCGGAGCTGTTGATACAGACTCTTCCAACACAATTACATTCAATTTGGAATATTTTAAGCCGAGACTCTCTCATCAATTTGATTTTCATATTCATACCAAGGTTTTCGGAAACAACATCCATCGTGCCATTTCGGAAGAAGGTGCTTCCACCTCTATCAGGTCTTTGTCTTGTTGGAAAGCTATCAGCTCTCCAAAGGTAACTCAGTCTCCTACTAATTTGAAATCTTTTGACATTTGTGGTTTTCAACCTTACGGACTCATCCTATCACTCATAGTAGAACTAGGGGGGGGAACCGTCTCTATCCATGTCAAAATCGTAGATGCTCCAATGGATTACAACATCCTACTCGGTCACAATTGGGTTTGTGCCATGACTGCCATAACATCTTTTGTTTTCTGTTTGGTCCAATTTCCTCATCAAGGGGAAATTTTCACCATTGATCAGTTAGACTTTTTCACTCCAGATATTCATTCCAACACCACCAATAATGTCCCATTGTTGACACAATATCAACATCACTATGAATACATTAGCGTTGGTCTACTGAAAGATTCCTCCATCATTGGAGTATTCGCCGGAGCTCCCACCCCCGATATTTTCGATCAAGATGCTCTCTTCAAGTAATTTTCAACCTCACAAATATAATGATTCTTGGGTTATACCGAGTCTTGATGAGTGTGAAACCATTGATGATTGCATGCCTCTGAATCGCAACCAATCAACATACCACACGATTCAATATGTTGTCGAATGGATCGACACTATCGGCCACCATACGGTGGCACCTCTCCCATCTCAAATCAATTCATCCTTTCCCTCTACTGACTTCCTTTCACAGAATTTTCCTTCCAACGAGTCTATTATGGATATCATGAGCATTCATGAACCACCATGGAAATATCACCATCATCAGTCATCCTTCCCTATGGTCAATGCGGTAGAACCTGATACAAAATCCATTATTTCATATGCTATTGTCCAAACTAAGATTCACATCCTTAGACATGATGTGTTTTCCGAGGGAAATCTAGCAAACATCATGGAAACCATTCTAATAAACATCTCCGTGAAACCTGGTATCATGGAACATATCCACTTAGGAAAAACCTGTACACCTACTGAGGTGGAATTTTATACTGCCTTATTTAAGGAGTTCCATGATGTTTTTGCCCAGATTCATGTGGAAATGCCAAGTATAGACCCCTCTATAGTGGTTCATGAAATTCAATTTTATCTTAGTTCCCAACCTGTCCATCCCCGCAAAACTATAGCCATCAAAGCAGAAGTTGAAAAAATTCTTCATGATGGTTTCATTTATCCTGTCCCATTGACATATTGGGTGTCCAATATCGTCCTGTATCTAAGAAACAAAGTACGATTAGAGTTTGTGTCAATTATAGGGATTTGAACAAAGTTTGTCCCAAAGACAACTATCCAACTCCCTTTATTGACCAAATTAGCGATAATTGTGTTGGGAGCATCATCTTTTCATTTATGGATGGATTCTCCGGCTATAATTAGATTGAGATACTCCCATCAGACCAACACAAGACTTCCTTCATCTTCCCATGGGGGGACTTTGCATATCAAAAATTACCCTTTGGTCTCAATAACGTTGGGGCCACTTTTCAACAGGCCATGTTGTACGCATTTCACAATATCAAGCATGATGTGGAACCTTATTTGGATGACCTACCCGCTCACTCTGATACACGAGAGGTCCATCCAGATCATCTGAGTGCCATACTCTCACGATGTCGCCACTACAATATTCGCTTGAATCCTCACAAATGTGTATTTTTGTTGAATCCAGTAGATTTTTAGGGTTCATAATCTCCAAGGATGGAATTCGCCTTGACCCATCAAAGGTGGAGGCTATTTTAGCTTTACCTTCCCCAACCACCATTCCAAAACTCCAAAGTTTGCAAGGGCATGCAAACTTTTTATGTCGCTTTGTCTGCAATTTTGTCGAGATCACTAGGGGATACATGAGGATTCTTAAGAAAGATGTTCCTTTCATTTGGGATTACGAATCCCAACAGTCTTTTGACAATTTGAAAAAGGCCCTTACCAATGCTCCCATGTTACAACCCCCCAATTATACACAGGACTACATTCTATGTCTCGTTGCCTCTACTACCACCATTGGCATGGTGCTCATACCGGAATACAACAGTGGTTAGGAACATGTGGTCTACTATCTCAGTAAGAGTCTCATTGACTATGAGACATGTTACTCGCATGTGGAGAAACTGGCTCTGGCCATAGTTTTTGTGGTTCAAAGATTTTGACACTACATTTTACTCCGCAAAACCATCATTATTGCTAACTTCAATCGAATGTACTATATCCTAACACGTCAAGTGCTAGGGGGGGAATACTCCCATTGGATTGTAGTTCTCCAGGAATTCGATTTGGAGTTTTCCAAAGCGAAATCCAAAAAATCCTAGGTCTTTGTTGAGCTTATTTGTGCATTGCCCTGTGTCAATGACCAATATGAGCCCATATATTCTCTTCCACATGAATCTTTTTTCCTCATTAGCACGACTGATACCTGGTATGGAGACATTATTTTATATCTCTAAACCCAATGTTTTCGGCACGATCTCAACCGTGATGAATGTCATCACATAATACACCACGCCAAATACTATCTTATCGTTAGTGATACTTTGTACTGTCTTGGAATTGATTCCATGTTGCGTCATTATCTAACTCTTGATGAAGCCAAACATGTCCTTAATGACTGCCACTCTGGAGCTTGTGGTGGTCATCTTTCTAGGATGGATACAACCCAAAAAAATTTACGCACAAGATACTCCTAGCCTTCCATCACTAAAGATTTCGTTGAAGCAGTCAAGAAATGCACTCCATGTCAATTCTTCCATTCTAGGAAGCATTCACACCCAGCTCCACTTCATCTTGTTATTTCCGTCAACCTCTTTTCAAAATGGGGTATTGATTTCATGCACTGTAATCCCACTTCAGTCGGGGGTAATATTTATGTCATCGTCATTGTTGACTATTTTACCAATGGGATGAAGCCATGCCTACGTATGCAAAAGACGAAAAAACAGTAGCATTGTTCATATTCAATCATATCATCGCCAAGTATGGAGTCCCCCAAGCCATCATAACTGACCATGGTTCCCATTTTAGGAATCATATGATGGACGAACTAAGTTCCAAACTAGGTTTTAGTCACGAAAACTCAACTCCTCGCTATCCACAGGAAAACAGACAAGTAGAGGAAATCAATGAAGTCTTGAAACGAATGATCCAATGCATGGTGGGTACCCAAAAATCAAAATAGCACTTAGCTTTATTCTCATCCCTTTGGGCCTACATGAATTTGGTAAAAAATGCGACTGGGTTTACACCATTCCAATTGGTCTATGGCCTAGAAGCAATCCTTCTAATTGAATGTGAAATATCATCCCTCAATTTAGTTGTGGAACTCTTACCTAACACGACCACTGAAGAAGAACAATTTCTATACCTAGCTAGCTTGATGAAACTCGCCGCGACGCTGTGCTCACCAATCAATCTCATAAAAAGCGCATTAAGGCTCAATATGATAAATTTGTTTAACCTCTCGTTTTCAATGAAGGTGACTTAGTCTTAAACTACGACCAAATGCACGATAAGTTAGGTAAAGGTAAATTAGAATCCATGTGGTACGGTCCCTATGTTATTAAATGGGTGTTAGAGAAGGGAGCTTATTTTCTTGTGGATTGTGATGGTATATATTTGGGAGAGCCCCGCAACGAGCTTTACCTGAAGATATTTTATGCGTAGGATCATCCTGCATAAAACACTTTGTATATAATGTATCTAGTGTGGTTTTGGTTCAATTTTTTGCGTGTTAGGACTCTATCTCGTACACAACCATTTATCTCGACTTGTGATTTTATGCGCACATGTCGGCATACTTTGGATTCGTGGATGGCACTAGTCGACATACCCGGAACCTTTCCTCTACAACATGGGTACTGTATTCCCCTGTCGTTGATTTGATATCCTCGGGTGGCATCTGCTTAGGCCTCGCAAAAAATAACATTGCAGAGTATCATGCAGTTATTGGACTTATGAATGGATTTTATTCTCTTGGAATCCATCACTTTATAGTCTACTTGGACTCTCAGCTTGTGGTATCTCAACTGAACCGCATTTACACTGTCTATGATCCTACATTACTTCATTTATACAGAAGCATATGCCTCCTTGAACGATTATTTGATTATATTTTATATCAGCATGTACAAAGGGAATTCAACACGGTGGTTTATTCGTTAGCTAACTATATGTTGGATTGGCATCTAGCCCACACATAATCAATACATCATAAAGAACACATGTAAAAATGTAACATACAAGTCATAATAGGTAAACAGTAGAGATAGATCCATATGTATATCATGTAAACAATGTTTTTTGTGCCACATATAATAGTATAATGCGTTGAAAGTAAAAAATTGGGATCATAACCCATACAAAAATTGGCTCCCTATCCTACATATCGTGTAAATGTTGCTAACAAAACTACTGCTAAAACCTAGTCGCGAAGTGCATGGTGCTCATGATAGCACACCACTTCCCTAGCAATACGATGGAGCAACCTGCCAATCCGATATGGCGCACCCACAGTATGACTCTTAGGGGACCTCGGGAATTCTCATCAGAGAAATTCCCATCGTCAGTGCTTCTAGGTTCCGCTCCACATCGCGGAATCCTCCTACCTCATCCTCCTCATCCTGGTACTCTACCCCTCGTCGTTGCAGTGGAGAGGATCCTGCTGGCCTCACCACTCCTCGATTTGAAGCATTATACACATATATTAGATATTCTACAAATTATCAAAACAAAACAAAAAATAACATAAACTTAGAAAAATTAAAACACAAGTTTGAACGTCATATACCTAACTCGTCCCAATCATCAACCTCAAGTAATGCTAAATCAATATCACCACGGAATTCTACCCCAGCATAGGGATAATATTCTATCATCACGATCTGCTCCTTGAGCCAAGAGAAGAAGTCCTCACCAAATGATAATACTACCGTCCCACCAAGCCTCCCAGCATAGTCGCTCCATCTCCCATCTGTGGCTCAGATGCTGGACAGTGAGGCCTCTCTATCTATGGAAGTAGTAGAGGAACCCTCTCTAAAAAGAAGGTGACCAAGATACTCCCATATATGAACTAGATAATACTCCCATTGCTACATTTAGTTACCTGATATTTGATATTGGCCAAGACCCCTTCACACCAGTTGAATAGATTGGGTTCCATGCATTCCATGGCATAATTCATCTGTCTTTGGTCGCATGGTGAGCCCCCACACTCCCCGCCATTCGAGCAATAGTGTATAATATTGTCCTCAAGGGAAGATCTAACACATCATCAATGACCGCTTTCCCTCTCTTCTTGCGAGATCCTTTCCTACAATATTGGGAAAGGTAAGTGTCTGTGGTTTCTTCAGTAGCATGGTGCCTTGATAAGTTGACTCATGCACCTCTCTTGGAGAGACTAGTCAAAAATTGAATTTCTTCGAGCTCTATTTCTAGGATGTGCTCTCGTATGTGGAAAGCTTGTATATCGGCGTCCCACATTTGGATGATGTGATTTAGTAACTTTTCTTTCTTTCAAATGTTGTTGGTTTTGAATAATTTCAATAAACCACAATCTCTTAGTGCAGATAGAGTGTTATCATCATTTATGGTAGCCCTTTCATCTCCTTCATGTTCTCTTTCCTTCCAGTCAACCATCCTTTTTTTTCTCACTTGGAATATTCTGCAAATCATCAAGGGAGCCTCCAGTTAAAATATGAAAACCAATTTTTATGCCAAGAGATGGGGGAAATTTTTTCATTTTCCACGACTGCGGATTTTCACACCCTGGGCATTGCGGGGAGGGCGAAGACTGATCATTTTTGCACCCTTGAAACTTCCCATAGTGTGAAATTGTAGGAATTTCCGTGCCCCTCGACATAGGGGGGTGCCAAAAAATTTGGGCACAAGTTTTGGTGACCTAAGGCCCTTGCAAAACCAAAACTTGCATGATTTAAAAAACTTAATGAATGAAATGAAAGAGGAGGATGAGAGGACTTACTTGCTTCACACAGTGGCTGAAATGGTGCCCTGGATTTCCCGATATATTCAGATGAATTTTTTCTACCATCTAAGGTAAAAATCCTCTTTGAGTGAAAATGGCCAAGTTGCAATGGGTAATTCTCCATTTTACCCTCTTTTATATATTCCACTTAGTCATTTTTGCTTATTTTTACATTAAATACCTTTCTTTAGAGTTTATTATTCACATTTATTGTGTCCTAATGCCTTCTTCTAAGGTTTTGACCACTTTTGGAAGGTTCGTTCAAGTTGTTTACATTGGTGGAATTGTGTATTTGACCTTCTTTAGAGCTCACTTTCTCTCTTCCATGCTCTGGATCTGAACTATGAAAGAGATTCCGAGCGCTTTTGACACTTGAGTCGTGCTTGTTAAACCCAAGTAAAAGAGTTTCAATCATAGTCTGCTTTACTCGTGCTCGTAAAACAATGAGGAAACTATCAACTAGTATTATTTTCTCCCTTTTTCGGACTAATGTGATTAACTCACGAAAATGGAACCGCTGGAGTTTTCTTTAAGCTCTTTTTAGACTCCCTTGTAGCTAGGGTTTTCACCCTAGCTTGTGCAAATGAGCACCTACTAAGGAGAAGGGACTCCTTAATAGCAGTTCAGAAAAAATGGTAAAATATGACAGTACAATAAAATAAAATTAAACTAACATGAGCATGAACATAAATAACAAAACATGAAACTATGGTGAAGATCTCTCTTTTTGTATTAAAAATTACCTCAGATGTAGAGGTTGGTGGAGCCTTTGCAGCAATCCAAGAGGGTTGCTTCCAAGCTCCAGTGTTGTTCCTTCTCCTTCTTCCAAAGATGTTTTGGAAATGGGGCCAAAAGGGTTCTCAAGAATTAGCTCCAAGTGGAGAGCTAGGGTTTCAAGGGAATTTTCAACAGCATAAGGATAGGGATGATTATGGATGAAAAATGGGGAGCCTCCATCACCTATCTATAGGTTTTTAGTGGTGGAGTGCTGACCCATGGTTTTGGGCACCATATGGTTTAGGTCAGCTATATAGGGTTTTTGTTTCCTTTTTTCCCTCTTATTCCTCTTTTTTGTATTTTTTATTCCCTTCTTAGAGGGTTTTTGCTATTTTTGGAGGAATTTACATTATTTTGGGGGAAAAAGGGGGGGGTTTTGGCCTTTTGGAGGTTTTTTAATGGTTTTTTGGCCTTTTAGGGGCTTTTTAATGGGTTTTTTTGGCCTTTTAGAAGCTTTTTAATGGCTTTTTAAGGTTTTGGAGGAACATATAATAGGAAATATGGACAAATGAGTCATGTAATGAGGGAGATGAGGTAGTGAGCACTTTTTTGGGTGTTAACAGATTGCCCCCTGATGTGTGAGGGCAAGAGCTCATCATATGGCCGATAGACATCATAAGTATTTTATGGTTTTTCTCAGATGTGGAGAGGAGAAGAAATGAACTAGATCCCGGAACAACAGTCCCGAACAAACTGCAAAAATTGAAAGTACATGACCTCAATAATGAATGAGGAATAATATGAACAAATGGACGAGGCAGGAATTCCATGCTCGTATAAAGATATAGAACAATAACAAGGGGGTCCAAAAAATGGGGACCTGAAATATACATAACCTCAAATGAGGAATAATCTCAATATATGGACGAGGCGGGCATACCCATGCTCGTATCTAGATATATATAAAAAATAACAATCAGGCCCAAAAATGGGGGCTTGAAGGATACATGGAGAACGACTGTGTACATCATAAGGGTCCAGAGGGGACACAAATCTGGGACATACTGCTGGGCTGAGCAAGTCTAAGCTGAAGAACTGATACACTAGAATATTAACAGTGATGCTGAGTGTCGTACCAAAGGAACTGATGAGCTGCTGGATCATAGTGACTGGGAGTCATACCCTCAATGGTAGACTGAACTGGAATTGAACTGGGTACTCAATGAAGCATATAACTGGATGGCTTCCGTATACAATAACCTACGCAACAAAAACATCCACGGGAACATATAACTAGGCATTCCGAAGTGACTCACCAATGTGCTAGAGTCGGGGGAAATCCAGGGTCTTCGACCAATAACTGAAGGGATATATACCTACGCGATTCTCAACGATGCAATCAAGGTGTTGAAGTCGAGCATGTGAGAGACAACCACTTGGAGAGCAACTGATGACTCCTCTCAAAATGGTCCGTAGGCACTCACCACAGATGGTGATGAGTCCAAGGCGCAGGGACCTCTGGGTCTATCCTCTAGAATAGATGGGTTGTCATCGACAAAGGAAGACCTGCAACTAGCAAGGCAATGATGTTTCCTTGATAGGAGCACGAGGTGGAGAACCGGAGTGTGAGAGTACTGATGGTAGGACTGACATACTGTGGGGGGTAGGGAATAACTGGGCAAGTAGAGTGGGTGGACTCAAACTTCCTTTGTTCATAGTATGATGGCGAGGCTGATCAAGCAACATATGAAACTAACTGGTGGGAAATGGATCATAGCTGTAATGGACCAGGGATGGTGACTGGGATGAGTGATACTCAAGTTGTTGTAAGATGGCAGGAGACTGCAGAATACTTTGAACAAAGGCGACCTTATTGGGGGTGCTACCAAGATGATCGATCATGGTGCTGAGAGGCACTGGGGGTACTTCTTCATGGGTGTTCAAAATGGTATTGTCGTGTGGATTTATATGAGCCCAGGACAGTTCATGCTCAGGATTTCTTTCAATTTTAAGGAGTCTGAAAGCGATAAGAAGACTCTGAAATAATGGAATGGTACCATCGTGTGGATTTGTACGAGCCCAGGACGATGCATGATCGTGGTTGCTTTCAATTTTAGAGAGTCTGAAAGCGATAAGAAGACTCCAGGGGGGGTGCTTTTTTGTGTGTTAGTCTCCAAGGCCCGAAGAAGCATAAAAGGATGCAATAAAGAACTCTTCTAGCCGGTGTGACTAGAGTATTCCTTTTTCTTAATTAGTCTACCAGGTCTGGAAAAGGGGTAAACTTATACCAGATAGACGCCCTTTCAAGTACTTTAATGAGCATGAAAGGAAGCAACATTGCCCTGCGATATTTTCATTGTTTTAGGAGTCAGAAAAGAGCTTAACACAAACTCTCTAAGTGCCTTTTTCGTAAAGGACTTGTCCGACCCAAAAAAGGGATAAAATTATACCGAATAAAAGGAATGGCCAGGCAAGGAGGAAGTGTTCAATCAAGGAACATCAATGAGAGCCAAGAACGAGGGTGGGGGGGACACTGGTGGGCCTCCTTGCGGGGTGATGAATGGTGGAAAAATAACGAAATAATTGCAGTATGAATGGAGTGAATTGCTCATGTAAAAAAGTGTAACAATCCAATGGCAGCCAATGTGGCGTGCAAACCGAGGCAGCAAGGTGTTGGGACACAATGTTAAAATTATACCTGATGAGAGCAAGAAATGATCTCAAGAGTCATCACGGGTTCGAAAAACTGAATCCGGCAATATAAAAAGTGTCAAAAATGGAGAACGACCGAGGTGGCACGCAAACCGTGGCGACGGGGGGCATTTTGGAAAAAATACCCAAAAAATATGGGGGTGAGAGCGAGAAATGATCTCAAGCATCATCACGGGCTCGGAAAAATGAATCTGATGATATAAAGTATATCAAAAATGGAGAATGGCTGAAGTGGCATGCAAACCGAGGTGACGAGTGGTGTCTAGAAAAAATGATCCCTTTTGTGGGGACGGCAGAAGGGATGGGAGATCAGTGATGAGTTGGGAAAGCACAAGGGATTTAGTGCTCTTAGGGGTTGTGAAAGTGAGGTCATATTCCTGGAGGATAAATACCCATTTAGCAACGTGACCTTGCAGGAGGCACCGGTTCAAGAGATAGACCATGGGGTTGGAGTCGGGGACAACTGTGGTATGATTGAGTAAAATGTAATGTCGCAATTTTTGGACGGAAAAGACCACAGCAAGGGCTAGTCTTTCCTCATAGGGTAACGTAGGGGTGTTCCAGACAAGGTCTGGCTGATGTAATAAATGACATGCTCCTGGCGAGTAGCATCTTCTTGAACAAGGACTCAGGCCACGGCATGATCGGATGCCGAGGTGTAAAGGATGAAGTCTTGAGAGAAATCCGGAGGGGAGATCAGAGGGGCTTGCATGAGAGCTTTCTTAAGGGCTTCGAATGCAGCTTGCGCATGGTCATCCCAAACAAAGGGTATGTGGGTACAAAGCAGGCGTAAGAAACCATGAACAGTGGTGACATAATCAGGAACGAAGCATCGAAGAAAATTAGATTTTCCCTGCAGACTATGGAGCTGCCAGAGCGTGCGAGGAGAGGGAAGGTCTATGATGGCTTGGACTTTCAGGGGATCAACAGCGATTCCTTTATGGGAAACAATGAAACCCAACAACCGGCCTGCCAGAACGCAAAAGACACACTTGAGTGGGTTCAAGCGGATTTGATATTTGCGACAACGCAGAAAGACTTGCCGGAGGTCGTTAAGGTGGCCTGATCATTTCCGGGAACGAGCTGTAAGACCGTCAAGATAGACTAGGAGGATATGTACCAAGTCGTGAAAACAATAGGTCATGGCCCGCTGGAAGGTGGCACCAGCATTTTTAAGGCCGAAAGGCATGACGCGATAGGCAAAGGTGCCCCATTGGGTGGTAAAGGTAGTCTTGTACTGATCTTCCTTACGGATATGAATTTGGTTTTATCCAGAAAAACAGTCCATGAAAGATAGGACTTCATTCCCCACACACGCATTGATGAGTTGGTCAATAAATGGCGTGGGGAAGTTGTCTTTGGGACAGGCTCAGTTTAAATCTTGGAAGTTAGTACATACTCTGATGGTAACTTGTTTCTTGTTAACAGGGACGGGGTTAGAAACCCAAGTGGTATATGCAATAGGATAAATGAATCCTGATTTGCAAAGTTTCTCAATCTCTACTTTAACGGTGGAGAGCTTTGAGGAATGAATGGGGCACTATTTCTGGCGAACGGGGGGTACATCTGGCCATGTGTCAATGTGGTGTTCTATAATAGCGGGGTTAAGACCAGGCATTTCGGTGTATGACTAGGCAAAGACATCACGAAACCCTTGGAAAAAAAATTTGTACTCTCCAATCTCATACTCACTGCAGGAGGCTCCTAATGTAATGATTTCAAGAGCACCAGGTGGGTTAGAGATATCGATGTGGATGACGGGTGAGATGTTGGCCATGTTACCTTCCTCAAAGGCATCAGGAGCGGGAATGGGATTATTAAACCAGTCAACTTTGGTGGGGAGAAAATATTTGGACTCAACTGCAAATTGGGTGGCTGTGGTGGAGGAGGAGTCCTCCGGGAGGAAATAGGAACGATGGCGCATATCCTCCCAGGGGTAATCCGGGGCAGTGAGAGCCTCTAAAATCTCCTCATCATTTTGAAAAATTTGAGTTGTCAAATCGGTTGACGAGGGAGTGGTAGTAGAAGAGATCATATAGATGGTATTAATCTCTCCGGATGAGGGGGATACTGGGGGGTGGATCTCCTCAATGGTGGGGGGCACCGTCTCAAGGTCCAAATTATTCATCTCGTAGAGAGCTAGTCTGTAATCTGGGAGATCAGGACAGTGATGTGAGTAATGGCTGTAAATACCGCATATTGCACAAGGGTGGTTGGTACGCAGTGATTTATCATGAGGCTTAGGGGTTGGATCGAGTTGGACAACCGGGATGTTGGGGTCATCATCAAGCATTTGCATGTGCTCTTTTAATGCAGGTAATTGTGGACATTGATGGGTAGGATGGCCTAACTCATCACACAATGAGCATTTAGGAGGAGCACGAAACACAGGGGGGTTTTTAACTGTTTTGGGCGGGGGTACAGCAGTGTATAATTGTGGGCCTCTGCCCCCAGTGTGCTTGAGAAGAGGGGATGGATTGGCCGATGAGGAAGGGGTAGTGACACCAGAAGGTGGTTGACTAGTAGTGGTGATGGGTTGCACCGGTTGTAGGACGACAGTTGGTGTCGGAGGGGTAATGGGAGGCGTAATGTACCATACAGGTAATCCTAAGGTTAAATTGGGGAGGCTAAGGGTAGCCATAACCGAGGTGCTCACTACTCTTGAAGGGGGGAATAGGAAAGGGATTGTATGGATCGGTGTAACACCAACATGACTAGGTACCAATGGTGGTTGAGGTAGCAAGGGCGGTTGATGGTTGGGTTTTGGTGTATTGTGGGAAAGGGTACATAAGTCAGATACTTCGATCGCGGGTGATGGGGGTGGAATGGCTTGGAATGTTGAAGTCATTGGCGTATCTGAGTAGACTCCGGGTCCCACTAAGGAAACCAATGAAGTAGCTGCACCGCAAGCAGGTTGTTCAACCATGGGGAGAAAATTTTTAGGTGCAACGGGGGCATTGGGATCATAATAGGTGAATTGATCGACCTTGACCACGCATCTGTCATAGGGGAACATCATGGTACAAAAAACGGATGAGGCAACCGCCTGCATGGCATACATGTAACTGCGGCCAAGTAAGAGGTTATAATCAATTTGGGTGTTGATGACCTCTATGTCAATGAGCACTGTTTTACTAGCCAACTGGACAGGGACATTAGCTAAGAGACCTTAGGGTTGAGCCGAATGGTCATCGTAGGCTTGCAATGCAGTGGTGGGATATTGGAGAGTAGGGGATCCCAACTTCTGCCAAACGAATGTGGACATAACGCATGTAGAGGCACCTTCATCGATAATGCACCAATGGATGACAAGATTCCGAACGGATACAGAAACTTGGAACGCTATAGTGGAAGGAAGGCTTGGTTCGGATTGGTCCAAATCGAAGGCCGTCATTCGTGAATCATTTGGGTCAATAGCACCAATGGCAGAGAGAAAAGTATTGCGCTATGAAGGACAGTTTTTTAAGACCTCTAATGCAGACATGGTTGCGGGGGACTAGGCTAAGTCATCTACAATGTTGTAATTAGATGCAGCGGGAGCATTGGGGTTATTGTTGATGCGACGAAGTGGGAAGGGAGGTGTTTTGGAGGTGCCATCTAGTGGAGCCGAAGGTATTCGTAACGACTGATCAGTGGGATGAGCATTAGTGTTTTTGTCGGTGAGAGGGGCTTCAGGGGTGGAGCCATATTGGTTTCGATGGGTTTGAAGGTTGACATCGGTGGATGACATCATTAACAAGTGATGGGTACCTGAGTTTGACATGGGTTGATCAGGAGCAACATAAGTGATTGCTGTTGTGGTCGCGCGTTTCCTTGAGGGGGAGCCAACGACTGAGTGTTCACTACACCTTGGGTCGATAAAGGGTTTTGTCGCACCAAGGGTTGACTCTGAGGTGGTGGGGGGTTGGGTGGCGCCTGAGGAGCCGCATGCCCTTGGCGGTGGGAATCATCAATCCAGAGTTTTCGAGCCCACTCTAAATGTGGGAAAGCATGTGTGTAGTGACCATAGACCCTGCAAATAGAACAAGGATGGTTTGTTCGCAAATCAAGATTTTTGGCTTGTTTGGGAGGCTGATCAGGGTTCTAGTTGGGAGGTGCCATGTTATTGTTGTTTGGGGGATTGGGAGGTTGACCGCCTTGGTCTGGAGGGGGGATTTTCCCACGGTTACGGCCTTTGCCGTGGTTTTGCTGGCCCTGTTGGCATTGGTTATTTTGGTTCTGCTACGGATTCTGTTGGGCATACACTTTCCCTTGGGCAGCAGGTGGGTTCTGGGGTTGTGCAAGTGCGGGAGTAGGATGCGGTGGATAATAAGTAGGTGGAGGCGGTGCAGGTGCTGAACCTTGTGGGGGTTGCTGATATGTCTGCGGAATGGGTTGTGGGTTTGCTGCAGGGGCTGCCTATGGCAGGTAATAAGCAAGTTGGGCTTGAGAGGATACAAGAGCTAGTGCATCCTGTGGGTGGTAATATGGTTGAGGTGCGATCAGGGGGGCATAAGCGGGGGATGCATGACCAAAGCATTGAGGTGGACATGAGGGTCTGTGGGAATGGTGATGATGTGCCATGGGAGCATACGAATTGGTTGCTCCAGAATGGATGTAGCCCATCAAAGTTCGGGACCAGGGCTAGGACGTGCTATGGAAAAGGGCTGGTTATGTGAGGCTATATGGCCAATGATGCTATCTGCGGCATGAGATGCCCCTAGCGCATCATGTCGGGAGTTATCGTCGCGAGGGGTGTCAGGGATGATGGAATATAGGTAACCGGACTGGGCGTAAATAAGGTCAAATTGTTGGGCTTTGAGGATGGCCTCTTCTTCGGACTGGGGTCGCTCAGATGCCACATCCTTGGCAATGACAGGAAGGAGAGATTTTAGAAACCAATCTAAGAAGATATGGTCGTCTAGATTGATATTGCAGAGGCTACGACGTCGACGCCACTCATGAATGTGGTCAGTGATGTGGGTAGCCGTGTTCTGTCTGCAAGACAGTAGGATCTCAACTCCTGCATCATAGCAGACAGGTAACTGAAAGAATTGCAGGAAAGTCGAGGTAAGTGAAGTAAAGGTGGCATGGGTCCCATGGGGCTGCTCGATGTACCACTTAGCTGCAAAGCCGATGAGGGTGCGCTATAACAGACGGAGGCAGACAGAGTCGTCCACTATGGAGTTGGAGGAACACCATAGATGGAAAGACATAATATGGTTCTGGGGGTCTTCACCTGCCTTGCCCTCAAACTTAGGGACGTAGGAGGGGAGCTTGGTGGGCATGTGAGGCTACGCAGGGTCGTGTCTCATGGGATCGTTAGTCAGTCTGGCCAGGTCAGGAAAGTTTAGACTAGCCATGAATGGAGAACTAGTATAAGGATGTGACATACTATTGGTTGTGACCATGTTGGGGCCAATGCCCCCGAGTGGAGGGGCTGGGTTTGGGATGTTGCCTCTAGGTGGAGGAACAAAAGTGGTATGCGACGGTCCTGCATTGCCAAGGGTAGTGTGAGTCACTGATGGAATTGGGATGGGTATGCTAGCTACTGGAATGGGTACAGTGATTGGAATAGTAGATGTGGGACCCATAGAGGGCATACCCAAAGTGGGTGTGGTAGCTGGTGTGGTGGTGGATGCTCCACCAATGGTACCTACAAAGAAAGGGTTGGAATTCATGCCAGCCATGGGGCTGGTTGGTGCAGTGTAAGTGGGGTTCTTAGACTCTGCCTCAGAATCAGAGGTAAAATAAGGGGCGTCTAGATCGGGTGACGGAGTTCTATGCCGTTGACAAGTGGAGTCAAGTGACAAAGCTCGATATCTATGATGAGTGGTATCAAGTGATGAAGATCTACGTCTATGACGGGTGATTTCAAGTGAACCGTGCTGTGGGGGCTTGCCCCAGAGGCACCGAGAATGTCTTGGGGACTCAATGGTGACAGATGGTGTCAAGTATCTGGGGGTTGTGTTGAGTGAAAAACAACTCAAAAACCCTAATGCAATCGAGTGTGCAGAAGGAGAACGCAAAAAATATGGCACTCAGGCCAACAACCAACTCAAAACACATACTGTAACAGTTGTGCTACAATAAGTGGAATATCAATAGAAATGGTCAGAATACCAACAAGTAGCAGGTTTCCTAAAAAATAATAAATGGTGGACTTGCTAGACCAAAGGGAGGTAAGGGAGCATGCAAACACCTAGCTAAATAGTATTCTGACTCAACCAGACATATCCTCTGCAAGGTGATGAAATCCAAGTCAGAAAATATGGATAGTAGATCCAAGTGGCTAAAGATATCCCCTTACCGGGAGGGACACCGAGTAGTCAATCCTAGAAGAAAGGAAACTAAGATACCCCATTCATGACACATCCAGAAAAGGTGAATCTACAATTTGGTTCTATTGCCATTGTACCCCCATATGGGTGGTACACAGAGAACTATGAAAGTTCGGTTACTGAATGGAGTGCGGTATTCCACTCAGGCCTTCGAAACCAGTCTGGCACTTCAACCCTCCTAGGGGAGAGGCCCTCTAATAAACTTGTTGTGACCATGCCAAAAAGTACTAGGGGATTTTGGTTCCCTAATGGACAACAACTATGTCTCAAGTGTAAGCAACCAAGGGGTGTTATTTGGATGCCTATCCCCCCGATCCTACCTAACTACAAGATTCTTATGTGTTCCCCAAGTGGGGTTAGAATGTTGTTTGTGTTAAGTAGTATTTTAGGGCTCACTTGAATTAGGTGACAGAGTGTGTGCGTGTGAGATGATGAACCCAAGTAAAAGTGCCACGGGGTGGGCAACTTTCTAACTAAAAATAGCAATGCAGAAATTAAACTTTGAAATGCAAAATTTTCTCTTTTCAATTAAAATGCTAAAATTTAAAAAAATCTGTAAATGGAACAGAAATAATACTGCAGAAAAAGGTTGTAGGGAAGTATGGCTGCAGATAGGACAAGTGGCTGTGCAGGTGCAGAAAATATTGCAGCAAAGTACTGGGTTCAAACAAGGAAAAAGTGCAGAAAACAAATCGCGGGTCTGTGGCGAAACTGCGCCATCGGACCGTGGAAAATAGGTCGACAGTCGCGGGAAGATCACTGGAAAATGGCTGAAAGCCGCAGGAAGACCGCAGAAAAAAGGCTGAAAGTCACAGGCAGATAGCAAGAAAATGGCTGAAAGCCACAGGAGGACCGCGGGAAAAAGGCTGAAAGTCGCAGGCAGATAGCAGGAAAATGGTAAACAGCCGCGGTCGGATCGCAGGAAACAGGCTAAAAGCTGTGGTCAGATCGCAGGTAACAGACTGGAAACCACAGGGAGATCGCAGGTAACAGTCCGATAGCCGCGGTCGGATCGCAGGTAGCAGTCTGAAAGCCGTGGTCGAATCACCATTGTGGGGAAAAAAATCATGATTTACGGCAGCCGAAAGGGACAACTGAAAGGAAAAAACAGAAAAATATTGCAGAAAATTAAAAACGTTTAAAGCTATAACCAGAAATTCAAAGGAACACTAGGGGAGTCACCAAAATTGTAGCTAGGGTTTTCACCCTAGCTTGTGCAAATGAGCACCTACTAAGGAGAAGGGACTCCTTAGTAGCAGTTCAGAAAAATGGTGAAATATGACAATACAGTAAAATAAAATTAAACTAACATGAGCATGAACATAAATAACAAAACATGAAAATATTGTGAAGATCTCTCTTTTTGTATTAAAAATTACCTCAGATGTAGAGGTTGGTGGAGCCTTTGCAGCAGTCCAAGAGGGTTGCTTCCAAGCTCCAGTGTTTTTCCTTCACCTTCTTCCAAAGATGTTTTGGAAATGGGGCCAAAAGGGTTCTCAAGAATTAGCTCCAAGTGGAGAGCTAGGGTTTCAAGGGAATTTTCAGCAGCGTAAGGATAGGGATGATTGTGGATAAAAAATGGGGAGCCTCCATCACCTATTTATAGGTTTTAGTGGTGGAGTGTTGACCCATGGTTTTGGGCACCATATGGTTTAGGTCAGCTGTATAGGGTTTTTGCTTCCTCTTTTTCCTCTTTTTTGTATTTTTTATTCCCTTCTTAGAGGGTTTTTGCTATTTTTGGAGGAATTTACATTATTTTGGGGGAAAAAAGGGGGTTTTGGGCCTTTTGGAGGTTTTTTAATGGTTTTTTGGCCTTTTGGAGGCTTTTTAATGGGTTTTTTGGCCTTTTGGAGGCTTTTTAATGGCTTTTTAAGGTTTTGGAGGCAATTATGGTAGGAAATATGGACAAATGAGTCATGTAATGAGGGAGATGAGGTAGTGAGCACTTTTAGGGTGTTAACATCCCTTGCGAATAAAATATTTCCAAGTGCGCTTGTCTCTTTCACACTTGTAAAAGTATTTGAAAGGTCGTTTATACGGTGGTACTGATCTGCACATGCCCAGGTGCACAAGGGGGAAAATAGTTCAACTAAATGAATCGGTATGTTATGGCAAAAGCATAAGAAATAGAATAAGCAAAGCAGGAATACATTGCATAGATAAGCATTGATATACATAGAAAATATGCAGGAATGCGAACTGATCTTCTCTATTACTGGAAAACATATAGATTGGATAAGATCAATCTCTTATATGTTACAATATTATACATGCTTATATAGAATGCTAAGACAGTTGGGTGCCTTCCCACTACGTTCAGCTACAAGAGAAGTTAGAATGGTTTCGTAATTTCAATCGTTATAGTCGACTGGAAGACAGAGATACAATATGTTGTAGTTAGTCAGTCCCTAGTCGACGTTGCATTTCGAGGTCGTGAAACTGTCGAGGTTGTTGAACTTATCGAATTCTTTGGGCTTGTCGAAGTCGTGTCGAATTTGCGTCGAATTCGATGACTTGTCGCAGCTGATGTTAGCATCCAACAATAATGCCAAGTACTGAGTGGATCAGACCTCCTTCCTTAAGAAACAATGGTCCCCATTTTTTGCTCGTTCAAGTGAGGAAACTTGTCGGTCATTTCAGTGGTAGAGTACCACCTTCCTTGGGATGGGAGCTATCTAAATTTGGAAACCTTAAACAAGGAAATTGTGTTCGTCGTTGTATGGCGTACTCATTGTCCCACGATGGTGTCACAAGGAAGAGGCTCCTAAAAATCTGGATGGATGTCCTCGGTTTCTATTGTCGGTAATTTGTTATGTTCCAACAATGCTGCATGGAATGGTCGAAGTAGATGCACATTGAATACTGGATGCAGACCTAGGCATGCAGGAATGTCGAGATGGAAACTTTTTTCACCAATCTGCTGAAGAATACTGTACGGACCATATCGCAGAGGTTTGAGCTTCTTGTATGGGCCGGTGAAGCGCTCCTTCTTGAGATGTAACCAAATCTTATCCCCAATTTGGAATGAATGAGGGATAAAAAAAAATTCGTGTCGGGACATAGCTTTCCTTTTTGCTCGTTGCAACATTTCCTGTGCTTTCTTCTGGATGTCGCAAACCTGATCTTGAAACTTCAAGGCTTTATCAACTTCCCGCTGGCTGTAGTCAGTGTCGGGGTTCAAATATGTCGAGGAGCTGATCAAGTCGATAGGCGTTGAGGTTTTAAATCCATAACATATTTCAAATGGAATATTTCCCGTATATTTTTGTTGAGCACGATTGTAACTTTGTTGTATGTATGGAAGAATTTCATCCCATGTTCGTCGATGCTTGTGGTTGTACATGTGAAGCAGATGTACTTCCAAGCGATTCACAACTTCCATCTGTCCATCTGTCTGAGGATGGAAAGCTATCGACAATGAGAGTCATGTGTATAGTTGTTGCTAGAGATTCTTCCAAAATATGCTAACAAATCTGGCCTCAAGATCGGAAGTAATGGTTGTCAGTAAACCAAAGTGTTTCCAAACATGTGTGAAGAAGATCTGAGCGGTCTGTTGCGCTATCGTTGTCTTCTTGCATGTAATGAGAATGGCCATCTTGGAAAATCTGTTGATTACTACTAATATCATGTCATGCTGATGTCTGGTAGTAGGATATCCTGTCAAGTAGTCCATAGAAATAGATTCCCATGGTCGAATAGGAATTGGTAGATGTGTGTACAATCCTTGTCGTCGATTAGGCAGTTTAGAAATGGCACAAACCACGCATGATCAAATGTACTTGTTGACATCTGTTTTAAGTATAGGCCAAAATAAATACTTTTGGAGAATAGCAAGTGTCTTTTATACTCCAAATTGTCCTGCAGTCTTGCTGTAGTGCGCGTCCCAAATGAGCTGCTTTCGATGCTCACTGGTGGGTACACAAAACTGTCCAAGCTTGTATAGCAAGGTATCTTTCAGGAAATAGTCGAAGGTAGACGACTTGCACAATGGCGTACAGTTCTTTTTCACACATCGAATATATTCTAATCGTGTCGTTAAAACTTTCGGAATGAAAAGAGACTAGGTGACCAAACTGAGTGATCACTACGCCCAAGGCATAGTTCGATGCATCTGTCTCAATCTCAAAGGGATTATGCAAATCAGGTTGCACAAGTACGGGTGCAGTGCAAAGCTTGTGTTTGAGATGTTCAAAAGATTTTTGTTGTGTCGATGTCCATTTGAAGACAGTTTTTCCATTTCCTTTCGTCAACTGATTCAAGGGCCAGGCTATGTGATTGAATCCAAGTATGAATCGTCGATAGAAATTCGCCAAACCAATAAAACTTCTTAGTTCTTGAATGATTTGAGGAATGGGCCAATATTTGAGGATTTGTACTTTGTATGGATCGATTTGAATGTCTACAGATTCAATTACATACCCCAAATATTTGATGGTGTTCATCGCAAAGGTGCACTTGTCCATGTTCAAGTAAAGTCGATGTTGCTGGAGAGTGTTGAGGACTTGTCGAAGTTGTTCGAAATGTTCTTCCCATGATCGACTGAAAATCAATATGTTGCTAAGATAGACAATGACCCATTTACCGATGAAAGGTCGAATAATGTTGCCCATATACCGCATTAAAGTCGTAGGTGCATTTGTTAAGCCGAAAGGAATGACTAACCATTCAAACAATCCTTCCTAGGTCTTGAAAGCATTTTTCCATACATATGAGGACTTGATTGGAATCTGATGATATCCAGTCTTGAGTTCAAGATTAGTAAAGAATTTGGCACCTTTCAAACAGTCGATGAGCTCATCTATTTGTGGTAGAGAGTAGTGATTCTTTACTGAAATTTTGTTGAGTGCCCGGTAGTCGATGCACATGCACCAAGTCCCGTATTTATTTGGAACGAGAATGACTGGACTTCCAGAAGGAGAGGAGTTGGGTCGGATATGACCTTTGTCGATCAAGTCTTGGATCTGTCTGTGAATCTCTTCATTTTCTAGAATGGATCTTCTGTAAACGGATACGTTAGGAAAAGAAGAACCAAGAGCAACTTCAATGGAGTTTTTACCTGGGAATGTCGAGGTACTCCGTCCGGCTCTTGGAATAAACTCCAATACTCTTCGAGAACATTGTTGATCAACTGCTTCTGTTGGGAGTTGCAATACTCGGTGAGTCGACTTGTCGCTACAGTCTTCCTAGAATGTTGCAGTTTGATCATGATTAATGCGAACTTCTAAACATGATTGATGAGATTCTTCGTCTATTTAGGAAATATCATTGAGACTGTTGGTGTAGGTCATCTCTATGGTATGCCGTACCATCGATTTCGGATTCTGACAATAACCTTTTGAGTCTGTGACTGGTAACTTCCATGGCGATCCCACAAGATAGGTTTCCCAAACAAGGCATCAGCTATGGAGAGTGGTGCCATGTCACAGAGAACTTCCTCTTCAAAAAAAGTTATGAAGTAGGTGAGGTTGCATTGTCGGGTAGTCCTTAGTTCTTGTCCATCCTTCATCCAACCGATGTTGTAAGGCTGAGGATGCAGAGTGGTGACAAGACCTAGTTTCTTCACGAGATCTTCAGAAACGAAGTTCTTCTGGCTAACGTTGATTACACAATCAGATGTAATGGATTGTTCTGAACCCATATCTGTGTATGAAACAGGTGCTCTCGTTCCTCCTCGTTGACGATAGTTGAGGATGCTAGAGTGGTTGATGTCGATGTCAAAAGGTTCATTGCATGTGGATCAGATTCTTCCACAGTCTTGTCGAATGCGTCGGATGTCGACAATTTTTCCAAAAATGTCTTCATAGATTTGCATTCAAACGTATCATGCCAAGATGAGTGGTGGTAATCACACCATTCCCCGGTAGGCGGTTGTTTGCTACGTTCCCTTTTTTTAAAATCCTTTTTGTCATGATTTGGATTTGGCAAGGTCAGCTGAGAAGATTTCGACTTGTCGAAGTAGGCTAGTGCCTTCTTGTCGGGTGGTCGTCCTGATGTCGGCTTTGTTGCAAAGCGTTCTTTTCCTTTCTGCTTGGTTTAAAGTTTGTTGGAATAGTGGAACTCATCCGCGAGCATATTGACAGTTAGAAATTCCATCTCTTGCTGAATGTACTAGGAAAATCCATTGATGTACTTCGGAACAAGCAATTTCTCTTCTTCTTGGACGCCAAGTCTAGCCATGAGTCAATAGAACTCATTGGTGTAACTCTGTACGTATTGGTATTTCCATTGCCTTAGCTGCTGTCACTTCTTATACTGATGTTCAAGGTATTTGGGCAGGTAAAATTCCTTTCGAACGTATTCGAAAAATGTATCCCATGTGTCAATGGGGTCTCCGCTTTTCTCCATCTTTGTCGATAGGTTCTCTCAACAGAATTGCACGGATGTTGACATCTTTAAGGATGCAATGGTGATATTTTTAGCTTCTGAGAGTTGATTCACAGAGTAATAGGATTCCAATTGTTGTACCCAATTGTCAACGGATTCCACGTCAATCTTTCCTTCTAGATTCGGTATGTCCAAATTAATTTGCACTTTGAAGGGGTTGATTTTGTCGGAGTTAGTTCTTGTCGAGAATCCTCCAGATGTCGAAGCAAATCACGTGAGAATTTCATTGAACTGGGTGAACATTTCAGTCCATTGTTGAGCTAGTGCTTCTCAATAATTTGTGATGTATCGTCGGGTGCATGTCTATCGTATGTTTCTCCTGCCATCTCTGGAGGTAGTGTCTCCTTGGCTTGCTGAGATTGCGAGCGTGTTTGAACATGCATGAGTCAGGTAACTTTGCTGGAAGTGTATACACAAAACTTAATCATAAACAAAGCTGATGTGACTGCTCTGATACCAATGATCCACATGCGCCTAGGTGCACGAGGGGGACAACAGTTCGACTGATTGATTCAGTCTTGTTATGGAGGAAGCATAAGAAATAGAATAAGAAAAGCAGGAATACACTACACAGATACACACAGACAATATGCAGGAATGCGAATTGATCTTCTCTATTACTAGAAAACAGATAGATTGGATAAGATCGATTCGTTATATGTTACAAAATTATACATGCTTATATAGAAGATAGAGACGCTTGGGTGCCTACCCATTACGTTCAGTTACAAGAGAAGTTAGAACGGTTTCGGAATTTCAACCATTATAGTCAACTGGAAGACAAAGAGACAATCTGTCATAGTTCGTCAGTCGCTAATTGACGTTGCATGTTGACGTCATGAAACTGTCAAGGTTGCTGAACGTTTCGAAGTCGCGATGCTTTTTTAGGAACCCGTGTCAACCCTTCTCTTTACTTTGTTAGTATATTGTTGTTGAACGCATATGCTTTGTAAGTCATCCCGTAGTATTTGTTGATCCATATTTTGTATTATCCCATGGTATTGAACCATAGTTTTGGACGCATATACTTTGTAAGTCGTCCCGTAATATTATATGTTCCATGGTATTGACCCATAATATTGGGCATAGACTTAGTATATAAGTGTGTGTTGAGGCCAATGAAGACACTATGGAGTTATTTGTATTGAGCTTGATCAAAGGATGTTCCCCCCTCGGAGTGGCCCGCAATCAATTAAATATTATGTGATCTCATATATCGTGCATTTTATCAATTAATTGTTGTAGGTTCCTCACATCTGGTATCAGAGCACTTTCTTGGGCTCGTTGGGTGGAATTTCTGCCCAAAAAAATTTCCGCATCTATTACAGGTTCAGATCTAGGAATAATCCCTCTCCACTTAATCATGGGAAGTACTTGGGAATAATCCCTAAAACTCATTGTGAGGAGTACCACAGGAACCACGAAGTAGCTGGCCCATTGAGAGGACCTTCCAACGAAAAGGGAAACGACCCCTACCTGATTGACTAGTTCCCACCCATGAGGTAAACCAAGAGCTATTGTTTGTGGCAAAGCAATTATCGGTTTTACCTGAGCCGTGGAGTGAGGGGTACTGCCCCCAATACGCAAGATGTCAGACAACATTGGTGGTCGAGTGAATCCCCTGAACCATTAGGCAGCTGAGCATACTTGGGGTCCATATCTATTTTCAGCTACTAAATCACATATTACATTTGTCCAGACCTATTGTCGATCACTTCTGCCCCATTGCAGATCCATCTGTTTCTGATCATTTCTATGCCGTTGTAGATCCATTTTTTTCTTATCACTTCCACGCCGTTGCAGATCCATCTGTTTCATCTCACTTCTGCGTCACTGCAGATCCATCTGTTGTCGATCCCTTCCGCGCCATTGCAGATTCATTTCTGGAAAAAAAAAAGTATAAAATTATGTTTTTTCACCATATCTCCTTTTTTAATCTCTGTTTCCCTTGAAACTTCACTGACATCCCAGCAATCCCACTCTGCATATATCATTCCTGACAACCCTATCCCAAATTCCACTTCCCAAAGCCAAAAATCCCACATTTTTCTATTTTTAGGGTTTGCCATAACTTCTTCAATTTTCACCCAATCGCCTTCAAATTTTGCCACCATGTTTATTCCCTATTTATGCTTCCTTGTCCCTCTCTGACAATTTTTCTCATTCTTTCACCCTGCTTAAGAAATCCTCATCTTTTGCATCCCTGTTCATTCGAAAGTGTCCAAAACCTAGTCAAACCCCAATTGCCCATCATATATTTTCTCAAATCCAAATTTCCCTTTACTAAATAAGCTTTTGTTTGTGTTTTTATATCCATTCACAAAAAAAAACTCTTGGTTATGGTTGTCACCCGCACCGGAGCACAAATCATGGAGGAAGCACTTGCATCCCTCAAGACCAAACTCCAAGATTTGGATGAAAAATTTCTTAGCCTCCATCTTCAGCATTCAACCATGAACACTGGGTTCTCTTCTTCCAACAATTTTCGTGGGATGAAGCTTGATTTTCCTCGCTTCAATGGTAATGATCCGACTGGATGGATATACCGAGTAGAACAATATTTTAGTCTACATAATACTTTTGATGTCCAAAAATTTTCACTTGCCTCCTTTCATGTGGAACAGGAAGCCCTTCAATGGTACCGTTGGTACATCAAGGCTCATGACGAGCCAAAATGGACAGATTTTTGCCAACTCCTTTTGCAACGATTTGGTCATAGTGCTTTTGATGACTTCACAGTAGCACTCGCTAAGCTTCGCCAAATTGGCACCATGAGAGAGTATCAGATAGAAATTGAGAAACTAGCCAATCACATAGAAGGATTGTCTGATGACTTCTACAGGATTTGTTTTATCAGTGGTCTTAAGTATGAAATCCGCTCAAAGGTTAAAATGTTTTGTCCTAACACAATGATGGAAGTCCTAGGGTTGGCTAAGTTGGCAGAGGACAAGCTCACAGCCCAGCAACGCTCCAAATCCACTTTTGTTCCATTCAAAAATATGGTTTCCCAACGACCTCCCATCACGCTACCTCCTCGCACAACTCCTATCAAGCATTTGTCTGAAGTAGAGATCCGAGCATGTAGAGAAAAAGGGATTTTTTATATAGTGATGAGAAATTCACTCGGGGACATAGATGTGTTGTGCAACAACTCAATCTCTTAGATGTGGATTCTTTGCTTGCCTCTAAACTTGGTGCAGAAGCTCCAGATACACTTGATGATCAAGTCGACATTCAACAGCTGACTGTTGACCCTCCATCTCTGGATGACCCACAGAGATATTTCTCCATGCTTTAGCCAGAGTCACCACCCCACAAACAATGCGGGTCAGCGGTTACTTCAAGAATATCCCTCTTACAATACTCATTGATTCTTGTAGCACTCATAACTTCATTAACCCTCAGATCGCCAAACAGGTTGATTGTTTTGTCCATCCTTGCTCCAACTTTGAAGCCATGATTTCCAATGGGGGTACCTTAACTTGCAAGGGGAAGTGTCTCAATGTGTGTATCTCTATGGAATATTATAACTTGCGCTCTGACATCCTTGCCTTGTCCTTAGGTGGATGTGATGTGGGTTTGGGTGCTCAATGGTTATGCACACTTGGCCCCATCTTATGGGATTTTGCTAAACTTTGGA
Source organism: Larix kaempferi (assembly GCA_027924585.1). Lineage (NCBI taxonomy): Eukaryota > Viridiplantae > Streptophyta > Pinopsida > Pinales > Pinaceae > Larix > Larix kaempferi. Next base: position 33,915,906 of record BSBM01000361.1, on the reverse strand, counting down.
TGCAGTTTTCAGTCAATAGGAAACAACACACATTTACGGGCTTACAACCAGGGTGTCTCCACATCATCAGTTCACGTCGCCTGGAAAAGATCCTTATGAATAATTCACATGGTGTCATTGCTCAGCTCCATTCCATTCAGATGCATCCATCAATGGTCTCCATTACTCCCTTGGATCGATATGCAAGTGTCTTTCGTGAACCAGTGGACTTGCCGCTTTCAAGAGACCTTTCTGGTAAGAATTTCGCTGCATCTACATATGAGAAGGAAATGATGTCTATTTTGCATGCAGTACAGAAGTGGAATCCATACCTATTAGGGAATTACTTCTACATCAAGACTGATCACCAGAGTCTGAAAATTTTCCTAGAACAACGGGTCTCCTCCCTAGCACACCTAAAATGGGTTATCTAACTCTTGGGTTATGCCTATGCGATCACTAACAAGAAGGGTAAGGACTACTGGTGGCGGATGCTCCTTCTAGCACATTTGATGCACTAGTTTTTCTTTCAGCTATTTCTATGCTTGTTCCAAATTGGTTTCAATATTTTCAACAGAGTTATGTATTCTATGAACTCCATGCTTCTCCATCGGCAAGGCACTCTGGGTTTCTCAAAACGTATGACCAGGAACAGTGTAACTTCTTTTGGAAATGACTAAAAATGACAATTCAACAAATGGTGACTGACTGTGATACTTTCCAAGTCAACAAGGGTGAAACAAAACTCCTTTTGCCACTGCTCAAACCCTTGCCCATCCCTACACAAATTTGGACATCTATTTCTATGGATGTCCTTGCAGAGATCCAATGGTACAATACCACATATAAAATGACACCATAAGAAGCAATCTATGGACAGGAATCACAAGGTCTTCTTCCATACACCCTCAGTAGTTCCCCAGTTCAAGAAATTGACTCAGTTCTTCGAAACCGCGATCAAATTCTTCTCATTTTGCAGGACAATCTTCACAGGGAAAGAATTCGAATGAAACAACAAGCCTATCAGCACCATTCCGAGCGCACTTTTCAAGTAGGTGATATGGTTCTTCTTTTCCTACATCCTTCCATGCAATAGTCCCTGAAACTCAAAATGTGTCATCTTCTCTCTCAATCTATCATAGAGGTATTAATTCAGTGGCACGGAATGCAACTCGAGGATGCTATAGGGGAACCACTCCTTCAGATTCTGGATCAATTTCCACATCTAAAGCTTTGAGGAAAAATATTTTTCTAAGGGAGAGGGGATGTTAGGAACCCGTGTCAACCCTTCTCGTTACTTTGTTAGTATATTGTTGTTGGATGCATATGCTTTGTAAGTCGTCTCATAGTATTTGTTGATCCATAGTTTGTATTAGCCCATGGTATTGACCCATAGTATTGGACGCATATGCTTTGTAAGTTATCCTGTAGTATTATATGTTCCATGGTATTAACCCATAGTATTGGGCATAGACTTAGTATATAAGTGTGTGTTGAGGCCAATGAAGACACCGTGAATTTATTTGTATTGAGCTTTCTCAAAGGAGGCTTCCCCCTCGAAGTGGTCCGAGATCAATAGAGCACTGCTGAGGTTTCCACACCTTGCCTTCTTTGGGTATTCATTCTATATTTGGGTCATAACTACAGTCGTGAGTCATATTTTACTTAACCTCTTCACTTGAGTCAACTCTCCTTGTGGTTTTTTCCATTGTTAATGTTGTTAGGATATCTCATAATTTAGTTTTGTACTTTGCATGTATTTTTGCATGCATCCCAGTCATCAGTTTGATGCCTCCAGCACCTTATTCCCAGTTTTCTAGCACCCGGGAGCTTCTTACCTTGCAGTTTTATCCCTCCTAGTCAGTAAGGAACCCACTTCTCACCTGCCACTTGAGAAAGGCACACTTCTTCACCTACCACTCAGTTCACTTAAGTTAGTTAGTTGTCTTTCCTTGATTTAAGGATAGATTGACTCCTAACTTATTGTATCACTCCGTTGGACCTCCAGTGAGACTAGACTGCCTAATATGACTCCAGTTAGCTCCTCATGCACCCTCCACTGAGCCTCCTTCATTCAGTTAGTGCCTACATGTGCCAGTTACACCTACCACACTCAGTTAGACTCAGTTTGACACTTGGTTGACCGTTACTTGTGCATTGATGATTCCACTGATCTGATGATGAGGACTCCTAGTTGGAGCCAAGCTATTACATGCAGTACATTTGAATGACCTCCTTGGTTAATTTGAATTTCTCATTCATTGTTACTGTATTGTAGTGTATTCTCCATTCTGAGTTCAATACAGCACTGCTGCAAGTCTTTTGCACAATTTACACCATATTTTCTAAGTTTCATCTATTGTGATTGATTTACTTGTTCATTAGATCTATTGGGCTTAATTTCACATGGTATCAGAGCCATGGCAGGGACAAAACTTCTTTTCTGGAGGGATTATTCATGAATATTGAGCAATTTTTGCTCACTTTGCAGCAGTTTTCTACAGTTGCAACACTTTCTGCAGTTGCAACTATTGCTCCATAATGGTTCTTGGTTGCTTGTGATTTCCAGGTTTCTTACTTCCTCTATTTGCATTTGCTATTGCATAGATTGAATATTCTTCTTCACAAAATCTTCTTACTCAATTCAACTATGATGAATGGAAACCAAAGATGATAGCATGCTTGAAGAGACAATGTCTCTTTGATATGTGTATTGGTATTACAAGAGATTTTGTTTCCGATGAAGAGGAGAATGATTGGCTTAATGATTGTGACAGCGATTTTGGGACAATACGTCTTGCTATGTCTCCTTGTATGCACTACCTCAGTACTACTGCTGAAAATCCAAGAGATCTATGGGCCCAACTCAATAGAGAATTTGGAAAGCAGGAAGAAGAGGATCATGCTAGCCTTTTGGAGAACAAGCCCAGTGAGATCTCCTTATGTGTTCTCTCCGATTATGTCTCAGCCTCAACAATTGTTCAAGATAAAGAAGAAATTGTAGACTCAACACTCATTTTCTCACTGTCTTCTATTTCAAATTCTAAGCAAGAAAAAATAGCTCATACTCTAGATTCCAAAGAGGTTCTTGAATCCTCTCTTTCACATGAGTTTGCCAGTATGCAAAATAATGATCTACTTGATGTTTTGGAGGTAAAATCTAATTTTGGCGGTGAAGCATTCGCCTTCCTTGATTGCATGCCCCCTATAAACTTTTTTTCTATCATTTGCGCAGTTTCTCATAGTTTTACTGAAGATGAAGAGCACTACCATTCGCTTGAGTTCAATTCTCATGAAAGTTTTGTTGATTTTGGTTTTGATATCACCCCTATTGGCTCAAAGGAGATCTCAAGAAACCATTTGTCAAATCTTGGAGCTGATTTAAATTCTACTGATAAGAAGTTCAAGTTTCAATATCTATTTGATCCAATTGGAGCTATTCCTACCTCACTTGGTTCGAATCACAGGTTCCAGGATCATATTCATATTTTCAGATTTGTTCTCACCATTTTCGGTATAAAGAGCAAGTTCGTAAAGTATCCACGTTCGCTTGCATCCACTGATGGAGAATTCAAGCACATGTTTTTGGAGCATGATCCATTTACTCCCAAGAGTAAGATACCTCTAGACATATCTACTTGATTTAGGATAAGTTAAATCTGTTGGTGTCTTACAGTCCATTTTGAGGGGGGGATTTTCCCATGAGGTTTTCTCCATTTCCTCAGTTCATGAACTGTTCTTTATTTGGATTATTATTGTATTGGGGTGACCTTTGGTCTCAGTAACCAGAGCCCTATTTAGTTATTATCTTTTACATCATAGTATAGCTTGAGGGGGGTGTTAGCACTTAGATTTTATCCTGGTTGTAAAAGAATAACACCTAAGGTAACCTATTTCAAACCAAGCTTTAGGCAGAAAACTCAGCCATTTTTCCACCAGAGAGGGCTCTCTCGTGATACATATACAAGGACTGAAATATATAAAAGTGCTCTCAAAATTTCTCAAAAAATATTTTCTAGTTGAAAAGGAAAACAAGAAACGTTGGGCATGGAGTCAAAATTTCAAATATATAATATGCCAGTAAGAGATTTATACCAAATAGATTTTCACATAGGCAAGATAGCAATCATATCACAGTCAATCTGATTTTTTCAGATGGTATAGAAAGAAGTAATGACATTCCATCAACAACAGGCATCTAACTGGGATGAATCCATTGTCAACTTTGGAGAAAGTAGTGAATATTTAAATGCGATAAAAACAAGGCATAACCAGTATGAATCTCAAATTTATTTTCAAACGTTCATTTAAATATAGAAGAAAAACATAATGGAAGATATAACGTAGAGAGTGAACATGCACATACAAAGATAAAGAAAAAACAGACTGTAAAGCTGATCAACACATGAATCTCTGGTCTCAATAGATAGATATTTTCACTGTACTGCCTTTATTTATAAAAAAATAGACTTCAAAACATACTTTTCTCTCAAAGGATTTCCAACCCTTTCAACAATGACTCTCATTGTTTTTATACAAAATTTGGAAGAAGCTTAACATAACTGCTTCTTCTAACTAATAACTGAAAATACTTTAACTTAAAAGATAACTGTCTTTGAGCAATAGATAACTGTCTCCAAATAATATTACAAATTTAAAATAAAAGTATCTTTTTGCCACTTGGAAAAAACTTTGAATATCATATTTTCGCCACTTGGCAAGAGTTTTTAAAGCATCTACGAATGGACAGAATATCTTGTCCTTCCATATTTTTCCACATAATTCCACTGGTCGGCCGTGGGTAAGTCATAGTTGGTCATTTCTTTTAACAAGACTCGCATTTCAACATGACCTGCATAAGAAACAGGAAGAAGATTCCCACGGGTTGAGATTTGTTAAAATTCAATATGCTAAGACAGAAAATAGCAGCATTACATTCCATTTCACAATAATAGCATATACAGGATCACTGAAGAAACAACAAGCATAGCATAAACACAAGAGACAGAGATTTATCCTGGGAAACCCTCATGGGGTAGAAAACCCAGCAAAGCTTCCTCAATATAGATGACCAGCAATATACAAAGATGCAAACCCTGAGCATAAGCTCCTTCTCCTCCATAGCAGACCTCTCCTCCACAAATGCGTCTTTCTCAAGTGAGTGAGTGTGTATAATGAGGAACACACCTCCTCTATTTATACACTACTCTGATATGTATTTTACACAAGTACACGTAGGCTCGTATTTAACCAATAGGTTAAATACCCCACAACTAACTGGGCCGACCCCTCTAGGGTGGTCTAATAACCCTTTGACCCACATAACACATACAGGGCCGACCCCTACTAGGGAAGTCTAATAACTCGAGTTACCACATTCCGACGGAGGAATAAACATCTCCGGATATACAATAAGATCTTCACGGAGGAATGAAACATCTCCGAAATAATAAAGTACAAATATAATATTCTTTGAAGTTACAATATCTCAACACTCCCCCTTAACGAGAAGGATATTATAACAACATCTGCACGAGCAAGGAGTCATCAACATCATACATGATACATCTATAAATCATTGGAAGCTTTCTTCAATTCATCATCATCAGTAACTTGACTAGTTACTGGAACATCAACATCGTCATCAGCATCGTCATACGATCATCAGCATCGTCATCACACGATCATCATCATTATCGTCACACGATCATCAACATCGTCATCACACGATCATAAGCATCGTCATCACACGATCATCAGCATCGTCATCATACGATCATAAGCATCGTCATCACACGATCATCAACATCGTCATCATACGATCATCATCATCATCGTCACACGATCATCAACATCGTCATCACACGATCATAAGCATCATCATCACACGATCATCAGCATCGTCATCATACGATCATCAGCATCGTCATCACACGATCAGCAGCATCGTCATCACACGATCAGCAGCATCGTCATCACATTATCAGCAGCATCGTCATCACACGATCAGCAACATCGTCATCACACGATCATATTTACAGGATGATCAATCCTGCTCTCTTTAGGACATGATTCCATGGATGATACAATCCAGATCAAGTTCCAGGATGATCAATCCTTATCACAACTACAGAGCCAGCCCTGTTTCATGCTGGATGTATCACAACTACAGAGCCAGCCCTTTTTCATGCTGGATGTATCACAACTACAGAGCCAGCCCTTTTTCATGCTGGATGTATCACAACTACAGAGCCAGCCCTTTTTCATGCTGGATGTATCACAACTACAGAGCCAGCCCTTTTTCATGCTGGATGTATCACAACTACAGAGACAGCCCTTTTTCATGCTGGATGTATCACAACTACAGAGCCAGCCCTTTTTCATGCTGGATGTATCACAACTACAGAGCCAGCCCTTTTTCATGCTGGATGTATCACAACTACAGAGCCAGCCCTTTTTCATGTTGGATGTATCACAACTACAGAGCCAGCCCTTTTTCATGCTGGATGTATCACAACTACAGAGCCAGCCCTTTTTCATGCTGGATGTATCACAACTACAGAGCCAGCCCTTTTTCATGCTGGATGTATCACAACTACAGAGCCAGCCCTTTTTCATGCTGGATGTATCACAACTACAGAGCCAGACCTTTTTCATGCTGGATGTATCACAACTACAGAGCCAGCCCTTTTTCATGCTGGATGTATCACAACTACAGAGCCAGACCTTTTTCATGCTGGATGTATCACAACTACAGAGCCAGCCCTTTTTCATGCTGGATGTAACCTAGAGTAATTCTAGGATTTGTCACGTACATTTTGAACTGAGGTCCAGGGACGATTCAGTCCTGTCATTCAGTTATCGGAGACCTCATGTCTACGGCTCTTCTTTAGGACTGAAGTCCGGGAATGATCCAATCCCCTCAACTGTCCACTAAGGACTTCATTCTCGGAGACCTCACGTCTACGGCTCTCTTTAGGACTGAAAGTCCAGGGATGATCCAATCCCCTCAACTGTCCACTAAGGACTTCATTCTCGGAGACCTCACGTCTACGGCTCTCTTTATGACTGAAAGTCCAGGGATGATCCAATCCCCTCAACTGTCCACTAAGGACTTCATTCTTGGAGACCTCACGTCTACGGCTCTCTTTAGGACTGAAAGTCCAGGGATGATCCAATCCCCTCAACTGTCCACTAAGGACTTCATTCTCGGAGACCTCACGTCTATGGCTCTCTTTAGGACTGAAAGTCCAGGGATGATCCAATCCCCTCAACTGTCCACTAAGGACTTCATTCTCGGAGACCTCACGTCTACGGCTCTCTTTAGGACTGAAAGTCCAGGGATGATCCAATCCCTTCACATGTTCACCAAAGCAGAACATGTATCCTCATCATCAAAACATGTATAACCACAACATGTATCATCATCATCAAAACATGTATAACCACAACATGTATCATCATCATCACAACATGTATAACCACAACATGTATCATCATCATCACAACATGTATAACCACAACATGTATCATCATCATCACAACATGTATAACCACAACATGTATCATCATTATCACAACATGTATAACCACAACATGTATCATCATCATCACAACATGTATAACCACAACATGTATCATCATCATCACAACATGTATAACCACAACATGTATCAACATCATCAAAACATGTATAACCACAACATGTATCAACATCATCAAAACATGTATAAACACATGTATCAACATCATCAAAACATGTATAACCACAACATGTATCAACATCATCAAAACATGTATAAACACAACATGTATCAACATCATCAAAAGCATGTATACATCTAATCATCAAAAGTATCTAGCATGTATACATCTATCATCAAAAGCATGTATACATCTAATCATCAAAAGTAAATAATGTAAGAGTCCTAAATCTAAATATTTCTAAGTAACTGGGTGTAGAGAACAGGTTACCTCATCAACGACCTTGTTGTTTGATGAGACAATCTCATCAGTAGTGACTATACTACTCCCCCTTTCGAGGAGGGTCCTTTTGAACTACACCAAGCTTGTCTCGGAAGTATTCAAACTTCACTCGAGACAGAGGTTTGGTTGGTAACTTCTTCACTTGACGTAGAGGCTTGGTTAGTACAATGGTAACCTGTTACAAATTCAAAATTTTTAGAGTTCCTTTCTGTGTCATATCTTGTTAGTTCCCTATGTTCTTTGACTTATCATGGAACACTAGATTCTATGTCATCTTGATACAACTCTAATTATCACATAGGATCTCAGCTGGTTCTATCTCTAAGTCAAACAATCCTAAAGTCAAACTTCTTCACAACTAGCAGAGCAAGCAGCCATATATTCCGCTTGTGCCGAGAGTCACACTAGACAGCTTCCAGCTAAACCACGAGATCATGGCTAATCCCAGACAATAACATCCTCTCGATGTGTTCTTCTTGTCTGATACACTTCCTGCCCAAACAGAAACTGAATAGCCATCTGAAGTCATGATCTTCAAGATAGCATAGATCAAATTCTCCTTTATGTGCCTCATCACATACTTTGCAACTATCAGGTAAACACATCTAGATTCCACTAGATACTCACTCAAGGTGTTCATAACAAAGCATATATCTAACCTAGTATATGTTAGATATATCAAAGACCCAATAAATTGATTGTACAGAGTTATATCCACTAACTCTGATGAGTTATCCCCTAACAGCTTCAAGTTGGAATCCATAAGAGTGGCCATTCCAACACCTCAAGTCATATTTCTCATCATACTTTCCCTGGTTGAGAAATATTCCTTCTGAGCCTTGCGATACTTCCAGACTTAGGAAGTAAAGCATCAAATTGAGATCTTTCATTTTTTTTTTTTTTCATTTCTGCATTGAATGATCTTCTGCATATCTATCTGTGCCATCTCTCGTTAGATGGGTCTACTGATATGAGCCTCAATATCATTCGAACTCTGTGGTGAGTTCCTTCTTGCATCCATGTCATATGTGTATCATATTCAACCTTGTAGCAAAGGGTTGAGATCCACACCACCCATGGTGATCATTAAGCTTATCAAATTATTATCGATCCTAGGTACCTATACAGAACCTGATTCATACTTCTTCTTTAATTACACCATACTTGGAGCAAACATCTTGTCGTGATTCTCTTCCCCTTTCTAAGAGAATCTTCTAGCCATGATCCTTCTATATTTTTGTTTGATTTGTAAAACTTCTTGTTTGAACATCCACCACTTGTACGATGTCCATCATTCTTCATGACCTTTCCTACAAATCAAAATTAAGTACATGATTAGTAATACTTCATAATCATCAAAAGATAACCCATTATGCATACAGATATCATTTACATAGTGATGCAACTATTTTGACCAATACTTTGGCACAACACTTTCCCATATCCTGTATGCATACAGTGGCTATCTAGATGCCTTCCATCTCTACCAGAACATACTATCGAGAGTGGGCACAACTCTCAGCATGTCAGCAAGGAGGTTTCAAGCAACAATGGAATGTTTGTCCAAACATATGCACATTAGTTGTATACTGTTCAATCATCTATGAATGTTTACACTCAGCATTATATATTCTAGGAATACAAATATGCATGCAAGCAATATCATTACTATTTCAAATAGCAACTCAAATACTTATCTTTTATGTTTGTGTGGCTGCCTCCTGCTTGATCTTCTGTATGTCTTTTGAACTTCTATTCATTCTGTACCACTGTGCATGCTCAAGAGTCATCCTCATGATCTCATACACAAACATACACTCATTAGTATATTCTAAATGCTATCAAAACTAAATAATCTTGAAAACATATAGTCATGATTATAGTTAATAAACATTAGTATTCAAGATTTCAGGGAAGTCTTCTTTTACTCATGCATATCATTGATAAAAGATATAATATGCATAATCCCTTGATTACTAACTTTATGAATAAGCATAACCAATCATTCCAAGTATACTTATATAAGGGATCCTAACACAAGGTAAGATTCATGGGAAACATACCTGGATTAGTATACCTACTTGGTTATGTACAACATACCTAAACAATCTCTTCAATGATTTAGAGATCCTGAGCTAGAACCTGCATGTCTCATAGGTTAAGCATAATATAACAAAGTCATACATACCTCGTAAGTAGAACAAAGATTATGGATGAGTCTTTGTCTTCATGTTTTCATGGTCATGGAGCCTGATTTGTCTTTTGTGATGTACCTGTATCTTGTTAGTAGACAACCTCAACCTTACACAACACCATAATGCATTAGTACAATCATAAGTGTCAATACCCTAACCAATGAATATCTTCTATCATGCATTCAAAATTTTGTTAAGGTGATACAACAAATCTAGAATCAAGATTGTACTAACTGTAATAACATGAAGACAAACATACCATAAACTTAATTATGAACAAATCTCAAAACATACCTGTCGAGATCGCTTGTAATCTCCTTATGTAAAGCCTTAGCCTCATCTCCCTCTGAAACATGAACTCTTTCACTTATGTAGGTGACCAATCTATCTTCTTCTAGGATTAACCCTATCCACTTGATTTGCAAGAACTGGACCTGGAACTGGATATGGGTTTGTCAGAGAAACCCCAAAAATTCAAACTTTGAATTTCAAACTTCCGAAAGGATAGAGATATGCGCCTTGATGAGCTGATCAAACTGATATATTCAGAATTTGAAAACTGCAAAGTTTTACTCCTCAATTTTGCCTTTGAAACTTTCGGATTCACTGGACGTGACCCTGAACTGGGGTTTGATGAAGCCCACTCTTTTGACCCATCAAAAAGTTTGATCCAAAGCTCTAAGCTTTTATTATTCTGAGGAGCTTCCAGCCGTGGTCACAGATTTCAAAAATTCCCATTTTTACAGAAGCCCTAATTTTCCGCTTTTCTGATCAAAGTCCCGAACTAGGGTCTAATCAAGCCCGGTCTTCTGCCCAACCAAAAATTCTGATCTTGGTCTCTAAATTTCTATTTTGATGAGTAGCATCTAGCCGTGGTCTCCGATTACAAAAATTTCAACTTTCTTCAAAGCCCTAAATTCCGGAAGCCATGAATGAAGGTACCAAAAATAATTCTGTTTTTTTTTTTTTGACAGAAATATGTACCTGATTGTTTCTAGTGTAACTCTGAAATTTTTGATCCACAGGGTCTGAAAAAGTTTTCTGAGATAGCCTGACCTGTTAGCTTTCCATCCTGACAGGTCTGACCTCAATTGGATTCTCTGAGAGAGAGTTATGCCAAATGTCGCAACGTGACCTGTTTTGGGAAAATACAGGAGAGCGAACTTTTACGGAGTGCCACGTGTCACTGTTTGACCTTCGGCCTCTAAACAAATTTTCTGAGATAGCTCGTCCTGTTATCTTTCCATCCTGACAGGTTTTACCTCAATTGGATTTTCTGAGAGAGAGTTATGCCAAGTGTCGCAACGTGACCTGTTTATGGGATAATACAGGAGAGTGCACTTGTACGGCGTGCCACGTGTCACTGGTTCAACTTCGGCCTCTGAAAACGTTTTCTGAGATAGTGAAGACTGTGTACTACCTATCACTTTTTACGAAATTTCATTTGGAGCTTCCTAGCCCAAGATATGACCTTTTTCCCAAGGTCACCTGATTTTGACTCAGATCTGGAAGAGGCAGAAACCCTATATTGTACAGATCATAAATCACAAAGTACAACGAATTAGAGGTTGTCCTTTGGACACAAGGTACCTGGAGATCTTAGCTTCGTCCTGTAACAATTTCAGATCCGAAAAATTCTCCAAAACGGATTTATAGCGAAAGTGCTACGATGACTGGTTTTTACTATGTAAAACCCTAACCTTCAAAATGTCGTAAGTAAAGCAAGTGTCTTTAGTGCCATACCTTGTCTTCCTTCAGGTTAGCTCTGATACCATGTTAAAATTCAATATGCTAAGACAGAAAATAGCAGCATTACATTCCATTTCACAATAATAGCATATACAGGATCACTGAAGAAACAACAAGCATAGCATAAACACAAGAGACAGAGATTTATCCTGGGAAACCCTCATGGGGTAGAAAACCCAGCAAAGCTTCCTCAATATAGATGACCAGCAATATACAAAGATGCAAACCCTGAGCATAAGCTCCTTCTCCTCCATAGCAGACCTCTCCTCCACAAATGCGCCTTTCTCAAGTGAGTGAGTGTGTATAATGAGGAACACACCTCCTCTATTTATACACTACTCTGATATGTATTTTACACAAGTACATGTAGGCTCGTATTTAACCAATAGGTTAAATACCCCACAACTAACTGGGCCGACCCCTCTAGGGTGGTCTAATAACCCTTTGACCCACATAACACATATAGGGCCGACCCCTACTAGGGAAGTCTAATAACCCGAGTTACCACATTCCGACGGAGGAATAAACATCTCCGGATATACAATAAGATCTTCACGGAGGAATGAAACATCTCCGAAATAATAAAGTACAAATATAATATTCTTTGAAGTTACAATATCTCAACAAGATTAGCATATTTAAAATTTCAAAATCCTCTGATATTTTCTCCATTAAAATTTTTCCTGTAAGCATATGATCCAACTGCTGGAATTTTCTGTGATCCATCCTTATGTCAAACAGCAATCTCTTATACTCATTAGGAGGAATTAATTCATTCTTTTCATTCCCAAAAGCAGGGAATCCTTTGTTTACTAATTTTTCAAATTGCTTTTTGAACTTTACTACTTCTTCCCGTATTTCTCCAGCTTTAACTTCAACATTCTCAACATGCGAGTATTTCCCCAAGATCCTTCTGGCCCATGTGATGACTGAAATTCTGTTCGTTATACTCATGGCTGTCAGGTCTGCCTCAGTTAGACTGTTTAAAAATGTTATTGCTTTCTGGGCTACTTCTTTTGGCTTTTTATTTAAGTTCTCTGTGACTGCTCTGCAAATTTTGAAGGCATCTTTCACCAACTTTTCTTTGACTCTTATGTAATCCAGATATGGTCTTAGTTTTTCAACTTCTTTTATAATTTGGTCCCATACCATGTGTTTGCAACCTTGCATAGCAGCTTGCCTTGTCACATGAGCTGCTAATCCTTTATTATTATTACTTAATTCTTGATTCTTTGTCTGTAAAGTTTTTATTTCCTTATTTTTTATTTCATTTTCTTCTCTTAGCTTCTGTATTTCTACCTTTAATTCCTTGATTTCACTTTCTTTTAAACTTACTTGAGACATGGCTTGTAAAATACCATCTACCCCAGTTTTGTCTTCCTCTGTGTCTGTTTGTACCTGCTGCTGACCACTTCCTACTAATCTCTTCCTTGCTTCCTCCAACTGCTCTTCTAAAACGATTTTATCATTTTCCCAATGTTCTTTTTCATCAGAGAGCTTTAACATTTTTGCAGTAACATCATTTACTTCATTGGACAATTCTTCTTTTTCCTTTTCCAGTATCGTTAGTTCTACTCCCTGGATAAGCACAGTGTCTGGAATATTAAGCTTTCGTCTTAGCATCAGGATCGTATCATCTTTTTCCTTGAGCAATTTTGTTGCAGCATCTCCTTCTTTATTTATCAAATTTGCTTGCAATTTTTTAATTTGCTTGCAATTTTTTAATTTGTTGCTGTCGAGACTTATTTTCTGCCTTCTCCTGGTTATTCAATTTATCCAGTGAAATTTTTAATTTTTCTGCCCTCAATATTTCCCCCAAATAATCCGAATATATAACTTCTCCCGTTTGTCTGTGCAGTAAGATTTTATCTGGGGCATTTATTTTAGACAAATCTATGTTCATTTCTGAAATGTTGTTTTTTGTGACAACTGAAAATTTCAAGAAATTCTCTCTGATATTTCTTCTAGTAAACAAACTTACCTCAGTATTGGATATATTTCTAACTTTTGGAAACAACTGACTGGTTTGTTTAGAGGATTCCTGTTTATTCCGACTATGTTCATCAAATACATCCATTATATTCTGGGGTCTATTTACATCACCCTCTACTGGGGTTTCTCCAATGCTGTATTCTTTAACTGTAACCTCTGGTATCTTTTCTTCAGTTCTTGTTGCTTCTTCTGAAACTGTTGTTAACTTTTGTGGTTCATTCATTTTCAACTTTTTTCCTCTTTCTGTTTCTTGATCATCAATGTTTATTAAGTCCTGTATGGGTCTCTTAAATCCCACCAATGCAGTACTCATTGTATCTTTTGTTTCTGTTGTTGTATCTGCCAACACCATTTCTTTGTCGTGTGCATCCGGAATGATTTCTTCTTTAAACTCTAGCCAATTGGATCTGTCAAACATTCCTTCAATTGTCTGATGGCTGAGTGCTTTGATGCGATGATCTGTTCTTCGTTTTGATATTATATTCAGCGGATCATACTCAATAGCCACATCTATCTCAAAACTCATATCTTTCAATAACTTCTCTATATACACAACAGCATTTTTATTCTTTATTGTGAAGGGACCAAGTCTGAATGGATATTTAATGTCTGTTGCTTGTTTGTAAACCAAAAAATTGTTATCTTCAACAATCAACTTTTGTCTTAGGAATTCCAAAGCAAAAACCCTTAGGGTAAGAAAAGCTAGTAAGACATAAGGTTTATGTTTGAATCCATATAATCTGATTACTGTACTATCCTTTGATAAGAACCAATCTCCTGTCGCATACTCTGCACTCAATTGCATGCATGCGTGCATCTCTGGTAATACTCTAGCCAAATTTTTACCAAATAAAGTCATGAAAATGATTTCTGGGAACTGCAACTCTTCATGAATGGATATCATAATCATTTTCATCACAAAGGACTGAAACCTGAAATGCCTTATGGTGGGAAAATTGACCATCTGGTCATGAATCTTCTCTGTCAAAAAATATTCAAATATAAGTCGAGGGATTTGATTTTCATCGATCCCTGACTGAACCGAACTCATTTTGTACAACAGACTCAATTGAAACTCGGTTACATACAAATCCGTATCAAACCCTAAAACTAAAGCCAACAATATCAAAACTAATTGGGTATTTTCATCAAACAAATTGATATCTCTAGGGTACGGGACCTTCGAAATACTGGTTTCTGGATTGAGACACGGCGACAAAAGCATTTCCCTATCATTTTGAGAAGTATGATGATAATTTTCAATAATGGAGGTTTCGGAAAAACACTCGGACTCGAGGGTTTGGGAAAAGTCTATTCCTAGGGATTTAATTAACTCAGCTGGTTTTATTTCACACATGGCTCTGGTTTTTTGACTGTTTAGAACAATTCTTTCTTCTCAGGAGTAATTTTCGGCACACCATGATACAAATTCTGGGAAAGAAGGGATTTGGTCTGGGCAAAAGGCTATCAACGATGACTGGTGGAATCTATGTAGGTCTGTCCCTTCCTTTAATAATTTAGACAACCTAATTTTAATATCAGAGACTGGTAACCTAATTAGGGTATCATAAACGTCTTCGTCTCTATCCTCTAGGGCTTCTTTCGCTTTAAAAACGTCTAAATCATGTACAGTTTCCATTTAAACGTTTCTTTAAACAAAATTTTGTTTAAAAAGTGGGCCAGGTCACCAGACCCTACCTGTATGTACATGCCTTTCTCCTTCTATCGCAATCGCTGCACTCCACCAGTCTTCAGAGTTGTCCACGATAATGACACATATGCACAATGCCGTTATGTGAGGCCCCTTTTGTTTTATATAATACTTTTTGATTAATTCCCTAGCAACTTTTCTGAACGCGGATCATATCCTATCGTTGATTTCGACCTTTTGATCTGAGCCATCAGATCTCGCCTCCTTTTATCTCCTATGGTGGTATCCACGATCTTTAAAGCGGTCTTTTTCTCTGGTTTGTTCCTTTAGTGGATCAATCATCTGACGACACCTGTTTGGGTGGTTTTGCTTTCCGCGACCTCTCTTCATCTTATCAAGTGTGCACCTTCCCAGATGTGGATGAAACAATGGCCGCTGATTTAATTTAAGATTTATATTGGCCCTCCGATTGCTATCAACGTATGGCTTACCTCTTCATGCTTTCTCCTTCTGCCACGTATCAGGTCCCACCACGCTTCGTGCTCTGGTCCCGCCATGCTTTTATATTTGGTGGTTCCGCGCGGCCTGGTGGTGGTTTATGATACCACCATATCACCTATGTGGACAAATGAAATTAGGACGCGTTCCTGGCGTTATTGAGTCCGCAACCACCTACAACTCCTTGCGACCGATCAATTTGACAATGCAGGAAATGATATTAGCCGTAGATCTTGATCTCTATCATCTCCGCTGGTGAAACTTGGTCGGGATTTAATCATTTCAAAAAATTTGTTTTCGGACTTTGCATAAGTGGGTTTTTCCATCTTGTTTTTGTATTGTAAACCTTTTATTCAACCCTTTTGTGGTAATTTCTTCTCTTTTTGGACATTTTAGCAAAACTTTTTAGGATTTAGGTTTGCTCAGACATGGTGTCAACAACTGGCTCCAACTGGGGATGCTATCCTCCCTGTGAGGTAGCAAAGAACATCGTAGACCAAGTTCCTAATCCATTGGGCTGCATTCAAACCACTTTTTTTTTTTTTTTGAAAGGATATTTACACTGTACAAAATGGATATTTACACTGTACAAAAAACTTTCTTTCACTTCTGTCTTTTAGGAAAGATAATGTTTGAGGTGTCTCCCATTGACTGGTCCTCCAGGATAAAATTCTCCATTGCAATTTTTCAAGATAAATGCATTTTCTCCTTGACATCCTGCAACAATATATGTACCTTTCCATAAATGTTGAAACTTTCCATGGTCATCTTCATTTCTGGAATCCCACTTCAAAACCAAATCATTTATCTGAAAATCCCTTTCCTTAACTTTTCTGTCAAAAGTTTTCTTCATTTTTTCCTGATGCATTTGAGTTTTGTTATATTCTTTTCCTCTGAATTCATGCAATTCTATCATTTGATTTATTCTCCTTTTCATATGATTTGGTTCTTCATCGACTTCTTGTAATAATTTCATAACTGGCAATCCCAAAGAAACAGGGAAAATTACCTTTGTGCCATACACCAACTGGAAAGGGGAAGTGCCAATCGCTCTCTTTGTACTAATTCTGTCTTCCCACAGAGCATATTTCAGTTTAGTGTGCCAAGCCCTCTTGTTATCTTCCAGCAACCTCTTTATGATTCTCACTAAACTTGTATTTGAAGATTCGTCCAATCCATTTCCTTGTGGATAATAAGCAGTTGAATGATTTAGATGTATGTGATATTTGTGACAAAAATTTATCATCTTTTTTGACTTGAACGCTGGATCATTATCTGTCACTATCCTTTTAGGACAACCAAACCTGGACAAAAAGTTTTCTTCCAAAAAGTTCATAATCACTGTTTCTGTAGCATTTCTGGTTGGGATGGCTTCAATCCATTTTGTGAAGTAATCTGTAGCCGTCAGAATCCACTTATGTTTCCCTGAATAATTTGGGTTAATCTCACCAATAAAATCTAACCCCCACTGTTGGAAAGGTGCTTCAACTGAAATAGGTTTCAACGAAAATGGCAATAGTTCTCTTTTTCCATCAAACATTTGACATTCATGACATTTCGTTACTTCTTTATATACATCTGAATACATGCTGGGCCAATAAAAACCAACTCTAAGAATTTTGTTCACTATAGCTTTCCATGAATGATTCCCTCCACACATACCTTTATGAAATTCCACCATAATATGCTACGCTTCATTCTCTAATAGACAATTTAACAGTATTCCTCCTGCATCTTTCCAGAACAAATTTCCATCTAATATGCAAAACTTTGCTGCTTTCAATTTTACTGATCTTGCCCTAGTTTTTTCCATATTGACAGGTGCTTGGAGATTCTGCAAGACATATACAATATCTGCGTACCAGGGGGATAAAGAGAAATCTTCAATTATCTATGAACTTGGAACATTTTCGGTCGAAGTTTCAGAAATAGAATTCATACCGAGAGAATCCCAATTGGTTTCTGTCATCATTTTAGCCAAACCTTGTCCCTTTATCAGTTTTGTGGGTTTAATGTCCAGGTCATATTCCAATAGCACGGCTATCCATTTTGCTCTTTTCCCCTCAGGATCTGGCTGGGTAAGAATGTCTTTCACTGCTGCTGATGGAACATGTGCTATTGTATGAGAATGCAAAATATATATCCTGAAATCTTTCAATGCTTTCACTAAAGCATAAGCTTGTTTCTCCATGATGTTGTATTTTAATTCTGCATCTCTCAGAATCTTACTAAAAAATGCACTTGGTTGTTCCGCACCTTCTTGATTCTTTTGCAACAATACCCCAGCTATTGTGTGTTCTGATGCATAAGTAAACATAATGAAATCCTTTGTATAATCTGGACTAATTAACACTGGTGCTTCAGTCAATGCTCTTTTAATGTTATCAAAGGAATTTCTTGCTTCTTCAGTCCATTTAATTTCCTTGTCTTTTCTTAGCATTTCAGTTATGTTTCTCAGAATTTCAGCAAAACTATGAATGAACCTTCTTAACCAATTTACCCTTCCAATAAATAACTGAATCTCTTTATTGCTCCTAGGGATTCCCACCTTTTGTATTGCGGATACTCTCTCCGGGTCAATTTTAATGCCTTCTTTTGATATGATGTGTCCTAATAATCTTCCTTCTTCCATGCAAAAATGAGATTTCTTTGGATTCAAGGAAATCCCAAATCTTCTATATTTTATAAAAACTCTTTCCAGATGTTTCCAGTGATCAGCAGCATTCTTTGAATAAATAGTGATATCATCCATGTATACTACCACAATTTTGTCCCTTTCATCTGCAAATGCAATATCCATGGCTCTCTAAAAAGTTGTGCCTGCATTCATCAAACCAAATGGCATTTTGGCATACATAAATGTTCCCCATGGAGTAGTAAAAGCAGTTTTTTCTTGATCTTCTGGATGAACTTTAATTTGATTATAACCTGAGAAACCGTCTAACATGGAAATTCTTTCAGCTCCCACAACTTGCTGTAAAACCTGGTCCATTTTAGGGAGTAGATAATTATCTTTCAAAGAATCTTTGTTCAAATTTCTAAAATCCACGCACAGCCTTATTTCACCATTCTTTTTCCTTACTGGTACTAGGTTAGCTAACCACTTGGAAAACCTCAAGGACACAATTATCTTAGCATCAAACAGTTTTCTCACCTCTTTTTCTATTATTGGCAGTAACTTGGGATTTATTCTTCTTAATTTTTGTTTAAAAGGCTTCTCATCTGGTTTGATCGGAATTGTATGCTGTATAACAGAAACATCGTATTCTTTCAGGTCTTCATAGCTCCAAGCAAAAACATCTGAAAATCTTTTCATTACTTCCACACTTTTATCTTCTTCCTTTCTTGGTAATTTCTTTGAAAGCTTTACCAATTTGGGATCCTTTTCAGAACCTAAATTGTAATCTTTTACATCTTCAGTTTTATGTTCTATCTTTGGATTTTTCACCACATCATTTTTATCAAATAATTTTTCTAAAGGAATTAATCCTCTAGGGATAACATTATTCTTCAGCTGAATTATATCCTTACCTCCAATCTTTTGTTTGAACTTTTCTGTTTCTTCTGGAGATTCCACGTCATCTGGACCAATTTCATCACCTTCTGCATCAATAGACCTGTAATTGAATTCATCTGTCATTTCCAAAAAGCGTTTAATCTGTTGATCATCTTCAAAAACCTGCCAATGTTTGATATTGTCTGGAACAGATGGTCTGTGTATGACCTCAATATCATATTTCTTTTTAGAAAAGATGGGAGTTTTGAATGCAGCTCCTGCAGTGGCCAAAGAATCTGCTACAGTGTTGCTAAATCGAGGAATTGAAACAACATCATGCTCATCGAAAAAAATTTCCAGTAAATCCCACACTTCATTCCTATATGACCTCATTTTAGGGTGTTTGGTCTGATAAATAGCTTTTACCTGATTTATAACCAATTCAGAATCTCCAAACACTTCAATCCTTTTTGCTTTTAAATCTCTCAAGACGTTCAACCCCAGAATCAAATCTTCATATTCTGCAACATTGTTGGTACATTCGAAATTCAATTGGTAAGAAAACATGAGGAATTCTCTGTCGGGTGTAATTATCCATACTCCTGCACCCGCTCCTTCTCTGCTTCTAGCCCCATCAAAGTGCATTGTCCAAGTTCCTTCTTTTCTGATCTTTTCTCTTAACAATCTTTCTTTTTCATTTTCTTTAGGTTGAATTAAATCAATCTTTTCTTTAGATTCAACATCATTATACAAAATGCAAGAACCCAAATTTGTATCTACTGCGTATATAGCATGCTTCTCAAGTTCTTTCAAATCACTTACCAAATAAGCAGCCATCTTTTCAGCATATAATCTTCTGTGTACCCCCAATACCGGAATAGTAGCAAAATATATATCCATCTGCAAAGTTCCCTTTAACTTTGAGGCCCATGACCTGGACAGTAACATACCAAACTTCGCTGGAATGTCAGCAACCACCACATCCATAAGAATACCTTTGGCTGGTATTTTACTAAGCTTGACTGTCAAATCTTTTATCAACCCTAAACATTTAAATTTCCTTGAATCAAAAGAGAATAAGTCATCATATGGTCTTGTGATTTCCAATCCCAAAGATTCTACTACAAGTTTTGGCATCAAATTATGAGAAGCTCCTGAATCTAACATACAATTATGCACGACTTTATCATGAAGATTCAAATTCACATAGAAAGGAGAAACTTCATCAACACTGTTATCCTCCATTCTTGAACCCAAGCAGATACTAGGAGTATCATCATCTAATTCCAAAGTATCTATTTCCACTTGATTTTCTACCTGCATTATCTTAAAGATTTGTTCTTTGTATTCTTTATTCTTTAATATCTCATTGAAAGGTACTGAAATCTTAACTTTCGACACTTCATTTTGTATATTGAAAGGAACCAAATTTTTATCAACCTCCTTCACCAAATCTTTCTTGTTATCCGAAATTACCTTTGGCACATCTTCAATTTCTTTTCTTTTCATTTGCTGTTCATGCTGACTAACAGAAGGTTTATCCACAGTTCCTTTCGATTTTCCCATTGGTTCTTTTCCTTTGTCCTTTCCCTTGTCTATTATAATGTCTCGATTTCTAATATTTATCTTTATTTGGAGATCGTTTATAGAATTTTGGTAACCAATCTGGTATTGATCAATTTCTGTTTCCGAATTACAACATTCCCCTTCTACAAGGAACATATCCTGTTCTTGTTTAGTCAAATACACTTCTGCATCGGAACTGCTACAATGGTGAATGTCACTCTCAGGTATCTCATCTTCTACTTCTCCGACAACATAATTTTCAGGGAAAGGAGGTCTGATTTGATCTTCTTCCGCGTTCCTTGGGTTTCGCTGTTCTCTAGGCCTTGCAGCTGGAACAAAGGGTCTCCTAAAATTTGGGTTTCTGATTTGAGTCTCTGCTTGTTCTTTATTTGGAGCTTTGTTATCCACCACTAACCTTTCTAATAACCTTTCCATAGTTTTCATCATTGCTTCAAACTTTACATCTGTGGAAGAAGAAGAAGATGCTGCATTTTGATTATCTTCTCTAATTTTCTTTCTGTCCATATCTCTATGTCTCATTTTTCCAGAAGCCATCATATTAGCTTCAACTTCTACTGCATCTTTCATCATTATTTCCAAAGTAGTAGATCTTCTTTCTCTTAATGTGCATGAAAAATCACCTTCAAAAGCATCTGCAGAATGTAACTTGGCTGCTCCCACTAGAGGTTTTATATCTGTAGGGATAGAATTATAGACTTTCATAAATCTGGCAGAGAATTCTTGAACTGAATCAAAACCTCCTTTTTTCAGATTGTTATATTGTGTCAACACCTGTGAAGGATTTTTCTGGTATTCCCATCTTTCGATAAAAAGGGTAGTAAAAGCATCATAACTAGCAATTGATCCTGCATCTAAGGCTCTAAACCACTTTTTGACTTCACCTCTCAAACTTTGGGCAAACAACCTCATTTTTGCATCATCATAATCCACTTCTTCTAAATCAATGAAATCACTAAAGTTATCAACATGTTGCTGTGCTGTATAATTACCCTCATTATCAAAAGTAAAAATTCTCTGTCCATAATTTTGAGGTAAATCCTGTAAAGCTGCGGGTAAAACCAATGGGGCAAATCTGGAAGCCATGGGTGGTGGGTTATAAGGTGGAACAACCCCTTCCTGTTGTCTACCAATCTGCACAGGTATTCTTTGGGATTTGGATATTTTGGACTCTACCCTTTCAGATTTTTGTAAATTTTCCCAAACAGATTTTAGAGAATAATCCCACAAAATTTTTGGATCAACTTTTTTTTCTTTCAAATCAAAATCTGACTTAGTTCTAAGCAAAATATTTTCACTTGAACCAATATTTTCTTCCCCAAACATATTTTCTTGAAAAGAAGGAAATATATTCGAAAACTGAGAAATACCTTCTTTCGTCGTGCTTTTGCCTTTGCCTTTATATGTCTTGAGGAGCTTTTCTAGATTATCCACGCCTGAGAAGAACTGCAAACCGGGATTTATTCTTGTAGCCACAATGTCTTTCTTAGAATATCTTCAAAAAACCTTAAGAAATTGTCACAAGTGAAGTCAACAGGGCAATATCTACAACCAACTTATTTCAAACTTCCTTGCCCAAGAAATTTGACCTTTCTTTGTCGTTTCTCCCAGGGAAAATTTCACTTTCGTTCCCCGGCAACGACGCCAAAATGTTAGCACTTGGATTTTATCCCGGTTGTAAAAGAATAACACCTAAGGTAACCTATTTCAAGCCAAGCTTTAGGCAGAAAACTCAGCCATTTTTCCACCAGAGAGGGCTCTCTCACGATACATATACAAGAACTGAAATATATAAAAGTGCTCTCAAAATTTCTCAAAAAATATTTTCAGGTTGAAAAGGAAAACAAGAAACGTTGGGCATGGAGTCAAAATTTCAAATATATAATATGCGAGTAAGAGATTTATACCAAATAGATTTTCACAAAGGCAAGATAGCAATCATATCACAGTCAATCTGATTTTTTCAGATGGTATAGAAAGAAGTAATGGCATTCCATCAACAACAGGCATCTAACTGGGATGAATCCATTGTCAACTTTGGAGAAAGTAGTGAATATTTAAATGCGATAAAAACGAGGCATAACCAGTATGAATCTCGAATTTATTTTCAAACGTTCATTTAAATATAGAAGAAAAACAGAATGGAAGATATAATGTAGAGAGTGAACATGCACATACAAAGATAAAGAAAAAATAGACTGTAAAGTTGATCAACACATGAATCTTTGGTCTCAATAGATAGGTATTTTCACTGTACTGCCTTTATTTATCAAAAAATAGACTACAAAACATACTTGTCTCTCAAAGGATTTCCAACCCTTTCAACAATGACTCTCATTGTTTTTATACAAAATTTGGAAGAAGCTTAACATAACTGCTTCTTCTAACTAATAACTGAAAATACTTTAACTTAAAAGATAACTGTCTTTGAGCAATAGATAACTGTCTCCAAATAATATTACAAATTTAAAATAAAAGTATCTTTTTGCCACTTGGAAAAAATTTTGAATATCATATTTTCGCCACTTGGCAAGAGTTTTTAAAGCATCTACGAATGGACAGAATATCTTGTCCTTCCATATTTTTCCACATAATTCCACTGGTCGGTCGTGGGTAAGTCATAGTTGGTCATTTCTTTTACCAAGACTAGCATTTCAACATGACCTGCATAAGAAACAGAAGAAGATTCCCACAGGTTGAGATTAGCATATTTAAAATTTCAAAATCCTCTGATATTTTCTCCATTAAAATTTTTCCTGTAAGCATATGATCCAACTGCTGGAATTTTTTGTGATCCATCCTTATGTCAAACAGCAATCTCTTATACTCATTAGGAGGAATTAATTCATTCTTTTCATTCCAAAAATAAGGGAATCCTTTGTTTACTAATTTTTCAAATTGCTTTTTGAACTTTACTACTCCTCCCGTATTTCTCCAACTTTAACTTCAACATTCTCAACATGCGAGTATTTCCCCAAGATCCTTCTGGCCCATGTGATGACTGAAATTCTGTTCATTATATTCATGGTTGTCAGGTCTGCCTCAGTTAGACTGTTTAAAAATGTTATTGCTTTCTGGTCTACTTCTTTTGGCTTTTTATTTAAGTTCTCCTTGACTGCTCTGCAACTTTCGAAGGTATCTTTGACCACCTTTTCTTTGACTCTTATGTAATCCACATATGGTCTTAGTTTTTTAACTTCTTTTATAATTTGGTCCCATACCATGTGTTTGCAACCTTGCATAGCAGCTTGCCCTGTCACATGAGCTGCTAATCCTTTATTATTATTACTTAATTCTTGATTCTTTGTCTGTAAAGTTTTTATTTCCTTATTTTTTATTTCATTTTCTTCTCTCAACTTCTGTATTTCTACCTTTAATTCCTTGATTTCACTTGCTTTTAAACTTACTTGAGACATGGCTTGTAAAATACCATCTACCCAAGTTTTGTCTTCCTCTGTGTCTGTTTGTACCTGCTGCTGACCACTTCCTACTAATCTCTTCCTTGCTTCCTCCAACTGCTCTTCTAAAACGATTTTATCCTTTTCCCAATGTTCTTTTTCATCAGAGAGCTTTAACATTTTTGCAGTAACATCATTTACTTCATTGGACAATTCTTCTTTTTCCTTTTCCAGTATCGTTAGTTCTGCTCCTTGGATAAGCACAGTGTCTGGAATCTTAAGCTTTCGTCTTAACATCAGGATCGTATCATCTTTTTCCTTGAGCAATTTTGTTGCAGCATCTCCTTCTTTATTTATCAAATTTGCTTGCAATTTTTTAATTTGTTGCTGTCGAGACTTATTTTCTGCCTTCTCCTGTATCAACTGGTTATTCAATTTATCCAGTGAAATTTTTAATTTGTCTGCCCTCAATATTTCCCCCAAATAATCCGAATATATAACTTCTCCCATTTGTCTGTGCAGTAAGATTTTATCTGGGGCATTTATTTTAGACAAATCTATGTTCATTTCTGAAATGTTGTTTTTTGTGACAACTGAAAATTTCAAGGATTCTCTCTGATATTTCTTCTAGTAAACAAACTTACCTCAATATTGGATATATTTCTAACTTTTGGAAACAGCTGACTGGTTTGTTTATAGGATTCCTGTTTATTCCGACTATGTTCATCAAATACATCCATTATATTCTGGGGTCTATTTACATCACCCTCTACTGGGGTTTCTCCAATGCTGTATTCTTTAACTGTAACCTCTAGTATCTTTTCTTCAGTTCTTGTTGCTTCTTCTGAAATTGTTATTAACTCTTGTGGTTCATTCATTTTCAACTTTTTTCCTCTTTCTGTTTCTTCATCATCAATGTTTATTAAGTCCTGTATGGGTCTCTTAAATCCCACCAATGCAGTACTCATTGTATCTTCTGTTTCTGTTGTTGTATCTGCCAACGCCATTTCTTTGTCGTGTGCATCCGGAATGATTTCTTATTTAAACTCTAGCCAATTGGATCTGTCAGACATTCCTTCAATTTTCTGATGGCTGAGTGCTTTGATGCGATGATCTTTTCTTCATTATGATATTATTTTCAGTGGATCATACTCAATAGCCACATCTGTCTCAAAACTCATATCTTTCAATAACTTCTCTATATACACAGCAGCATTTTTATTCTTTATTGTGAAGGGACCAAGTGTGAATGGATATTTAATGTCTGTTGCTTGTTTGTAAACCAAAAAATTGTTATCTTCAACAATCAACTTTTGTCTCAGGAATTCCAAAGCAAAAACCCTTAGGGTAAGAAAAGCTGGTAAGACATAAGGTTTATGTTTGAATCCATATAATCTGATTACTGTACTATCCTTTGACAAGAACCAATCTCATGTCGCATACTCTGCACTCAATTGCATGCATGCTTGCATCTCTGGTAATACTCTAGGAAAATTTTTACCAAATATCATTCTGTAAATCTCTGAGAGCATGAAATTGATGTAATTGAACATGTTATTTTCTAATAAAGTCATGAAAATGATTTCTGGGAACTGCAACTCTTCTTGACTGGCTATCATAATCATTTTCATCACAAAGGACTGAAACCTGAAATGCCTCATGGTGGGAAAATTGACCATTTGGTCATGAATCTTCTCTGTCAAAAAATCTTCAAATCTAAGTCGAGGGATTTGATTTTCATCGATCCCTGACTGAAATGTACTCATTTTGTACAACAGACTCAATTGAAACTCGGTTACATACAAATCCGTATCAAACCCTAAAACTAAAGCCAACAATATCAAAACTAATTGGGTATTTTCATCAAACAAATTGATATCTATAGGGTACGGGACCTCCGAAATACTGGTTTCTGGATTGAGACACGACGACAAAAACATTTCCCTATCATTTTGAGAAGTATGACGATAATTTTCAATAATGGAGGTTTCGAAAAAACACTCGGACTCGAGGGTTTGGGAAAAGTCTATTCCTAGGGCTTTAATTAACTCAGCTGGTTTTATTTCACACACGGCTCTGGTTTTTTGACTGTTTAGAACAATTCTTTCTTCTCGGGAGTAATTTTCGGCACACCATGATACAAATTCTGGGAAAGAAGGGATTTGGTCTGGGCAAAAGGCTATCAACGACGACTGGTGGAATCTATGTAGGTCTGTCCCTTCCTTTAATAATTCAAACAACCTAATTTTAATATCAGAGATTGGTGACCTAATTAGGGTATCATAAACGTCTTCGTCTCTATCCTCTAGGGCTTCTTTGGCTTTAAAAACGTCTAAATCATGTATAGTTTCCATTGAAACGTTTCTTTAAACAAAATTCTGTTTAAAAAGTGGGCCAGGTCACCAGACCCTACCTATATGTACATGCCTTTCGCCTTCTGTCGCAATCGCTACACTCCACTAGTCTTCAGAGATCTCCACGATAACGACACATATGCACAATGCCGTTATGTGAGGCCCCTTTTGTATTATATAAGACTTTTTGATTGATTCCGTAGCAACTTTTCTGAACACGGATCATATCCTACCGTTGATTTCGACCTTTTGATCTGAGCCGTCAGATCTCCCCTCCTTTTATCTCCTATGGTGGTATCCGCGATCTTTAAAGCGGTCTTTTTCTCTGGTTTGTTCCTTTCGCGGATCAATCATCTAACGACACCTGTTTGGGTGGTTTTGCTTTCTGCGACCTCTCTTCCTATTATCAAGTGTGCACCTTCCCAGATGCGGATGAAACAATGGTCGTTGATTTAATTTAAGATTTATATTGGCCCTCTGATTCCTATCAACGTATGGCTTACCTCTTCATGCTTTCTCCTTCTGCCATGTATCAGGTCCCACCATGCTTCGTGCTCTGGTCCCGCCATGCTTTATATTTGGTGGTTCCGCGCGGTGCTGTGGTGGTTTATGATACCACCATATCACCTATGCGGACAAATGAAATTAGGACGCGTGCCTGGCGGTATTGAGTCCGCAACCGCCTACAACTCCTTGCGACCGATCACTTTGGCAATGCGAGAAATGATATTAGCCGTAGATCTTGATCTCTATCATCTCCACCGACGAAACTTGGTCGGGATTTAATCATTTCAAAAAATTTGTTTTCGGACTTTGCATAAGTGGGTTTTTCCATCTTGTTTTTGTATTGTAAACCTTTTATTCAACCCTTTTGTGGTAATTTCTTCTCTTTTTGGACATTTTAGCAAAACTTTTTAGGATTTAGGTTTTCTCAGACATGGTGTCAACAACTGGCTCCAACTGGGGATGATATCCTCCCTATGAGGTAGCAAAGAACATCGTAGACCAAGTGCCTGATCCATTGGGTTGCATTCAAACAACTTTTTTTCTTCTTTTTTTTTGAAAGGATATTTACACTGTACAAAAAAATTTCTTTCACTTCTGTCTTTTAGGAAAGATAATGTTTTAGGTGTCTCCCATTGAGTGGTCCTCCAGGATAAAATTCTCCATTGCAATTTTTCAAGATAAATGCATTTTCTCCTCGACATCCTGCAACAATATATGGACCTTTCCATAAATGCTCAAACTTTCCATGGTGATCTTCATTTCTGTAATCCCACTTCAAAGCCAAATCATTTATCTGAAAATCCCTTTCCTTAACTTTTATGTCAAAAGTTTTCTTCATTTTTTCCTGATGCATTTGAGTTTTGTTATATGCTTTTCCTCTGACTTCATGCAATTCTATCATTTGATTTATTCTCCTTTGCATATGATTTGGTTCTTCATCGACTTCTTGTAATAATTTCATAACTGGCAATCCCAAAGAAACAGGGAAAATTACCTCTGTGCCGCACACCAACTGGAAAGGGGAAGTGCCAATCGCTCTCTTTGTACTAATTCTGTCTACCCACAGAGCATATTTTAGTTTAGTGTGTCAATCCCTCTTGTTATCTTCCAGCAACCTCTTTATGATTCTCACTAAACTTTTATTTGAAGATTTGTCCAATCCATTTCCTTGTGGATAATAAGCAGTTGAATGATTCAGATGTATGTGATATTTGTGACAAAAATTTATCATCTTTTTTTACTTGAACGTTGGATCATTATCTGTCACTATCCTTTTAGGACAACCAAACCTGGACAAAAAGTTTTCTTCCAAAAAGTTCATAATCACTGTTTCTGTATCATTTCTGGTTGGGATGGCTTCAATCCATTTTGTGAAGTAATCTGTAGCCGTCAGAATCCACTTATGTTTCCCTGAAGAATTTGGGTTAATCTCACCAATAAAATCTAACCCCCACTGTTGGAAAGGTGCTTCAACTGAAATAGGTTTCAACGGAAATGGAAATAGTTCTCTTTTTCCATCAAACATTTGACATTCATGACATTTCGTTACTTCTTTATATACATCTGAATACATGCTGGGCCAATAAAAACCAGCTCTAAGAATTTTGTTCACTATAGCTTTCCATGAATGATGCCATACACACATACCTTTATGAAATTCCACCATAATATGCTGCACTTCATTCTCTAATAGACAATTTAACAGTATTCCTCCTGGATCTTTCTAGAACAAATTTCCATCTAATATGCAAAACTTTGCTGCTTTCAATTTTACTGATCTTGCCCTAGTTTTTTCCATATTGGAAGGTGCTTGGACATTCTGCAAGACATATACAATATCTGCATACCAGGGGGATAAAGAGAAATCTTCAATTATCTGTGAACTTAGAACATTTTCGGTCGAAGTTTCAGAAAAAGAATTCATACCGAGAGAATCCCAATTGGTTTCTGTCATCATTTTAGCCAAACCTTGGTCCTTTATCAGTTTTGTGGGTTTAATGTCCAGGTCATATTCCAATAGCACGGCTATCCATTTTGCTCTTTTCCCCTCAGGATCTGGCTGGGTAAGAATGTCTTTCATTGCTGCTGATGGAACATGTGCTATTGTATGAGAATGCAAAATATATATCCTGAAATCTTTCAATGATTTCACTAAAGCATAAGCTTGTTTCTCCATGATGTTGTATTTTAATTCTGCATCTCTCAGAATCTTACTAAAAAATGCACTTGGTTGTTCCGCAGCTTCTTGATTCTTTTGCAACAATACCCCAGCTATTGTGTCTTCTGATGCATAAGTAAACATAATGAAATCCTTTGTATAATCTGGACTAATTAAAACTAGTGCTTCAGTCAATGCTCTTTTAATGTTATCAAAGGAATTTCTTGCTTCTTCAGTCCATTTAATTTCCTTGTCTTTTCTTAGCATTTCAGTTATGTTTCTCAGAATTTCAGCAAAACTAGGAATGAACCTTCTTAACCAATTTACCCTTCCAATAAATGACTGAATCTCTTTTTTGCTCCTAGGGATTCCCACCTTTTGTATTGCGGATACTCTCTCCGGGTCAATTTTAATGCCTTCTTTTGATATGATGTGTCCTAATAATCTTCCTTCTTCCATGCAAAAATTAGATTTCTTTGGATTCAAGGAAATCCCAAATCTTCTACATTTTATAAAAACTCTTTCCAGATGTTTCCAGTGATCAGCAGCATTCTTTGAATAAATAGTGATATCATCCATGTATACTACCACAATTTTGTCCCTTTCATCTACAAATGCAATATCCATGGCTCTCTAAAAAGTTGCGCCTGCATTCATCAAACCAAATGGCATTTTGGCATACATAAATGTTCCCCATGGAGTAGTAAAAGCAGTTTTTTCTTGATCTTCTGGATGA
This sequence comes from Larix kaempferi, assembly GCA_027924585.1. Taxonomy (NCBI): domain Eukaryota; kingdom Viridiplantae; phylum Streptophyta; class Pinopsida; order Pinales; family Pinaceae; genus Larix; species Larix kaempferi. The sequence goes on along the minus strand of BSBM01000361.1, from coordinate 33,885,623 downwards.
ACTTTAATTTGATTATAACCTGAGAAACCGTCTAACATGGAAATTCTTTCAGCTCCCACAACTTTCTGTAAAACCTGATCCATTTTAGGGAGTGGATAATTATCTTTCAAAGAAGCTCTGTTCAAATTTCTAAAATCCACGCACAGCCTTATTTCACCATTCTTTTTCCTTACGGGTACTAGGTTAGCTAACCACTTGGAAAACCTCAAGGACACAATTATCTTAGCATCAAACAGTTTTCTCACCTCTTTTTCTATTACTGGCAGTAACTTGGGATTTATTCTTCTTAATTTCTTTTTAGAAGGCTTCTCATCTGGTTTAATCGGAATTGTATGTTGTATAACAGAAACATCGTATTCGTTCAGGTCTTCATAGCTCCAAGCAAAAACATCTGAAAATCTTTTCATTACTTCCATGCTTTTATCTTCTTCCTTTCTTGGTAATTTCTTTGAAAGCTTTACCAATTTGGGATCCTTTTCAGAACCTAAATTGTAATCTTTTACATCTTCAGTTTTATGTTCTATCTTTGGATTTTTCACATCATTTTTATCAAATAATTTTTCTAAAGGAATTAAGCCTCTAGGGATAACATTATTCTTCAGCTGAATTATATCCTTACCTCCAATCTTTTGTTTGAACTTTTCTGTTTCTTCTGGAGATTCCACGTCATCTGGACCAATTTCATCACCTTCTGCATCAATAGACCTGTAATTGAATTCATCTGTCATTTCCAAAAAGCGTTTAATCTGTTGATCATCTTCAAAAACCTGTCAATGTTTGATATTGTCTGGAATAGATGGTCTATGTATGACCTCAATATCATATTTCTTTTTAGAAAAGATGGAAGTTTTGAATGCAGCTCCTGCAGTGGCCAAAGAATCTGCTACGGTGTTGCTAACTTGGGGAATTGAAACAACATCAAGCTCATCGAAAAAAAATTCCATTAAATCCCACACTTCATTCCTATATGAACTCATCTTAGGGTGTTTGGTCTGATAAATAGCTTTTACCTGATTTATAACCAATTCGGAATCTCCAAACACTTCAATCCTTTTTGCTTTTAAATCTCTCAAGACATTCAACCCCAGAATCAAAGCTTCATATTCTGCAACATTGTTGGTACATTCGAAATTCAATTGGTAAGAAAACATGAGGAATTCTCTGTCGGGTGTAATTATCCATACTCCTGCACCCGCTCCTTCTCTGCTTCTAGCCCCATCAAAGTGCATTGTCCAAGTTCCTTCTTTTCTGATCTTTTCTCTTAATAATCTTTCTTTTTCATTTTCTTTAGGTTGAATTAAATCAATCTTTTCTTTAGATTCAACATCATTATACAAAATGCAAGAACCCAAATTTGTATCTACTGCGTATATAGCATGCTTCTCAAGTTCTTTCAAATCACTTACCAAATAAGCAGCCATCTTTTCAGCATATAATCTTCTGTGTACCCCCAATACTGGAATAGTAGCAAAAGACATATCCATCTGCAAAGTTCCCTTTAACTTTGAGGCCCATGACCTGGACAGTAACATACCAAACTTCGCTGGAATGTCAGCAACCACCACATCCATAAGAATACCTTTGGCTGGTATTTTACTGAGATTGACTGTCAAATCTTTTATCAACCCTAAACATTTAACTTTCCTTGAATCGAAAGAGAATAAGTCATCATATGGTCTTGTGATTTCCAATCCGAAAGATTCTACTACAAGTTTTGGCATCAAATTATGAGAAGCTCCTGAATCTAACATACAATTACGCACGACTTTATCATGAAGATTCAAATTCACATAGAAAGGAGAAACTTCATCAACACTGTTATCCTTCATTCTTGAACCCAAGCAGATACTAGGAGTATCATCATCTAATTCCAAAGTATCTATTTCCACTCGATTTTCTACCTGCATTATCTTAAAGATTTGTTCTTTGTATTATTTATTCTTTAATATCTCATTGAAAGGTACTGAAATATTAACTTTCGACACTTCATTCTGTATATTGAAAGGAACCAAATTTTTATCAACCTCCTTCACCGAATCTTTATTGTTATCTGAAATTACCTTTGGCACATCTTCAATTTCTTTTCTTTTCGTTTGCTGTTCATGCTGACTAACAGAAGGTTTATCCATAGTTCCTTTCGATTTGCCCATTGGTTCTTTTCCTTTGTCCTTTCCCTTGTCTATTATAACGTCTCGATTTCTAAGATTTATCTTTCTTTGGAGATCGTTTATAGCATTTTGGTAACCAATCTGGTATTGATCAATTTCTGTTTCCGAATTACAACATTCCCCTTCTACAAGGAACATATCATGTTCTTGTTTAGTCAAATACACTTCTACATCAGAATTGCTACAATGGTGAATGTCACTCTCAGGTATCTCATCTTCTACTTCTTCGACAACATAATTTTCAGGGAAAGGAGGTCTGATTTGATCTTCTTCCGCGTTCCTTGTGTTTCGCTGTTCTCTAGGCCTTGCAACTGGAACAAAGGGTCTCCTAAAATTTGGGTTTCTGATTTGAGTCTCTGCTTGTTCTTTATTTGGAGCTTTGTTATCCACCACTAACCTTTCTAATAACCTTTCCATAGTTTTCATCATTGCTTCAAACTTTACATCTGTGGAAGAAGAAGAAGATGCTGCATTTTGATTATCTTCTCTAATTTTCTTTCTATCCATATCTCTATGTCTCATTTTTCCATAAGCCATCATATTAGATTCAACTTCTACTGCATCTTTCATCGTTATTGCCAAAGTAGTAGATCTTATTTCTCTTAATGTGCATGAAAAATCACCTTCAAAAGCATCTGCATAATGTAACTTGGCTGCTCCCACTGGAGGTTTTATATCTGTAGGGATAGAATTATAGACTTTCATAAATCTGGCAGAGAATTCTTGAACTGAATCAAAACCTCCTTTTTTCAGATTGTTATATTGTGTCAACACCTGTGAAGGATTTTTCTGGTCTTCCCATCTTTCGATAAAAAGGGTAGTAAAAGCATCATAACTAGCAATTGATCCTGCAGCTAAGGCTCTAAACCACTTTTTGAATTCACCTCTCAAACTTTGGGCAAACAACCTCATTTTTGCATCATCATAATCCACTTCTTCTGAATCAATGAAATCACTAAAGTTATCAACATGTTGTTGTGCTGTATAATTACCCTCATTATCAAAAGTAAAAATTCTCTGTCCATAATTTTGAGGTAAATCATGTAAAGCTGCGGGTAAAACCAATGGGGAAAATCTGGCAGCCATGGGTGGTGGGTTATAAGGTGGAACAACCCCTACCCGTTGTCTACCACTCTGCACAAGTATTCTTTGGGCTTTGGATATTTTGGACTCTACCCTTTCAGATTTTTGTAAATTTTCCCAAACAGATTTTAGAGAATAATCCCACAAAATTTTTGGATCAACTTTTGTTTCTTTCAAATCAGAATCTGACTTAGTTCTAAGTAAAATATTTTCACTTGAACCAATATTTTCTTCCCCAAACATATTTTCTTGAAAAGAAGGAAATATATTCGAAAACTGAGAAATACCTTCTTTCGTTGTGCTTTTGCCCTTGCCTTTATCTGTCTTGAGGAGCTTTTCTGGATTATCCACGCCTGAGAAGAACTGCAAACCGGGATTTCTTCTTGTAGCCACAATGTCTTTCTCAGAATATCTTCAAAAAACCTTAAGAAAATTTCACAAGTGAAGTCGCCAGGGCAATATCTACAATGAACTTATTTCAAACTTCCTTGCCCAAGAAATTTGACCTTTCTTTGTCGTTTCTCCCAAGGAAAATTTCACTTTCGTTCCCCGGCAACGGCGCCAAAATGTTAGCACTTGGATTTTATCTCGGTTGTAAAAGAATAACACCTAAGTTAACCTATTTCAAACCAAGATTTAGGCAGAAAACTCAGCCATTTTTCCACCAGAGAGGGATCTCTCACGATACATATACAAGGACTGAAATATATAAAAGTGATCTCAAAATTTCTCAAAAAAGATTTTCTGGTTGAAAAGGAAAACAAGAAACGTTGGGCATGGAGTCAAAATTTCAAATATATAATATGCCAGTAAGAGATTTATACCAAATAGATTTTCACAGAGGCAAGATAGCAATCATATCACAGTCAATCTGATTTTTTCAGATGGTATAGAAAGAAGTAATGACATTCCATCAACAACAGGCATCTAACTGGGATGAATCCATTGTCAACTTTGGAGAAAGTAGTGAATATTTAAATGCGATAAAAATGAGGCATAACCCGTATGAATCTCGAATTTATTTTCAAACATTCATTTAAATATAGAAGAAAAACAAAATGGAAGAGATAACGTAGAGAGTGAACATGCACATATAAAGATAAAGAAAAAACAGACTGTAAAGCTGATCAACACATGAATCTCTGGTCTCAATAGATAGGTATTTTCACTGTACTGCCTTTATTTATCAAAAAATAGACTGCAAAACATACTTGTCTCTCAAAAGATTTCCAACCCTTTCAACAATGACTCTCATTGTTTTTATACAAAATTTGGAAGAAGCTTAACATAATTGCTTCTTCTAACTAATAACTGAAAATACTTTAACTTAAAAGATAACTATCTTTGAGCAATAGATAACTGTCTCCAAATAATATTACAAATTTAAAATAAAAGTATCTTTTTGCCACTTGGCAAAAAGTTTGAATATCATATTTTCGCCACTTGGCAAGAGTTTTTAAAGCATCTACGAATGGACAGAATATCTTGTCCTTCCATATTTTTCCACATAATTCCACTGGTCGGCCGTGGGTAAGTCATAGTTGATCGTTTCTTTTACCAATACTCGCATTTCAACATGACCTGCATAAGAAACAGGAAGAAGATTCCCACAGGTTGAGATTAGCATATTTAAAATTTCAAAATCCTCTGATATTTTCTCCATTAAAATTTTTCCTGTAAGCATATGATCCAACTGCTGGATTTTTCTGTGATCCATCCTTATGTCAAACAGCAATCTCTTATACTCATTAGGAGGAATTAATTCATTCTTTTCATTCCAAAAAGCGGGGAATCCTTTGTTTACTAATTTTTCAAATTGCTTTTTGAACTTTACTACTTCTTCCCGTATTTCTCCAGCTTTAACTTCAACATTCTCAACATGCGAGTATTTCCCCAAGATCCTTCTGGCCCATGTGATGACTGAAATTCTGTTCGTTATATTCATGGCTATCAGGTCTGCCTCAGTTAGACTGTTTAAAAATGTTGGGCTACTTCTTTTGGCTTTTTATTTAAGTTCTCCTTGACTGCTCCGCAACTTTCGAAGGCATCTTTGACCACCTTTTCTTTGACTCTTATGTAATCCAGATATGGTCTTAGTTTTTCAACTTCTTTTATAATTTGGTCCCATACCATGTGTTTGAAACCTTGCATAGCAGCTTGCCCTGTCACATGAGCTGCTAATCCTTTATTATTATTACTTAATTCTTGATTCTTTGTCTGTAAAGTTTTTATTTCCTTATTTTTGATTTCATTTTCTTCTCTCAGCTTCTGTATTTCTACCTTTAATTCCTTGATCTCACTTTCTTTTAAACTTACTTGAGACATGGCTTGTAAAATACCATCTACCCCAGTTTTGTCTTCCTCTGTGTTCGTTTGTACCTGTTGTTGACCACTTCCTGCTAATCTCTTCCTTGCTTCCTCCAACTGCTCTTCTAAAATGATTTTATCCTTTTCCCAATGTTCTTTTTCATCAGAGAGCTTTAACATTTTTGCAGTAACATCATTTACTTCATTGGACAATTCTTCTTTTTCCTTTTCCAGTATCGTTAGTTCTGCTCCCTGGATAAGCACAGTGTCTGGAATCTTAAGCTTTCGTCTTAACATCAAGATCGTATCATCTTTTTCTTTGAGCAATTTTGTTGCAGCATCTCCTTCTTTATTTATCAAATCTGCTTGCAATTTTTTAATTTGTTGCTGTCGAGACTTATTTTCTGCCTTCTCCTATCTCAACTGGTTTTTCAATTTATCCAGTGAAATTTTTAATTTGTCTACCCTCAATATTTCCCCCAAATAATCCGAATATATAACTTCTCCCGTTTGTCTGTGCAGTAAGATTTTATCTGGGGCATTTATTTTAGACAAATCTATGTTCATTTCTGAAATGTTGTTTTTTGTGACAACTGAAAATTTCAAGGAATTCTCTCTGATATTTCTTCTAGTAAACAAACTTACCTCAGTATTGGATATATTTCTAACTTTTGGAAACAGCTGACTGATTTGTTTAGAGGATTCCTGTTTATTCCGACTATGTTCATCGAATACATCCATTATATTCCGGGGTCTATTTACATCACCCTCTACTGGGGTTTCTTCAATGCTGTATTCTTTAACTGTAACCTCTGGTATCTTTTCTTCAGTTCTTGTTGCTTCTTCTGAAACTGTTGTTAACTCTTGTGGTTCATTCATTTTCAACTTTTTTCCTCTTTCTGTTTCTTCATCATCAGTGTTTATTAAGTCCTGTATGGGTCTCTTAAATCCCACCAATGCAGTACTCATTGTATCTTCTGTTTCTGTTGTTGTATCTGCCAACGCCATTTCTTTGTCGTGTGCATCCGGAATGATTTCTTCTTTAAACTTTAGCCAATTGGCTCTGTCAAACATTCCTTCAATTGTATGATGGCTGAGTGCTTTGATGCGATGATCTGTTCTTCGTTTTGATATTATATTCAGCGGATCATACTCAATAGCCACATCTGTCTCAAAACTCATATCTTTCAATAACTTCTCTATATACATAGCAGCATTTTTATTCTTTATTGTGAAGGGACCAAGTGTGAATGGATATTTAATGTCTGTTTCTTGTTTGTACTCATTTTGTACAACAGACTCAATTGAAACTCGGTTACATACAAATCTGTATCAAACCCTAAAACTAAAGCCAACAATATCAAAACTAATTGGGTATTTTCATCAAACAAATTGATATCTATAGGGTACGAGACCTCCGAAATACTGGTTTCTGGCTTGAGACACGACGACAAAAACATTTCCCTATCATTTTGAGAAGTATGATGATAATTTTCAATAATGGAGGTTTCGGAAAAACTCTCAGACTTGAGGGTTCGGGAAAATTTTATCCTAGGGATTTAATTAACTCAGCTAGTTTTATTTCACACATGGCTCTGATTTTTTGACTGTTTAGAACAATTCTTTCTTCTCGGGAGTAATTTTAGGCACACCATGATACAAATTATGGGAAAGAAGGGATTTGGTCTAGGCAAAAGGCTATCAAAGACGACTGGTGGACTCTATGTAGGTCTGTCCGTTCCTTTAATAATTCAGACAACCTAATTTTAATATCAGAGACTGGTGACCTAATTAGGGTATCATAAACGTCTTCGTCTCTATCCTCTAGGGCTTCTTTCGCTTTAAAAACATCTAAATCATGTACAGTTTCGATTTAAACGTTTCTTTAAACAAAATTATGTTTAAAAAGTGGGCCAAGTCACCAGACCCTACCTGTATGTATATGCCTTTTTCCTTCTGTCGCAGTCGCTGCACTCCACCAGTCTTTAGAGCTCTCCACGATAACGACACATATGCACAATGTCGTTATGTGAGGCCCCTTTTGTTTTATATAATACTTTTTGATTAATTCCCTAGCAACTTTTCTGAATGCGGATCATATCCTACCGTTGATTTCGACCTTTTGATCTGAGCCATCAGATCTCGCCTCCTTTTATCTCCTATGGTGGTATCCGCGATCTTTAAAGCAGTCTTTTTCTTCGGTTTGTTCCTTTCACGGATCAATCATCTGACGACACCTGTTTGGGTGGTTTTGCTTTCTGTGACCTCTCTTCCTCTTATCAAGTGTGCACCTTCCCAGATGCGGACGAAACAATGGACGTTGATTTAATTTAAGATTTATATTGGCCCTCTGATTGCTATCAACGTATGGCTTACCTCTTCATGCTTTCTCCTTCTGCCACGTATCAGGTCCCACCACGCCTCGTTCTCTGGTCCCGCCATGCTTTTATATTTGATGGTTCCGCGCGGTGCTGTGGTGGTTTATGATACCACCATATCACCTATGCGAACAAATTAAATTAGGACGCGTGCCCAGCGGTATTGAGTCCGCAACCGCCTACAACTCCTTGCGACCGATCACTTTGGCGATGTGGGAAATGATATTAGCCGTAGATCTTGATCTCTATCATCTCCACTGACGAAACTTGGTCGGGATTTAATCATTTCAAAAAATTTGTTTTTGGACTTTGCATAAGTGGGTTTTTCCAAAACTTTTTAGGATTTAGGTTTTCTCAGACATGGTGTCAACAGGGGGGTGTTAGGATATCTCATCATTTAGTTTTGTACTTTGCATGCATGCATGCATCCCAGTCACCAGTTTTGCCTCCAACACCTTGTACCCAGTTTTCTAGCACCCAGGAGCTTCTTACCTTGCATTTTTAGCCCTCCTAGTCAGTTAGGTGCCCACTTCTCACCTACCACTTGAGAAAGGCACACTTCCTCACCTACTACTCAATTCACTTCAGTTATTTAGTTGTCTTTCCTTGATTTAAGGCTAGATTGACTCCTAATTGATTGTATCACTCCATTGGACCTCTAATGAAACTAGACTGCCTATTATGACTCTAGTTAGCTCCCTGTGCACCCTCCACTAAGCCTCCTTCATTCATTTAGTGCCTACATGTTGCAGTTACACCTACCACACTCAGTTAGACTCAGTTTGACACCTGGTCAACCATTGCTTGTGCATTTATGACTCCACTGATCTGATGAGGAGGACTCCTAGTTGGAGCCAAGCTATTCCATGCAATATATTTGAATGACATCCTTGGTTAATTTGAATTGCTCAATCATTGTTACTGTATTGTATTGTATTCTACCATTATGAGTTCAATAGAGCACTGTTGCAAGTCTTTTTCACAGTTTACACCATATTTTCTAAGTTTCATCTATTGTGATTGATTTACTTGTTCATTAGATCTGTTGTGCTTAATTTCACATGGTATCAGAACCATGGCAGGGACAAGAATTCTTTTCTGCGGGGATTATTCATGAAGATTGAGCATTTTTTTCTCACTTTGTAACAGTTTTCTACAGTTGCAGCACTTTCTATAGTTGCAGCTATTGCTCCATAATGGTTCTTGTTTGCTTGTGATTTGCAGGTTTCTTACTTCCTCCATTTGCATTGATTATTGCAGAGATGGAATATTATTCTTCACAAAATATTCTTACTGCATTCAACTATGATGAATGGAAATCAAAGATGATAGCATGCTTGAAGAGACAATGTCTCTTTGATATGTGTATTGGTATTACAAGAGATTTTGTTTCCGATGAAGAGGAGAATGATTGGATTAATGATTGTGACAGATATTTTGGGACAATATGTCTTGCTATGTCTCCTTGTATGCACTACCTCAATACTACTGTTGAAAATCCAAGAGATATATGGGCCCAACTCAATAGAGAATTTGGAAAGCATGAAGAAGCGGATCATGCTAGCCTTTTGGAGAACAAGCCCAGTGAGATCTCCTTATGTGTTCTCTATGATTATGCATTGGCCTCAACATTTGTTCAAGATGAAGAAGAAACTATAGATTCAACACTCATTTTCTCACTGTCTTCTATTTCAAGTTCTGAGCAAAAAAAACCATCTCATACTCTAGATTCCGAAGAGGTTCTTGAATCCTCTCTTTCACATGAGTTTGTCGGTATGCAAAATAATGATCTACTTGATGTTTTGGAGCTAAAATCTGATTTTGGAGGTGAAGCACTTTCCCTCCTTGATTGCATTCCCCCTATATACTTTTGTTCCATCATTTGCACAGTTTCTCAGAGTTTTACTGAATATTAAGAGCCCTACCATTCGCTTGAGTTCAATTCTCATGAATTTTTTGTTGATTTTGGTTTTGATCTCACCCCTGTTGGTTTAAAGGAGATCTCAAGAAACCATTTGTCAAATCTTGGAGCTGATTTAACTTCCACTGATAAGAAGTTCAAGTTTCAAGATCTATTTGATCTGATTGGAGCTATTCCTACCTCACTTGGTTCGAATCACAGGTTCCAGGATCATATTCATATTTTCAGATTTGTTCTCACCATTTTTGGTATAAAGAGCAAGTTCATAAAGTCTCCACATTCGCTTGCATCCACTGATGGAGAATTCAAGCATAAGTTTTTGGAGCATGATCTGTTTACTCCCAAGAGTAAGATACCTCCAGACATATCTACTTGAGTTTGGAGTAGTTAAATCTTTTGGTTTGTTACAGTCCATTTTGAGGAGGGGTTTTTCCCATGAGGTTTTCTTGATTTCCTCGGTTCATGAACTGGTCTTTATTTGGATTATTATTGTATTGGGGTGACCTTCGGTCAGAGTAACCAGGGCCCTATTCAGTTATTATTTTTTACATCATAGTATAGCTTGAGGGGTGGTGTTAGGATATCTCATCATTTACTTTTGTACTTTGCATGCATTTTTGCATGCATCCCAGTCACCCGTTTGATGCCTCCAGCACCTTATCCCTAGTTTTCCAGCACCCGAGAGCTTCTTACCTTGCATTTTTATCCCTCCTAGTCAGTAAGGTGCCCACTTCTCACCTACCACTTGAGAAAGGCGCACTTCTTCACCTACCACTCAGTTCACTTCAGTTAGCTAGTTGTCTTTCCTTGATTTAAGGCTAGATTGACTCCTAACTGGTTGTATCACTTCATTGGACCTCCAGTGAGACTAGATTGCCTATTCTCACTCTAGTTAGCTCCTCATGTACCCTCCATTGAGCATCCTTCATTCAGTTAGTGCCTACATGTGCCAGTTACACCTACCACACTCAGTTAGACTCAGTTTGACACCTGGTTGATCGTTACTTGTGCATTGATGACTCCACTGATCTAATGATGAGGACTCCTAGTTGGAGCCGAGCTATTCCATGCAGTATATTTGAATGACCTCCTTGGTTAATTCAAATTGCTCAGTCATTGTTACTGCATTGTATTGTATTCTACCATTCTGAGTTCAACAGAGCATTGCTGCAAGTGTTTTGCACAGTTTACACCATATTTTCTGAGTTTCAGCTATTGTGATTGATTTACTTGTTCATTAGATATATTGTGCTTAATTTCACAAATCTCTACCGCCAAGTCATATCTCATGCTGTTGCATGTTCAAAGGATCGGTGTTAACCTAAATCAACCTTCTGCAATATTTCCAGCCTCCGCTTTTGTGTCAGTCCATACTCATTCAATCCATTACTCTAGACCACTTTCCTATATCGATTTCATGTCGATGATGGGGGATTCATTATGGCCCTCCTTCGACGATTCTATTCATGTCGATGTCAACTTACTATTCAGGAATTAGGATTAGGAACCAACCATAGTACCTTGGTACCTGCATGCCTCAATGGTAGGTTTCCCCATATTCGACAGTAGGCTTTCATTATTGACCTCTGATCGAATAATGATCGAATAATCCCTCGAATGTTCGACCTCAAAAAATATTTATTCACATTCATTGGGTTGTACTAGAGATACCTTAGGGATCATTGTCATCATTGGTGATCACCCTCGTACTAGTTAACGTCTCACATCATTGGCTGGTAATCAAGTAGTCTCTGCCATGTTCGACTTCAACACCTTGTAATCACATGGTTAGATTCGTATCGCTCCGAGAACGGGTAGAAGACCCTATATGGTTCTAATGTTTCTTTCAATTCCAGGATGTGATGACGATTATTGAGTAGGTCCCCACGTAGACATCATGTTGGTGACCTCTTTGGTGTACTGTCACATAGATCCACTATTGTATTGGTCATGGCTATGTTGTTATCTTGTCATAGATCTACGCTTGCTCCTAGTATCCCTAATTTGTCTTCAGTTTGTATCATGTCAATACTATCATGTATCTGCAATGTATTGGTCGGAAGCCATGCTTTGATTTAGTTGTACCAAGCATGAGTATGCCCTCCTCAAAGTTATTTGACATATTTTTTATGTTTCCTTGCATCTCCTCTCCAACCTCGTTTCAGCTATCTATGCGGACTCATTTATTTGTAAAGTGTTTCGGCCATTAGCTTCCTTCTGACCTCACACTTTAGGGGGAATCTGTTATACCTCAAAGTCTCACTTTGAGCGACATTTCAAGTCTTCATGTCATATCACCATACAAAACCTAATGGTACTACCTCCTAACAAGTGTTGAGACTTACTTCTACCTTGTTGGTCCCCTCCTTGGACTTCCTTGGAGACAAATCCAACTCATCACATCCGAATGCCACCTCACTAAGTCAAAATCCATCTCATTGATCCCACTTTACTATTTTTCTCGCGCCCTGCTCGTGGTGCAAGGCAGGAAAATTCACCATTTCCGTGCCTGGCATTCCTTCAATGGCACAAAAATTACAACATTTTCATGCTATTCTCAGTGCATGGGACACGAAAATACCTCAACAAACTCTTGGCTTGGATTGTGGATCTTAGCTTCATGGATATTTTCTTGGGATTGGGATTCCCCTCGAATCCTACCTCATTCTCCCTCTTTGGCTTGGTCAACCCCTTGATCCACCATTTACTCACCTAGATCCACCTTCCTCTCTTAGTAGTTGGTCTCCCAAATCCTATAAGAAGGAGGCCATCCATGAGCTAAGGGGATAGCTTTGGACGCATAAAACCTATGGTCTTGGAATTTTTGCAGAGATAGTAAGGAGGAAGGCTTGGAAGGAGACATTGTTGCTTGTACATCAAGGGTAATTCTGTATTTATCTTCTTTAGCTACCTTTAATATAACTTGGCTTATTCGCCCACATTATGCTTCTTGATTTTTGGATCCATAATGTATTTCATATGATTTAGATCTTAATAATTACATCTATTAATTGTAGATATTGTGTCTTGTCTTGCTTAAACAAGTTCAGATCTTGGGCATCAAGTTCGAAACTAGAGCTAGGACAACCGTCTGAGTTAAAGTAAGTCTTACCATCTCTTCTCTCTCAGTACTTTGAAATCTATGCATTGAGTTAGATCTAGGAGCTTAAGATCCCATTTGTTTCTTTATTGTTTTAGAATAATATTTTTTGAATATAGTTTAATCTTTGAGTAGGTTTAACTATCCGTAGGAAGAATTTGCTAAAACAATGAACATGTTTCTATGTAGATTTTACACATGGCCTTTTTCGCAAACCAGAAATTTCTCTATCAATTGAGAGAATTGGTAATGTCTTTAAATTAACAAAATTGTAAAAAAAGTTATAGTGGTTCTGTAATATCCCTCTCGAACCCTATTCTTTTTGTAATTGAAATACAAGATGTAACTGTAAATATGTACCAGTTCTTAGTGAGGAGCTCAAGGCCAAGGACTTCTTTCAATCTAACCATCATGGCTTTGAGCCTGCACACTTCCTCAGTAATCATCTCCTGTGTGGCATGCATTTGTCTCAGAATGTCACAGGACATCTCATGAAAGGGAGAAATATCTATTGCTCTGCTCTCTGCCTGCTCTAATTGCTCAACCATTGCTTGCTTATCTGCTTGCAGATGAGAAACTCTAGCTTCAAAATCATTCTTTTCTGGTTCTAAAACCATCATATGGACTGCCAGGTGCTCCTTTTCTTCTTCTAAATGGCGATACTTATCTGACAATTCCTTGTGCTCAACAGACAGGCGATTATATTTATTCACTACAAGATCCCTGTAAGCCTGCTCATTAGCCACAGTATGTTTCAACATGCGAGCTCTCCTCTTTGTTGACTCAAATTCTCTAACCATATCGACCACATTGTTCTGTGTTGCTTTTGCTGTTGTGTTAGGAACCTATGTCAACCCTTCTCTTTACTATGTTAGTATATTGTTGTTGGACGCATATGCTTTGTAAGTCGTCACATAGTATTTGTTGATCCGTAGTTTATATTAGCCCATAGTATTGACCCATAGTATTGGACGCATATGCTTTGTAATTCGTCCCGTAGTATTATATGTCCCATGGTTTTGACTCATAGTATTGGGCATAGACTTAGTATATAAGTGTGTGTTGAGGTCATTGAAGGCACCATGAAGTTAATTGTATTGAGCTTGCTCAAAGGAGGTTGCCCCCTCGAAGTGGCCCATGATCAATATAAAAGTGATTCTGAGTTCTATTATTTCTGATATCTTGTGTATTTGCATTAATTAATTATTGCAGGTTCATCACATCTGGTATCAAAGCATTTTCTTGGGCTCGTTGGGTGGAATTTCTGCCAAATTTTTTTTTCACATCTATTGCAGCTTCGGATTTGGGAATAATCCCTATCTGTTGGAGGATATTTCTACCCTATAGTCAGGAAACTAAACTATCAACTTGGTTGGGGTGACAGGTAAGTGCATTAATGTTATTACAGAGGCATTTACAAAAGAAATAGATTGTAGATTTAGAGAACACACCTTTTTACCGGAGTCTGATCCTAGCCTTGACTCGATCCCGTGTCCAGTTTCCAAATCTACTTTTCCTTCAGCAAACCTGCAACAACAATACCTTCCTCAAACATTTTGGGAAACATATAAAGCATGAAATAAACAAAAACTATGTTTAATATTCAGCATTGACCAAAATAAATCCAACTTAAAATTCCATTTCATAACACATTCAGATTGGAACAAGGAAACACTTCAACCTTTATTTGTCAAAATTAGAATGCAGTACAAATATACCTGATAATGAAGCAGGCTCCTGCAACTAGATTCTGGGCTCTGGCTCTGCTCTGGTTTGAATGTCTTCTGTAACAACTTCTCCAATGTCCTAAAGTTTCTCCATTAACTCATCCTCTAGCTTTTCTAGCAATCATTTGTTGTAACCTTTGTAACCTTTGTCACCTTGCTCCTTTAACCTTCTTGGTATTTATAGGTTCAAAGAAGCAGTTCAGGTCGAGATGTAGTTATGGAGGAAGTTGGGGAAGTTAAGGAAACTGCCATCAACTAATCCTCCTCGATGAATTAATATATTTTTTAATCATCTTTTAAGATATACGCGACTATTACTCAGTGGAGTAGCGTATAGGGCGCTACCCTATTGTTTAACAACTAGCGCTCATTCAGTTTTAAATGTCGAGCGCTACTTTGATAAGAAGGAGTAGCGTATATATTGATATGGGCGCTACTATTATACACTGGAGTCGCGTATGGGCGCTAGTCTATTTAAGTGGAGTAGCGCTCATACCTCAAAATGATATTTTGTATGTTTTCCAGTATTTTCAGGAAATAGGATGAGTTGTCATATGGTCCAAGGTCAACATGCTCCTCCATCCAAGTTGTCCTTTTGTGTGATCAGCAGCTCAAGGTGATCACGGACGGAGAGGTGCAATTTTGACCTATAACAGATGCCCCCTAATGTGTGAGGTCAGAGAGAAACTATGGCCGAAATACATTATAATCCAAAGCCAGAGGAGAAGCACAGAACCGCAGAACAAGTCGCAAGAAACCTGCAACAAAGATCAAGGTCAGCGAGCAATTACATTGTTGACATCTTATAGATGTGTAGTGTGATACAACATGATCTCCGATACATAACAAGGAGATGTATATAAAAGCATGGCCACTGGAAATACAAGCGTGGATCCATGTCAAACTGAGAGATCATAGCCATAACAACACACTGGATCTATGTCTCATGGAGAGCCGTATATAAGTGAGGCTCAGTCTTGCGCAACTTGGGTGATAAAAAAATGAGGTTATGTCATCAAAATCCCAAGGTCTTCATCCCACAACAACCCTAGGTACAAACCCGAACCATGTGAATAGATGAGCTGACAGTCGAACATGGAGGGCATCGTCTGATTACCGGTCATTGATGTATACCATTAACAAACGCGAGGACTTCCACCGATAATGATGATGGGGTCCAAGGTACCAAGTACGATTCACCAAATGTGAATAGATGGACTTGGAGTCGAACACTTGGGAATCCTGTCGAAGAAGAGACATTGATGTATTCTCATCATTCAACAGCGAGGAAAATTGCCACTAGTGACTGCAATCTCCAAGGTACTAACCGAAACTCTAAACTTCAATCCCAGAATAATGATTTGATGTCAATGGGAAGAAGTCCATTGGAAGGGAGGCCTTAAGGCATCCTCCATCATCCAACTCGAGGAACACTCAACTGGTAAGAGCTGATATGGAATAATATGCGACAATACTGACACTAGGAAGGCCGACACATGAGGTCAAGGTAAACTGCAGAATGGCCGACACAGGGTATATCCTTGAACAGTGAGCACGACACAAAGTGACTTAGGCAGTGTCTGACATAATGGGGTAAATAAGTTTGAAATGTAAGAGACATTAATAGACCCTCCATATGGTTGGAAGAATAACCAACCGGGGGAGTAAATAACTCGGAGGAAAGGTTCACCCTGAGGCCAAAAACTAAACCCAACCGACAAAATAGACTCAAGTAGGTGTTGTGTTCAAAGATAGGACTTGACTGAAAACTGCCTTCGACAATGAAGATATGATATGTTTTCCCGTTCCTTATTCTTTTTAGATAAAAGAATACCCTTCTTGTGGATTTAATGAGTCCAAGAAAGAATGAAAACTCAATAGGTCCAACCATGTAAATAGTTTAACGAGCCCATGGGAGGAAGACTCAGTACCTTCTTCATAATTTAAAGAGTTCGAAGAAGAGATAGAATATTACTCTATATGTACTAATCTCTGGATTTTAGTATCGAGCCGAGATCTGTTCTTGCTCGCCGGTGTTTTCAATTTTAAGGAGTCTGAAAAACTTAAACAATAACTCCATATATCTGCTCGTGGATTTTAGTATCGAGCCCAAGCATATTAATGCTCGCCGGTGTTTTCCTGTTTATAGAGTCTGAAAAACTTAAACAATCCTCTTTTCACCTATCCGTGGATTTTATATCGAGCCCGGATTGGTCTGTGCTCGGCGGTGTTTTCTTGTTTATAGAGTTGAAAAACTTAAACAGTCCTCTACTTACCCTCTCGTGGATTTCACATCGAGCCCGAGTAGGTGAATGCTCGCTTGGTATTTTCATATTTAGAGAGTCTGAAAACCCTAAAGAGAGACTCCAGAAGGTCCTTTTTCGTATAGTTAGTCTCCTCCCCCGAAAAAGTATAAAACAATGAAAGGAGAACTCTTCTAGCGCATACAGGAGTATACCTAGAGTATACCTTTTCCGTAGTTAATCCACTGAGGCCCGGAAAAGGGGTAATTCTATACCTAAGTGGATTAGCCTTCGAATACTTTAACGAGCTCGAAGAGGACAAGTCTGCTCGGCAATCTTGTTTAGGTTTAAATAGTCCAAACAAGAGCTTAAAATGACTTTAAGGGTCAGCTTCTGGGATCGTAGCTTCATGTCCTGCCAAAACTAGGTCTTCAACAAAATATTAGTCGATGTCGCAAAAATCTTAAATGATATATGAATTTGGAATGTTTAGCTAACTGATAAGGTTTATCATTAAGAAATTTGAGCTTAGGAGACGAATCCGACAACAATTGAGTGAAAATTGGACTTGGATCAGTGTTATACCTTATTTTGTGTTTCAATTGATTAATTAGGGTTTTTGAAAGTTTTTGAAACTATGGAAAATTAAAAATTATGGGTAAAAATCAAAATCCAGTTTTATATATAATTTCATTGTTAAAAAATCAATTTTCATTTTGTGTTGTAGGGCAAACATTGGGCACCATTTTGCGAATTTCAAATCTCCACCGTGATCAAACGGAGCATCCAATCACCAAACTGCTTCCACCAAGTAAGTAGAAATCAACCAAACTTGCATTTCAATGGTTTATTTTTAAAATTTTGAGCAAAACATGGCCCGAAATGCGATGCTCATAAGGTTTTATGCGCGGGCGCTACTGTGTATACACAACAGTAGCGTACGAAGGCAATGGGCACTACTTTTCTCAAACAGAGTAGCGCCTACACGCTACTGTGTAGTATACACAGTAGCGTACATATTTGCAAAGCCATTTTAAAACGCCGAGACTCAAAATTTTTGGGGGTTTTTGTGCAGGATGGTCTTACAATGGAGGGAAAGGGAGCATGAAGACATGGATAGACTAGCCATGCAAGACCCGGCTACCCTCCATGCGCTCCGTAGATGCGGTTTGTTGAAATTTTATCGAACCGTAAACATGCGGGCACTAAACAAGCTGTTTCGGAGATTGATTCAGTATTGGGATGTCGATACTAATACCTTCATCATCCGGGGGCAAACTCTTGAGCTTACCGTTGAGGATATATACTTTATTACCGGTCTCTCAAGGAGAGGAGACGTAATCAATCTAAAAGGGACATCTCATTTGGGTGCATGTTCAGTGCAAGAATATGTAAATACATACTGTGTTGCCGGAGCAGAAAAATCGGGAAGCCAAATCCTGATTTCAACTATTGATGGTCTCCCGCTGAAAGTGATAGTGAGCATGATCAACCGGGTATCTGGTAGTGCATCACAACACTTAGCTTCTAGGCATTCAATGCATATCGGTGTACAGTGCTTGCATGGCCATGTTTATGATTGGAGTACTAGCTTGTTGGCAAACATGAAGTATCAATTGACAAGTTGCAAATCCGGCACCATGAAGAATTTTGGGTACAGGAGTATATTGTGTACTTTCTTCTTTGAGAGGATGCCTGCTATTAGCTTGGGGATGCCTTTACCACAGGTTAACCCCTGTGAGCCTAGACTAGGCCGTTGGGGTGACATTTTTCTCCACCAGGGTGGTGGGGAGAGTCACTATTGTTACCACACTGATGACTTCTGGGGGTGGTGGGAGAGGCAGGTTCCCGCTTTTGAGCAGTTTCCCTATTCTGGATTGGATTTCCGTCACGATCTAGAGCTGGTGCTTCCGCTAGGTGGAGCCTGGGGAGATATTGGTATGTTTACTTTTGAGAATTTATTTAATTTTTTCAAACTTTTCAAGTATTTGATTTTTATGAATGATTTTGGAGTTCTAATCAAGTGTCAAATGCAGATGTTGGACCTGTTCGTCCCGAGGGCCATCCTACCATCTATGTGAGGCCAGCTGATATCACCGCAGCCGAAGCTATGTTGGGAACGCTGGAGAGAAAAATGAGTCGGTTGACTCATGAGATTCCTGCATGCCGCATGGACCAGATACCAGTTGACATGCAGGAAGATGTTGTTGGGGTGCCCCCAGCATGGCTTAGATTGCTGCGGAGGATTGCTAGACTAGTGATATGCTACCGCAATGCGGTAGATGATGAGGAGGTTCCTCCTTCTCCATAGGAGAAGAAAAACACTATATGTATATATTTTTGAGGCTACCATGCCCAGTTTTTGTACTTTTGTGACTTGACTTGAGAGACTCATGACTCAAAACTCATTTTTTTTGATACGGTACCAGTTATATATACAGTATCGGTTATTTACATGTGTATGCGTTTAAATTTTATGTGTGGAATGTTGTTTACAATGTATGATGCAAATGTCAATCTAACACATAATTTGCTAATGAATCAGCTAAAGTGTTTAAACTTCTTGGAATGTGTTCATATCTGATAGAATGAAAATGTCTTTCCAATAGTCTAACTCGTAGAAACTGACGTAGCAATCCTGGATCTCTGATCCGATAGACACCTGTTAACTGAAATACAATTAGTTGTGAGTCAAGCCTTACCTCCAGGTATGAAATGCCATGACTGAGGGCATCTCGGAGAAGTTCTATAACTGCACTGTATTCAGCCACATTGTTCGTGGTAGGTCCCAAACAAACCCCCCCCGAAGAGACAAGTTGGTCAGCGGGTGAATAAATGACCCAAGCTACCGCTGCCAACTGACAGGTGTGGCCACTGGCGCCATCAGCAAATCCTAGGAAATGTGCGGTTGACATCTGGTACACGAAACGAAAAACACACATAAGATCACCTAACGAGCATAACAAAACTAACTATACAAAAAAATACAGCTATGTTACAAGAAAAAATACTTCAACCTAAGCGTAGTACTTCTTCAGGTAGAGCCCATTTCTAGGCTCGTCCAACTTATTACCTTCGTAATCTACCAGTTCGTAGGCACCTTTCTTCAATACTTTAGAAATGATATAAGGTCCGAGCCACCTGGATTTGAATTTACTGGGTCCTAAAGGTTCTTTGTCTTGATCCCAAAGTAGGACCAAATCTCCTTCAATGAAAACTCTAGGTTTAACGGATTTGTCGTACTGTCCTTTGACTCATTTTTTGTGAATCTCGTTTGTTGTAAGCGCATCCCGGCGCTGTTCATCTAGATGTTCTAAGCGTAACAAACGTTCTTCGAGTATTGAAGTATCGGGTAGTAACTGAACTGCTAGTTTTAGCGAAGGAATCTCGCATTCAATCGGCACAACTGCTTCTATCCCATGCACAAGTTGGAAGGGAGAGAAACCAGTAGCAGTCTTAACTTTGGCTCGGTAAGCCCAAAGAGCCGGGTATAGCATGATGTGCCAGTTATTCCGACTGGCATTAACAGTTCATTGTAATATAACCTTTAAAGTTTTATTCACTGCTTCAACTTGTCCATTCGCCTGAGGATAGTATGAGGATGAATGTTCTTGTCGAAAACCAAGCATTGTATATAACTTAGTCATCATGCTATTTTGGAAATGACTGCCATGATCAGTCACTATCTCTTTAGGTATGCCAAACCGTGCTATGATCTGATTCAATACGAAATAAGCGGTAGTTTCTCCATCTGCCTTAACAGTAGGCATTACCTCTGCCCACTTAGTAAAGTAGTCAACGGCAACGATGATGTAATGATGTCCTCCAGCTGAAACTGGATTGCATGTCATGAAATCCACCCCCCATTTTGTGAAGGGACCTGCTGTAATTACAGGATGAAGAGGAGCTGGGTGTGCCCTCATTTTCTTAGTGAAAAACTGACACGGTCGACAGTGTTTCACTGCTTCCACACAATCTTTAAAGATCGTGGGCCAAAAATATCCGGCACGCAGTATCTTCTGAGTTGTTGCCAACCCGGAAAGATGTCCCCCACAAGCTCCACTGTGGGCATCATTTAACACTGCTTCAGCTTCTTCCCTAGTTAAGCAACGTCGTAAAATGGAATCTACCCCACGTCGATATAAAGTATCAGAGATAATAAGGTAATGTTTCGCATGGGTTTTAAGCTTACGTCGCTCTTCTCGGGAAAAAGTGGTAGGACACCTCAAAGTCTGGAGATATATTAAAATATCTCCGTACCATGGGTCAAAGGAGGCGATGAGAAAGATATGTTCGTCAGGGAATGATGTTTCTTCCTCCACGCGTTCTAGGTCATTTGGAAATTCTGAGATTAATTCAGCGAACACTAGTGATTTTTTCGATTTGGCTGATTGGAATACCAAATCGAATTCCTGTAGAATCACAATCCATTTATTGTATTTCCCATTGATGATTCGTCGGGTGAGAACGTACTGGAAAGGGTTGACTTCTGCTATCACTGTAGTAGTTTGTAAAAGTATATAGTGACGAAGCCTCTGGACTGCATAGACCGCAGCAAGTGCTAACTTCTCAACGTGCGAGTATTTAACCTCAGGGGCTATCAATGCGCGAGAAAGATAGTAGACAACATGTTCTTGGAACATATCGTCTTCCTGAACCAAAACTATACCAATTGTAGTAAGAGACGCTGCCAGGTATAAAAGAAAATCTTTTGAGTAATCTGGCGGGCTTAACAGGGGTGCTGAAAGAAGTGCCTTTTTTAACGCTTCAAAGGATGATTGTGCAGCTTCGTCCCACACAAAGTAAGAATCTTGTTTGATTAGCCTCATAAAACCTTTGGTAATTTTGGCGTAGTTTATTATAAATCGCCGTAAGAAATTAGACATGCCTTGCAGACTTTGAAGTTGTCGCAAGGTGCGAGGAGGAGGCAAATTTACAATCGCCTCAACTTTAAGTGGGTCAACCATTATACCACGATTAGAGACAATGAAACCTAGTAAACGTCCCGATTCGACACAGAATACACATTTGTTCGGATTCAAACGAATCTTATATTTTCTGCATCTTTCAAACACTTGTCTAAGGTGATCCGGATGGTCCCGTCTCTTTCGAGATCGCGCTGGGAGATCGTCCAAGTAAGGTTCTACAATGTGTTTGATGTCATGAAAAGCAAAATTCATTGCTCGCTGGAAGGTAGCCCCAGCATTCTTCAAACCAAATGGAATTTTTCGATAAGCAAAGGTGCCCCACGGGCAAATGAAAGTTGTTTTATGCTGATCTTCAGGTTTGATATCTATTTGATTGTATCCCAAAAAACCATCCATAAAAGAGAACATCTCATGTCCTGCACACGCATCTATGATTTGATCGATAAATGGTGTGGGATAGTTGTCTTTCAGACAAGCTTTGTTCAAATCTCGAAAGTCAGTACAAACTCTAATAGTGCCTTGCTTTTTATCAACCGGAACGGGGTTTGAAATCCATTCCGTCATATCGATCGGATAAATGAAACCGGCTTTGAGCAACTTTTCAACCTCTGCTTTGATGGCGGCTGCTTTTCTAGGGTTTACGAGATGGAGCTTTTGCCTCACAGGTTTCGCGTTAGGGTATGTCGTGATGACATGCTCCACAATGGTTGGGTCAATACCTGGCATCTCCTCATATGACCAGGCAAGAATGTCGCGGAATTCTTTAAACAGTTTTGTATACAGAGCTATCTCTTCTGGAGAATAGTCTGCACCAATAAAAATATTTTCCACGACCCCGGGTTTGGTGGAAATGTTGATTGGAATCGTTCTTGAAATATTAGCCATGTTCCCTTCAGCATAAACAGCTTTTGAAGTAGAAGGAGAAGATGACAAATCAACCAATCCACCGGGTCTCACAGGGAAATCTCCTCTCTCAATTCTATCTAGATCTGGAAGTATGTAGGACCTATGATGCATATGTTCCCAAGGTTGGTCTAGGCCCAGCATAACTTCTAAGATGGCTTCATCAGATGGAAAAACCTTATCTAAACAATCGAATGAGTGAGTAGAATTCAATGACCATGCCGGAGCATAGTCCATATCTGACTCGACAGAGACTGGTGGAGTCATGATATGTTCCATTGCAGCGCGTTGAGTTTCCATATAGGCCACTTCTACAATGGAGGGAGGCACAAAAGGATCTAACGTGGTAGGAAGGATCCAAGGATCAGTTCTTAAACCGACCGTAAATGTTTCAGTAACGGTACCCACATCAGAACGCATAAAAAGAACAGGGGAGGGGATGTCGAAAGTGCCTATTAACGAACCATACATCCCTGCTCCTAAACTCTCCTTAACTGGGGCGGTTTGATCAACCAAAGGAATCGTGGTTTCCGTAGAAGTATGGTGTTTTCTTTGAGTGAAAGAAATTTGATCGACTGTAACGATCTTACCTTCAAATGGGAACATGACCACTCGAAAAACTGCCGATGCTATAGCTTGCATGGCATAAGTCCAACTCCTGCCCAATAACATGTTGTAATCAAGCAGAGCGTCCAGAACTTCAATCTCAACAGCAACTGTCTTGCCAGCCAAAGTGACATTAAATGATGGCAAAACTCCATGTGGACGGAAAGTTCTGCCATCAAATGCAGTAAGCATTGTGTTGGAAGGGACTAACTCAGGAGAACCTAGAGCTTTCCAACAAGAAATCGACATTACGCAAGTCGACGCTCCCTCATCTACCACGGCTCGTCTGATGGTCATTGGACCATGAACGACCTCAATCTGGAGGGAAACGTGATATGGAAACCGGTATTTGACATCAGTCATGTCAAATCGCGCAGACATGTTGGAGGACTCCATACTCCCAATAGCTGCCAGAAGTGCGTTTCGTTGCAGTGGACAACTCTGCAAGACTTCTAGAGTAGACATGGCACAAGGGGTTTGGTGTAATGTCCCCATTTTGACCCCCTTTGTATTAAATCGTAAATGATGTAAATATTGTAATTAATCATGGTGAGGAGCTCAAGGCCAAGGCCCCACCATTGATTTAGTGTTTCATGTATCGGCAATTAAAAATAGATGCCTACGGTTCTTGTGCGAGATGGGCACAATGTATATAAGACATCATGTAATTATGATTTTTCAATGAAAAACCCACAACCGGCTATGCAATGCAACAAAAGAGATGGGGCATGACTCTACAAGGAAAAGGGAGGGAAATTATTCAAACCCTTGAGCCAATGGTGTTAATCCATGTGTCAATGGGGAAACCCATAAAACAACCAACTACCCATTTTGTCTCATGCACCCAATCATTTAATTCTTCCAAGAAATTGGTTAAGGCAGTTAATGTCTTGGGATGGGAGAGGTATGTCAGTCAGATTTTCGTGCATGGGCAAGCTACCAACCTGAAAAATCATATTTTTGGCTTGTTGGGCAAGAAAACCCCCACGAAATGCTACCCAAGGCCATTCCTCATGGATTACGTTCTTCCTCTCACGCAGATTGAGCTCACAGGAAGTTATCCTCACGTTTTTCACCATAACCCTGTGTTTTTCCATGCCCAGGAACTCGTTTTTGGATTGTGCAACAGCTGGGGAAGGAGGGACGCAAATTGGGACTGAGGGAGAGGGCGTTTTTGCCCTGGGGCATTTTTCTGGAATGGGTTTTGCCTCCCCAGTCGAATTTCCAAAGTGCCAATACGTTTTGAGTCTACCCACGTTTTTCTGAAGTCCAGGAAACCCCATCTCATGCATCCCACTGTTGGAAACGTTTTCTCATGCTCAACAAGTGTAGGTTGTTGTTAGGTGCATCCCTGTTTTGTTTGGAACCCATGAGCAAGAAACTGGAATGGTAGTGGAGAGAATTGGCTTGATAAACCTAGTGTAGGGAGTATCCTCTCAAGAAGATTAAGAGGGCTGGCTACTTTTCTATGCACACCCTGAGAGCACTAGAAAGGAAGGTATGGCTTGAGGGACTGTGTGGCAGTGAAGAGAATACTTCCTGGTGTTGGGTGTGTAGGCATTGTGAGTGCCAAGCTAAATAGATCTAGGAGAGGTACCCATAGCTCTGTAGTTGAGCTCACTAGCTTAGCAATTCTTCCTTTCCATCTCCTAGCAGCCTGATAAACCCAATTGTAGATTGGCTTGGCTCATCTTGGTGTATGCTTGGCTATGTGTGAGTCTGCTGTTCCCTAGTTCCTTGTAGAGATCATGCCCAGCTCGGGGGTGGCAGTGGTGTTGAGAGATTGAGGAGCACACTGGCCTACGGTTGGGTGGAACGTTGCAGTTGCATAGCCAGTTGCGTGGGACTACTTTTGCATAAGATAAGTATTCTCCTGTGTTAAATTTGCAATTACCATTTGATGAATATTTTGAATGTATCATGGATCTGTTAATAAATTTGCTTCCGCTGTGTATTAAAATGATTATGCATTTCCATATGATCTTGTTTAATTCTGCACAGATCTTTATGTCATGGCTATCACAGAATCTTGAATGTGTGTTAGAGATCAACATCATTTATTTGATTACCATCGTTTTTCCATAGCATGCACAGATACAGTTCTTTGCATCAATGTTTTAATTCAAACGTTTTGGGGCTAATTGCCCGGATTGAGCACCACGTCCTCCCTATCACACTGGTATGGTAGGAGGGGACACTACATTTGGGCTAGATATTCAACCACATTGTAGTTGGAAGCAGCCTGTGTGTTGGGATTGTGCGATGCCCTCTTCAAGACACCTTTCAGAATCTTGGGCATTGGGTCCACAGGTATGTGGAGTGGAGTGGAGGATTCAGCAATCTCCTTATCTTTTCTCTGCGTTTCCGGGGTATAGTTCTTAGCTCTGGTTTGCAAAAGTGCATCTGAGTTGACCATATTTATGAATGTTTGATCAACCGAAGCGTGCGAAGTGCCTCCAGTTTTGGAGGTGCCAGAAGTTGAGCCTTTCCCTTTAGGAAATGGATCTTTCAAGACGGCAGGCTTCTTCTCTCTTAAGAGCTTCTGGGCTTCTTCTAGTAGAGGGCATTGATGAGTAAGGTGGTTTTGTTTGCAAAGTTTACAAGGGAACCTAACCTTCTTCTCTTCTTTGTTGCCCTCTTCGGCATTATCTTTTTTGGGCTTTTGTTGGTTCCCCTCTCCTTTCTTGCCCTTCTTTTTGTTGTTGGGCTGCCGAGGGCCCTTTTGATTGTTCTGAACCTGATTAACAGATTCAGAAGTAGAAGGAGAGGTTGTGACGGAAGCAATGTCTGCAGTCGAATGTTTGACAGTTAAGGCTTGGACCTGTTTGGTCAGTGCTTCGAAGGCTGCAGAGTTAACTGAACCCACTATGCCGTCAGCATGTGGTCCAGGTTTGGGTCTACTTAGATCAGTGTTTGATCTCAGTGCGTCCGGTATAATCTCATACAGTAAACCAGATTGTGCGTATACAAGGTCTAACTGTTGAGTCCTTAAGATGGCTTCTTCTTCATTAGAAACTCCAGATGTCGCTACTTCCTTAGAAATATAAGGAAGGAGTGATTTCAAGTACCACTCAAGCAGGAACTCTTGAGGGATATTGGCCTTTATGATCCTCTTCCATCTTCGCCACTCCTGAATGTGGTCAGATAGGTGAGTGGCTTTGTTTTGTCTAAAAGTAGACAAAAGTTTTGTTCCGGCATCATACCGAACAGGAAGCTGGAAATGGTTCAAAAAGACGGTTGCTAGATCCCCAAAACTAGAGAAAGTAGCCGCAGGTAACTCGATGTACCATTTGGCCGCGGGACCAGTTAAGGTCCTTTGAAACAATCTCAATCTGATGGAATCCTCATTCAACGAATTTGAAGAACACCACAAGTGAAAGGTAGTGACATGGTCACCAGGATCTTCACCAACTTTGCCTTCGAATTTGGGAATATCCGAAGGTAATTTGGTGGGAACTGATGGCCATGTGGCGTTATGACACATAGGATCATTTGTCAGTTTCGAAAGGTCTGGCAAATTCAAAGTTTCCAGAAAAGGTAGACGAGGCCGGTAAGATGAAGCTTGATAAGGGAAAGCACCCATTGTTTGTCCCATGAATTGTTGGTAGGGGTTGCCCCCAGCCATTTGGTGATAAGGGTTGCCCCCGGCCATGTGTTGATAGGAGTTTCCACCTACCAACTGTTGATAGGGGTTACCCCCAGTTAATTGTTGGTAGGGGTTTCCCCCAGGTATTTGTTGGTAGGGGTTGCCCCCTGCCAGTTGTTGTTGTTGTGAGAAAGAATTATTAAAATTTCCCCACCCATACAAGAGTGGATTAGTGTTTTGCTGGTTCGTCCACTGTGGCTGGGTGTTAACCCCGCCATATTGCTGGTTAAAGATATTACCCCCTCCCCCTGAAAATAAGGAAAAAGGGATGTTACTTGCAGGTATGTTACCTTGATTCAAGTTAGGTCCTGCAAAGGTGTTGAAACCAGTAGAAGCTGATGTGGACGGTGCAGTCATGGTACCCATGACTGGCATGTTTGCAAAAACACTTGGTCCTACCACAGGTGTGGAAACCCAAGTACTAGGGATCTGATATAACGGTTGCGAAGTAGAAGGTGTTGCACAGTTGGCCATACTGTTAAGTCCAACAGTAGACGTGGGAATAGATGCCATTGTTGTAAAACTAGGCATTCCTAATGTACTAGTGTTGAAACTAAAAGATGGAGTAGGCACAGATGTGGTTTGTGCCTAACTAGATGTAGCAGTAAAAGAAGGGTTAATTGTGCTGGTATTCATACCTAAAGTGGGAGTTTGGGGACCCCCTGGTTCACCTCCTGTGTTAGACATCAGATGATCAGGAAACAAAAGATCTGCACTGAAAAGGGGCTGCTGGAAACCAACAGGTGACAGAAGCGGAATTCTAGTATTAGTTAAGGGAGGATTGAAAGGAGTGCTATACTCCGTAGAAGTAAGATATTCCACCTCAACAGTACTAAAATGTTGTTGATCTATGGTACCTGGTGGTGGTTCCTCAGGAACCTCAATTTCAAGGTTTTCTGTTATAAGTATTTTTTCAAGCAATTCTATTTCAGAGGTAATTTCTGAAGAAATACTGGGGTTTACCCGCTGTCTTCTAGCTGGTTGTATAGGTTCTGTTCTAACAGGTGGAAGGTTCTGAATCCTTCTCGATCTACGGAGTTGTTGATTCTCCGTGATTATAAATATAAAATAACAGCCTAGAACCTAGTGGCCACTATGACTAGGGGTCAAACAGCACACCAACTAAAAAAATTCCTAAGTATACAAACCAGTCAAACAAAGGTGCCTTCCGGAGAAGAGTCTAGGATGATTAGGGCCCAGAACATATCAACAAAGGAAGAAAGACAGTTACCCGGGGTCCACAATACAATGACTAAGGGTGCAAGCACTGGAATCACCCAACTGCCCTCCCAAAGACCTGCACGGGGTTTCCTCCCACGTTTGTCTTAGGTACAGCAGATATACCCTCTGCTGTCACCTGTGTAAGAACCTAGAAGTCTGATACTATGGATACCACAACACCGAAAATTCCTGGGGGAACAGTCACCGGTCGAATCAGAAAGCGTGGGCAGGGTAGCTAAGCCCGAAACTCGAAAGAGTCCCCAATACGCAATCCGATCCTGGCGTATGCTCGAACAGCAAGTAGGAGGAGTATTCCCACAAACTGATCTCGCAATGACCTACTGCATATGCTCCCAGGCAAATTTTGAGTGAGGTGGGTTTGCCTATGATAGTCTCACTACGATTTTTGCGCAATGTGTGATCTTGGGTGGTTTAAGGTGATTTAAACCCAAGACCCTAACCAAAACTAGTTGGTGTAGTGTACCCTAAAAAAGAAAAGATTTCTAGTTCATTTTATTAACAAATTTTAGGGGTTTTTATTACGCAAAAAGGATAGTGAGTGTGTGAGCGTGGTTATAACAAGAAAACAAAAATGCAAATATACTCAAATCTTCTTACAACAAAACCTTTTTTTTTTTTTTCATCTACTTCTTTTTCAAAACTGAAAATCTAAGCAAACTTACTTACAAATTTTTTGTTTTCTTTTTAAATTATACAGAATATACTAAGCTATTTTGCATTGACAAAAGACAAGTTCTATTTAACTTAAAGTACCAAATTTTTTTTGCTTTTTCAATAACCGAAAAAGAACTATGCAAAAAATGGAAGCCAAATAAAAGCTTTTTATGCAAATTGTGGAAGTATGGCAAACGTTCTTAGGCCTATAGCTATCGAAACCTAGCTCGAGAAAGACTTGTTCTACAGGTTTTTTACTAAGAAAAAGCCTATAAACTTGGACACGAAGTGGGAGAAAACAAAGGAGAGAACACCCAAGGACTAACCTAAAGTGTTTAACCCTAGCAAGACCACAAAGCCAAGTACAAGTAGACAAGCAAGCTGCCCTACTAACACGAAGAAAATGAGAGGTGAAACTAGCCTACAACTGTTTAAAAAGCACTTGTGACCAGCAGAAGACAAGAAGTCCTGGAAGAAATGAAACTTGACCAAAAAGAAGACACCCTAGAAGCTCTACCAAAGACCAAACCCTAAACAAAGGACGGGGGTAGTAGAGAGCAAACAACTTCACCACAAAAAACAGACACAGGAGTGTACAGGTTTGTAAATGGGAAAAAAGCAGTCAGGGTCTGAAAAAAGTGAAAGTGTTCGTCACCAAACACCACTAAGTCTTCCAAAAAGGTCAATAAAAGGTCTCAACAATTCTAAAGGTCAACAAATGGTTTAAAAGATGGAAAAAACTTTAAGGAGAGGTTCTATGACTTGAATCAATAATTAAAAACCTTATGCAATCATCAAAGGGATCCTACAGCACAGTCATCAAATCACCACAGGGCTGAAACACAAGCAAACCACAAATTGACTGCTTCAGGAAATGTACTCTACTATGTAGTAGAGCAACTCGCGCCCATGCCAAAACGGGCGCTACTGTATATACAGAATAGTAGCGTATGGGCGCTACTGTACATATATCAGAGTAGCGCTCATATTTCAAAGGTTTGGAAACTGACTTTCGAAGGTATAAAAACTGATGAAAGCAGGCAAGACAAAGACAAGGGATACCTAAAAAGGTTCTTAAAACATCGAAGAAATCAAAATAAACTGAGAAGACACCCAAAAACAAGGTTTCCTAAAGCCAAAAACTCTATTTCCCCAGCGGAGTCTCCAGTCTGTTGGCGGATATTTCTACCCTATAGTCAGGAAGCTAAACTATCAACTTGGTTGGGGTGACAGGTAAGTGCATTAATGTTATTACAGAGGCATTTACAAAAGAAATAGACTGTAGATTTAGAGAACACACCTTTTTACCGGAGTCTGATCCTAGCCTTGACTCGATCCCGTGTCCAGTTTCCAAATCTACTTTTCCTTCAGCAAACCTGCAACAACAATACCTTCCTCAAACATTTTGGGCAACATATAAAGCATGAAATAAACGAAAACTATGTTTAATATTCAGCATTGACCAAAATAAATCCAACTTAAAATGCCATTTCATAACACATTCAGATTGGAACAAGGAAACACTTCAACCTTTATTTGTCAAAATTAGAATGCAGTACAAATATACCTGATAATGAAGCAGGCTCCTGCAACTAGATTCTGGGCTCTGGCTCTACTCTGGTTTGAATGTCTTCTGTAACAACTTCTCCAATGTCCTAAAGTTTCTCCATTAACTCATCCTCTAGCTTTTCTAGCAATCATTTGTTGTAACCTTTGTAACCTTTGTCACCTTGCTCCTTTAACCTTCTTGGTATTTATAGGTTCAAAGAAGCAGTTCAGGTCGAGATGTAGTTATGGAGGAAGTTGGGGAAGTTAAGGAAACTGCCATCAACTAATCCTCCTCGATGAATTAATATATTTTTTAATCATCTTTTAAGATATACGCGACTATTACTCAGTGGAGTAGCGTATAGGGCGCTACCCTATTGTTTAACAACTAGCGCTCATTCAGTTTTAAATGTCGAGCGCTACTTTGATAAGAAGGAGTAGCGTATATATTGATATGGGCGCTACTATTATACACTGGAGTCGCATATGGGCGCTAGTCTATTTAAGTGGAGTAGCGCTCATACCTCAAAATGATATTTTGTATGTTTTCCAGTATTTTCAGGAAATAGGATGAGTTGTCATATGGTCCAAGGTCAACATGCTCCTCCATCCAAGTTGTCCTTTTGTGTGATCAGCAGCTCAGGGTGATCACGAACGGAGAGGTGCAATTTTGACCTATAACACTATCTGCTTAACTGTGGGAAGTACTTGGGCATAATCCCTAAAACTCATTGTCAGGAGTACCAGAGTAACCCCAAAGTAGCTGGCCCATTGAGAGGACCTACCAACAAAAAGGGAAACGACCCCTACCTGATTGACTAGTTCCCACCCGTGAGGTAAACCAAGAGATGTCGTTTGTTGCAAAGCAGTTATCAGTTTTACCTGAGTCGTGGAGTGAGGGGTACTGCCCCAATAGGCAAGCCGTAAGACAGCATTGGTGGCCGAGTGAAAC
This sequence comes from Larix kaempferi, assembly GCA_027924585.1. Classification (NCBI taxonomy): domain Eukaryota; kingdom Viridiplantae; phylum Streptophyta; class Pinopsida; order Pinales; family Pinaceae; genus Larix; species Larix kaempferi. The sequence goes on along the minus strand of BSBM01000361.1, from coordinate 33,854,217 downwards.
AACTGAACTGTTAGGAAGCCGTACATACCTGGGGTTCATATCTATTTTCAGTTGAACTATTGCCAATCACTTCCGCTCCAGATCCAGCCATTTCAGATCTATTCTAAAAGTCATTCCAGATCCAGTCGCCATTTCAGATCCAACCATTTTCAATCCCTTCCGCGCCATTGCAGATCCATCTGTTGCGGATCCCTTCCGCGCCGCTGTTGCGGATCCCTTCTCCATATCTCCCTTGTTTTCACTCTGTTTCCCTTGAAATTTTTTGGGAACCCCTGTCATTCCATTCTGCATCTTTCATTCCTAAGGACCCTATCCCCAATTCCCCTTCCCAAAGCCTGAAATCTCACATTTGTCTATTTTTAGGGTTTGCCATAACTTCCTCAGATTTCACCCAATCACCTTCAAATTTTACCACAGAGTTCCTTTCTGAATTCTGCTTCTTTGTCCCTCTCTGCCAAATTTTCTCATTCTCTCACCCCGCTTCTAAAATCCCCCTTTTTGCTTTCTTGTCCTTTCGACAGTGTCCAAAATATAGTCAAACACCAATTACCCATCAGATTGTTTCTCCAATCCAAATTTCCCTTTACTAAATCAACTTCTGTTTGTGTTTTTCTACCCATTCCACCAAAAAAAAAAAAACAGGTTATGATTGTCACCCGTGCAGGAGCACACACCATGGAGGAAGCACTTGCAGCCATCCAAACCAAACTCCAAGATCTGGATGAAAAATTTCTCAGCCTCCATCTTCGGCATTCAGCCATGAACAATACCAGATAGCCAGAATCTTTTGTAGCCACCGGGTTCTCTTCTTCCAGCAATTTTCGTGGGCCGAAGCTTGATTTTCCTCACTTCAATGGTACTGATTCGACTGGATGGATCTACCGAGTAGAACAATATTTCAGACTGCATAATACTTCTTCTACCCAAAAAGTTCCACTTGCATCCTTTCATTTGGAATAGGAAGCCCTTCAATGGTACTGTTGGTACATCAAAGCTCATCCTGAGCCAAACTAGATAGATTTTTGCCAACTCATTTTTCCATGATTTGGTCCTAGTGCTTTTGATGATTTCACAGGAGCACTCACTAAACTTCACTAAATTGGCACAGTGAGAGAGTATCAGACAGAATTTGAGAAATTGGCTAATCACACAGAAGGATTTTCTGATGAATTCTACAGGAGTTGTTTTATCAGTGGTCTCAAGGATGAAATCCATGCCGAGGTCAAAATGTTTTGTCCCAACACAATGATGGAAGTCCTAGGGTTGGCTAAGCTAGCCGAGGACAAGATTGTAGCCCAACAACACTCCAAACCCACCTTTGTTCCCTTCAGAAATATGGGTTCCCAACGACCTCCCATCACGCCTACTTCTCAACCAACTCCTATCAAGCATTTGTCTGAAATAGAAATGCAGGCACGCCGAGAAAAAGGGCTTTGCTATAATTGTGATGAGAAATTCACTCTGGGACATAGATGTGTTCAACAAAAGCTCTATCTCTTGGATGTGGATTCTCCACCTGCCTTAGAACTTGGTGAAGAAGCTACAGATACAGTAGATGATCAGGTCAACATTCAACACCCGCCTGTTGACACCCCATCTCAGGACGACCCACCCGAGATCTCTCTCCATGCTGTAACCGGCGTCACCACCCCACAAACAATGTGGGTCAGGGGATACTTCAACAAGCTCCCTCTTACCATACTCATTGATTCTGGTAGCACTCATAACTTCATTGACCCTCGGATTGCCAAACAGGCTGATTGTTTTGTCCATCCTTGCTCCGACTTTGAAGTCATGGTTACCAATGGGGGAACCTTACCTTGTAAGGGGAAGTGTCACAATGTGCGTATCTCTATGGAATATTATAACCTACGCTCTGACATGTTTTCCTTGTCCTTAGGCGGATGTGATGTGGTTTTGGGCGTTCAATGGTTACGCACACTTGGCCCCATCTTATGGGATTTTGTTGAAATTTGGATGCAGTTTAAAGTCAATGGGGCACAACACAAATTTATGGGCTTACAACCAGGGTCTCTCTGCATCATCATTTCACATCGCCTGGAAAAAATTCTTAAGAATAATTCACATGGTGTCATCGCTCAGCTCAATTCCATTCAGATGCACCCATCAACAGTCTCCACTACTTCCTTGGATAGATCTGCAGGTCTCTTTGCTGAACCAATGCACTTGCTACCTTCAAGAGACCTTTCTGGTAAGAATTTAGCCACATCTACCTCTCAGTAGGAAATGATGGCTATTTTGCATGCAGTACAGAAGTGGTAGCCATACCTATTGGGGAATTATTTCTGCATCAAGACTGATCTCCAGAGTCTGGAAAATTTTATGGAATAATGGGTCTTCTCCCCAATACACCTGAAATGGGTTATCCAACTCATGGGTTATCCCTATGTGATCCATTACAAGAAGGGTAAGGACAATATGGTGGAATATGCTCCTTCTCGCACAATTGATTACCCAGTTTCTCTTACAGCTCTTTCTCTGCTTGTTCCAAATTGGTTGCAATATGTTCAACAGGGCTATCTCTTCTATGAACTCCATGCTTCTTCATCAACAGGGCACTCTAGGTTCTGCAAAATGTATGACTGGGAACAATGTAACTTCTTTTGGCAGGGACTAAAAAAAACAATTCAACAAATGGTGGCTGACAATGATACTTTCCAAGTCAACAAGGGTGAAACGACACTCCTTTCGGGATTGCTCAAACCCTTTCCCATCCCTACACAGCTTTGGCCAACTATTTCTATGGATTTCCTAGCAGCGCTTTGGTGGTACAATACCACATCTCAAAGGACACCATATGAAGCAGTCTATGGAAAAACACCGCCAGTTCTTCTTCCATACACCCTTAGCAACTCCCCAGTTCAGGAAATTGACTCGGTTCTTCGAAACCGCGATCAGATTCTTCTCATTCTGTAGGACAATCTTCACATGGCCAGATTTCGCCTGAAACAACAAGCCGATCAGAACCGTTCTGAGCACATTTTCCACGTAGCTGACAGGGTTCTTCTTCATCTACAGCCTTCCAAGAAATCCTCCTTGACACTCCAAAGGCATCAGTGGCCCGAAATGCAACCCGAGGATACTACCGGGGAACCACTCCTTCTGATTCTGCAGCAATTTCTCCAACCAAAGCTTTGAGGACAAACCTTTTTCTAAGGGAGAGGGGATGTTAGGAACCTATGTCAACCCTTCTCTTTACTATGTTAGTATATTGTTGTTGGACGCATATGCTTTGTAAGTCGTCCCGTAGTATTTGTTGATCCGTAGTTTATATTATCCCATAGTATTGGACGATATGCTTTGTAAGTCGTCTCGTAGTATTATATGTCCCATGGTTTTGACTCATAGTATTGGGCATAAACTTAGTATATAAGTGTGTGTTGAGGTCATTGAAGGCACCGTGAAGTTAATTGTATTGAGCTTTCTCAAAGGAGGTTACCCCCTCGAAGTGGCTCGTGATCAATATAAAAGTGATTCTGAGTTCTATTATTTCTGATATCTTGTGTATTTGCATTAATTTATTATTGCAGGTTCACCACATGCTGACACAGCAGCGGATGCCATGGCTATGGGAGCCTTATATGTATTTTGCATTACCGTGGTCTCTCGCTGGGTAACAATATCTTCTTGGAAGAGTCTCTTTATCCTCTCTTCCGATTTCAAGACTACTGCCTTCCTCTTCTTATCATACACAAATTCATCCCATCGGGACAAAGTATGATCTTCTTATGGAGTGTAAGGGACGATTGGGAGGTCTATTACATGTATTTTTGCTTCTATTGGTGGGGTCTGTACTACTTGAGACGTGTCTGTTCCCACATTTTGGGTGTTGGGGACACTTGCTTGAGCTATGTCTGCCTCCACATTTTGGGTGTTGGGAACACCTGCTTGAGATATGTCTGCCTCCACATTTTGGGTGCCGGGAACACCTGCTTGAGATATGTTTGTTTCCATATCTTGGGTGCGGGGAACACCTGCTTGAGATATGTCTCCCTCCACATTTTGGGTGTCGGGAACACCTGCTTGTGGCATGTCTGTTTCCATATCTTGGGTGTCGGGAACACCTGCTTGAGATATGTATGTTTCCATATCATGGGTGCCGAGAACACCTGCTTGAGATATGTCTGCCTCCACATTTTGGGTGTCGGTAACACTTGCTTGAGATATGTTTGTTTCCATATCTTGGGTGTCGGAGCCACCTTCCTGGGCATCTTTATCGGTCTTAATTTCTTCTTCTACCTTTTGTTCCTCTTCAGCTTTACGCCTTCTTTCTTCTTCTTCAGCTTGCTGTTGATTTTCACTTTTTTCCCTCAACTCTTGATCTTCCGCTTCCTTGTACACCCTTGCATCTTCAACTTCTTGATGTAGCCTTGCATCTTCAGATTCTTGTTGTAGCCTTGCTTCCACTTTCAATCTTTGTTCTTCACAAGCTAGGGCATCAGCTGCTTCTCTCTCTTTCTGCAGACTGGCTTTTCGGGCTGGGGAAGAGCTAGAGCTTGCTCCACTACCTTGATGACAAATCTGCAACTCAATCATGTTGTTGATGCCTCGGAACACTTTTTCCTCGGCATCATAGTAATGAGCATAAACTTCTTTGCAATGCTCGGAAACCTTGCTCTGCCTATCATTTCTATGGAAGATCATTTCACCGAAGTGGAAAGCTTTCAGCTCTTGAACGAATTCCTCAGCTGATGCAACCCTTGAGAATTTGTAGGCTCCTATGCAAAAGGGCAAAGGAGGGAAAGAAGCCTTATGTTTCTTGTTAAGCACCCCTCCTATTCCATCAAGGAAAATTTTCCTGACTGCTTCCTTAAGGACTACATAATCAGTAGCTTATTTTGGCAAAATGTATGGCGCTTTGGTACCTCCAAACATCCTGATGTAGGTGCCCTGCTCTGAGAAATAAAAATCGCCATAGTTTTCCAGGACCTCCATGGCATTTTCTAATAGACAATTGGGTTGTTCCTTGAACATCTGCTCATATAGAGGCATGATGAATTCTTCGTAGATGAGCTTATAGCTTGCTATGTAATTTTGAGCCCACATTATTTTATAAGCATTGTAGACCGGGGTGTTGGCTTTATCCCATGTGCAACCTAGTCTAGGGAAAGAGAGTTTGGCCAAAATACAGTCAATGAGATAGGAAGACATGTAAAAATCTAACTTTTTTAAGGCCAGACTTTCTCTTGCAGTGGCCACTGTGGATGCCAAACTGTCCGACAGGATAGTAGCCCAGTCAAACACGGTTCCTTTAAATGCTATGAAGTGGATGATGGGGACCCACTGTATCCTATATACAGTGCCATCGGGCATGCCGAAAATTCTGCATAGCATCAGGGCAATTAACCTAAAAGGAGGTCTTAGGCTCTGAACGTCATATTCATCATTACCTCTCTTCCAAAAGTGTTTTCCCGTGACCAATAATTTTTTGGCCATCTCAATATTATTCATCTTTCCCAACCATTCATCACTTAGAGCTTGTTGGGGACGTGAGAATTTGTAGGCTGGAGCAATATACGCTGGATAGAATGAAGTGAAAGGCTCTCCCTTGTTGTCATGCAACACTCTTGTCTCTGGGTTGGCATGTTCCAGTATCCACCCGATCACTTCAAAGCATTTGTCGAGAGATGGCACACATAGATATGCAGAAGATCATTCAATGCAGAGTATGAATGATGTTCAGTCACAGAGGGAGAATTGACAATTTCTTGACAAGCTTGGGTTTTACCAAAATTAAAGCTATTCCTAACCTTTACCTTAATGTTATGGATGATGAACCTATCATACTATTATTGTATGATCTCTTTCTGACAGGGAATGAGAAACAGATCATGGAAAGAAAGAAGAAGATGGCTACACAATTTGAGATGAATGATCTCAGATTGATGCATTACTTCCTAGGTCTAGAAGAATGGCAAAGCCCAGAAGGAATCTTTCTCAACCTGGGAAAGTATGTTGTGAAAATCCTGAGAATATTTGATATGTGGAATGTACAACCATGGCCAATCTCATGGGTTCCGACTTGAAGCTGTTAGTTGATGACTCATCAGAGTTAGTGGATGTGAATCTATACAGACAGATTATTGGGTCATTAATGTATTTGACAAATACTAGACCAGACATATGCTTTGCCATAAATACCTTGAGTCAGTATCTAGTGGAACCTAGAAGAGTTCACTTAATAGTTGCAAAGCATGTGATGAGGTATCTAAAGGGTACAATAGACTTTGGTCTATATTATCTTGGAGATCATGACTTCAGATTACATGGCTGCTCATATGTTGATTAGGTAGGAAGTGTCTCACACAGGAAGAGTACATCAGGTGGATGTTATTGTCTTGGATCTACCATGATCTCGTGGTTTAGTAGGAAGGAGTCTAGTGTGGCTCTCAGCACAAGCGGAATATATGGCTGCTTGCTCTGCCAGTTGTGAAGAAGTATGGCTTCATGACTGTTTTAGAGATATACCCAACTGTGATCCTATGTAACAAACAGAGTTGTATCAAGATGGAAGAGAATCCAGTGTTCCATGATAAGTCAAAGCACATAAAGATATGACATTTCTATATACAAGATATGGTGCATAAAGGAACTATAAAGTTTGAATTTGTAACAAGTTGCCAATGTACTAAACCAAACCTCTACCTCAAGTGAACAAGTTACCGATGTACTAACCAAACCTCTACCTCAAGTAAAGTTTGAGTATTTCCAAGACAAGCTTGGTAGGACCCTCCTCGAAAGGGGGAGTGATGTAGACACTGATGATGAGATTGCCCGCATCGACAGTGAAGTCAATGATGAGGATACCTGTATTACTTGTATTGATGATATGTATACATGTATTGATGAGGGTACCTATATTGGTGATGCCAATAGAGAGGTTGGTGGATGGTCCTTAGATAGGGTCTAAGTTGACAAAGGGATTGCATCATCCTTGAACACATGTTCTAAAAGGATCCGTAGACATATACCTCTGAGAAAGAAAAGGGATTGCATCATCCTTGAACACATGTTCTAAAAGGATCTGTAGACATATGTCTCTAAGAAAGAAGAGGGATTGCATCATCCTTGAACACTTGTTCTAAATTGATCTGAAGACAGATGTCTCTGAGAATGAAGTCCCTGGTGGACAAGTAGGGATTGGATCATCCCTGGACTTCAGTCCTAAAGTGAGCCATAGACAGATGTCTCCGAGAATGAAGTCCTTAGTGGACAAGTAGGGATTGGATCATCCCTAGACTTGAGTCCGAAAGTGAGCCATAGACAGATGTCTCCGAGAATGAATTCCTTAGTGGACAAGGATGGGATTGGATCGTCCCTGGACCCCTCAAAATTGCCTTTGAAACTTTTGGCTCTTCTGGACAGGATCCTGAACTAGGGTTTGATGGATCCCACCCTTCTGCCTAATCAAAAGGTTTGATCCAAGGCTCTAAACTCTTATTTTTCTGAGGAGCTTCCAGCCGTGGTCACAGACTTCAAAAATTCCAACTTTTGCAGAAGCCCTAATTTTCACTTTTCTGATCAAAATCCTGAACTGGGGTTTGATCAAGCTCGGTCTTCTACCCAACCAACAAATTTGATCTTGGTCTCTAAATTTTGATTTTTCTAAGTAGCATTCAATCATGGACTCCGATTCCAAAAATTCTAACTTTCTCCGAAACCCTAAATTCCGGAAGCCATGAATGAAGGTGCTCCAAAAATAATTCTGTTTTGACAGAAATATGTACCTGATTGTTTCTGATGTAATGCCAAACTTTTTGATCCACATGGTCTAAAAAACATTTCTGTGGTATCCTGACTTGTCATATTTCCATCGCGATAGGTCTGACCTCAATTGGATTTTATGAGAGAAATTTATGCCAAGTGTCGCAACGTGACCGGTTTATGGGATAAAACAGAAGAGCGAAATTGTATGGCGTGCCACATGTCACTGGTTCAACTTCGGCCTCTGAAAACGTTTTCTGAGATAGTACATTCTGTGTACTACCTGTCACATTTTACTAAATTTCATTTGGAGCTTCCTATCCCAAGTTATGACCTTTTTTCCTAGGTCACCTAATTATGACTGAGATCTGGAAGAGGCAGAAACCCTAACTTGTACTGATCATAACTCACAAAGTGCAACGAATCTGAGGGTGTCCTTTGGAAACAAGGTACATAGGGATGTTATATACATCCTGTAAACGTTTCAGATCCTGAACATTTGCAAAAATGGATTTATAGAGAAAGTTCCACGATGACTATTTTTTTCTATATAAAACCCTAACCTTCAAATTGTCGCAAGTGAAGCAAGTGTCGTAAGTGCCATACATTGCCTTCCTTCAGGTTAGCTCCGATACCATGTTAAGATTCAATATGATAAGACATAAAATATCAGCATTACATTTCATTTCACAACAATAGCATATACAGGATCACTGAAGAAACAACAAGCACAGCATAAACACAAGAGACACAGATTTATCCTGGGAAACCCTCATGGGGTAGAAAACCCAACAAAGCCTCCTCAATATAGATGACCAGCAAATACAAAGATGAAAACCCTAGACATGAGCTCCTCCTCCTCCATATCAGAACTCTCTCACACAAGTGCACCGCTCACAAGTGAATGAATGAGTGAGTTAAGTGAGGAACATCCTCCTCTACTTATACTTGTTCCCCGACTGACTTTTACACGAGCTGGGTCAGCCCCAACTTAATTACTGGGCTAAACACCCCATTACAACTGACTGGGCCAACCCCTCTAGGGTGGTCTAATAACCATTTGACCCACATAACACATATAGGGCCGATCCCCACTAGGGAAGTCTAATAACCCAAGTTACCACAATTCGACGGAGGAATAAACATCTCCGGATATACAATAAGATCTTCACGGAGGAATGAAACATCTCCGGAATAATAAAGTACAAATATAATATTCTTAGAAGTTAAAATATCTCAACAAACTACCTATTGAAGATATTGAAGAATCTAAAGTTCCCAGGATCTGGGATGCAGTAATGGAAGGATGCCATGATCGAGGAGTACTAGTCAATCATGAAGAATGATGTTTGGGATGTGGTCCCAAGACCAGAAGAGAAGTCTGTTGTGACTTCTAAGTAGATCTACAAGATCAAGCATGCTGCAGATGGCAGCAGAGAGAAATACAATGCAAGGTTTGTGGCTCAAGGCTTCTCCTAGAATAGATTATGAAGATACGTTTGCACCTATAGCCAGATACACTTCCCCGAATGGTGGTAGATGTGTTCTCCCATGTCGGTGGTGTAAGTGCTATATGATGTGCATCTGGGTTGTGCTCCGTGGACGATGAGATGATCTGAAGAGGATGATCATATGTGATGATATGCATCAAGTGGATGATTTGCATGATCAGTTCGATCACGTGTGATGATATGCATCGGGTGGATGCTTTGTATGATCAGTTCGATCATGTGTTATGAGCATCAAGATGATGCTCCAGATGATATGCATTGGGACGATGTTGTGATGATGATCAGTTGGATCATTTGCATCAGGGTGATGCTTTGTATGATGATGATCAGTACGATCATGAGCATCAGGAGGATTCTCCGTGCGAGGATGATTAGGTGGATCATGAGTATCAGGTCGATACTCCATGGACGTGGACAGGTTGTGCAAGTAGCATAGAAAAGATCTTGGGAGATCCGATAGGTTGAGATATGTGCTCGTAAAAATCCTAGGATGCTCTTTCAAGGTTTTGCTACATGTAGCATAGAAAATATCCTAGGAGATCCAATAGCTTGAGCTGTGTGCTCGTAAACGTCCTTGGATGCTCTTTCGAGTTTTTTCTACAGAAGGTATGTAATCACTCCTGGAGATCCAATAGGTTGAGATGTGTGCTCGTAAAAGTCCTGGAATGCTCTTTAGAGATCTTACAGGTTGCAAGACACTCTTTTAATCATTTTCCTGACCACATGTAAAATATCCTACGAGATCCGATAGGTTGAGCTGTGTGCTCGTAAAAGTCCTAGGATGTTCTTTCAAGGTTTTGTGGTGGTCACATGTAAAAGATCCTGGGATATCTGATAGGTTGATATGTGTGCTCGTAAAAGTCCTGGGATACTATTTTGAGGTTTTGTTGATGCACGTAATCATCCCTGAGAATTCCACAGAATGGCACGCTCGCAGAGATGATGAAGACCTATAGGAGGCTAGGCCTACATCCAGCATGAAAAAGGGTTGGCTCTGTAGAACTTCCTATGATGAGAAGAATTAAGAGATAGCACCAATGATTGAGATGACAAGTACAACAACAGTGACAATGATGCTCCAGTGATCCAGTGACGATGATCTAGCTCCAGTATTGAAGACTTATTCCTATATGTATTGATGACTTGTGTAAAGAGAATAAATTCCTAGTTAAGAGGGAGTGTTGATGTATTTGTAACTTCGGAAGATATTCACTTGTATATTGTATGTATTACATTTGTACTTTATTATATCCCCAACGGAGATGTATTATTCCTCCGATTGAAAGTGTTTTAATTTGTATTTGCAAGTGTCGCAAGTATTATTGTAAGTGTCGCAACTTATATTTGATGGGTTATTAGACCACCTTGGTGGGGTCAGCCCTGTATGAGTTGTGTGGGTCAAAGGGTTATTAGACCACCCTAGTGGGGTCGTCCCAATGACATGTGGATGGGTTATTAGGCTTCCTTAGGAAGTTGGCCCAGTTAGAGTAAAAGGCAAGTCAAGTCATTGTATAAATAGAGAGTGTCTCTCTCATTCTATTTCATTCACTCACTCATTCACTTTGCATTAGTGAGAGAGAGGAGGAGTGCGCACAAGTGGAGGAGGAGCAGCTTCTAGGATACTATCTCTTGTTGTTGGGTTTGATCTTTGTGATATTTGTGTTGGTGCTCATTCTATCTTTGAGGAAGTTGAGGGGTTTTTCACCTTCTTGCTTTTCCCTGGTGAAATGCTTTGTGTCTCTTGTCTCTTGTGTTTGATATGCCGTACATGTTGTTCTCTCAGTTAAGATCCTAGATCATATTGAATTAAAAGATGAAAAAATAACAATAATAAGTATAGATAGGGTAAACTTGCATTTATATTTGGATATATAAATTGTAACATCATATAGCTTGCATTTATATTCAATTATTTCTAAGGTGTCTAAATTTAATTGTTTTCATTTAATTGTTTCTTTATAAAAATCATTGATGCACTAATGAGATTCTACAAGAATTCAAAGGATACCTCATGTAATCCAATAGGTTTTCCTTCTATGAGAAAAGGTCTACTTCAGTCTCAATGAAAATATGATAGAATGATGACTCGGTCAAATGAAATGGATTTGTTTTTGTAATGAGGGACCTTGGTGTCTCTTTTATAACTGATAATGGGAGTCTAGGGATGTTTTTTGGGATCTAGACTTGTCATCCACGTAGTGTCACCTTTGTTTTATTTTTGTAAAACATAAAGCAGAAGTAGTCAAAATCTAAGCTAAATGTTGGGTCATGTGTTTTAGGAATTTTTTGCAACTTGAATCACTCATATCGAAGGATTATGAGCAACATGGGTCAATCATATTGAGGGATTAAGAGTGACCTCAGTTGTGGGGGCTTTTTGAGGATTAAATTTCACTTTTTGGGCTCTTTGGTTGATTTTCCAAGTTCAAATGAACATGAATGAGGTGACATGATGACATATTGAAGTGAATGAGTTGGTTACATGGTGGGTGAGAAAATTTTACTTGTTAATATATTTCTCTTTGATGTGTGAGGTCAGGATCTCATCGTATGGCTGACATACATCATAATATTTTCATGGTAGGAGATAAGTATGATGGTGGCATAGAGAACGAAGACCACTTTGGAGAGAAATTGCCTTCTGGCGGGGCTATGAAGGCCTTTCCCTGTAGATACAATGGTGCATACAATATCAAGTATCTATGGATGAGGTGGGCATACCCATTATTGTATCAATGTCTCAAAAATATAACGGGATCTAGATCTAGCCGGGATCATATCGATACATGAATAGTCACTATGTACATCAGAAGGAAGATTCAGGCCCAGTGGGGGTCTAATCAATACATGAAGAATCACTGTGTACATCATGAGTGTCCAGCAGGGGCTCAAAAAGGTACATAATTGTGGTAGAACCCTATCTAATATTGAGAACTGATAACAGAACAATGGCATTCTAGAGGAATGCTTGATCACAATAACTTATGCTCTGTTGGAACTGAAGAGGATCCAATAATATGGGATGACTCATATAGCTGAAAGTATGGAACCATCATGCTCTGGGAACTGCATTTGTAACTAGATACGAGAGGAAGATTATAAATGGGGGTTTCCACAACACTATTTCCTAACACATCCTGGATATTTCAAAAACACATAGCTAAAAAGTGGACTCCACCAAGATTAGGAGTCATGGCTATCCAAGATATTCGACCAATTAATTAAAGGACCATCGTCATGTATGAATATCAATGGTGCGATAAGTGATTTGTTGTCGAGCATGTGAGAAACAACCAAACTAAAGGGCACCAATTTCTCCCCTCAGTTGGTCCAAGGGAGTCATCGATGATGGTAATGAGACCAAGGTACATGATTCCTATGGGTCTATCTTCTGGAATAGATATGTTGGCGTTGACAAAAGGTGACCTGCAACTTCCAAGGAAATGTTGTTTCCTTAACAGAAGCGTGAGGGATACCATCAACATAAAAGGAACACTAGACAAGTAACTAAGACATTTTTTGTGGAAACAAGGGTAACTGAGTAAGGGACTCAAACTTCCTCGATTCAGAGTATGAAGGCAAGGTTTACCTAGTATCATTTGTGAGACTTATCGGTGGGATTAAGGGAAGGACACAATTGGGGTTCCGAGGGTCATGACTCATGATGGGGAGAGGTACTTGTTTTTCTTGGGAATGGGTATATTTATTAGGTATGACTCCAAGGGTAACTCATTACATAATATTATGAACAAAGGAGGTTAGGGATTCTTCCACAACAAGAGATAATGCATGATTTGTAGGAATGCTAAGAAGCACTTTTGTTGAATGGTTTCTCCGAGACATGGGAATTGAAGGGGATATTAGTAATGAATACTCCAAAATTGTAGCTTCCCAAATGTGTGATCATCTAGAAAAAGGGGGTGTTTAGGAACAACATTTGTAAAATATGGTCATTTTGGGTGACTACTCACCTAGTTAAGATGAGGAAGATTGGAAAGGAGAGAAGTGTCCAATGGTGATTTGATATGGATCGATGGAATGACTGGTAGAAAATGGATCCTTTTAATGATAGGTGGTACACTGATGGTAATATCCTTGCATGTTGGTGAATGGTGGAAAAATAGTGTGACGCTTTGCAGTATTGATGAATTAGTAGGCTTATGAATATGCAATACAAAACATTACGTGCTGAAATAATCTTAAGTTTGGGATTCCATGGGGTAGAACGATAAATTATGTGCACATGATAACATGTGGTTAAGTGCACAAAATCACAAACTAAAAAACTAGTCCTAGAGAAAGAAATATTGGCATGGGTGCCCAATGTAAAGGGGCTCTATGTTGACACTCATGTTCAAGAGGCACTACTACCGAGTAAGGGAAAATGAAAAAATGTGGATGGGATAGGACACTTACTTTCATAGAGGGGGAGGTCCTATAGGTGTAAATAGTGCATGGCATCTTGATGCATCAAATTGAGGGTGTTCCTATATGCCAGTAAAGGATTTATACCTGCATAATACCCAAGCGTAAAATTGCATCTAGAAACAAAATCAAATGTATTCATTTATGGATGAAGATAGTAATTACACATAAAAAGGAATCACCAAAAAACATTTTACTTCTTAATGACCCTTCCAAAAGACAAAATACTGTAAAACAATTACCAAACCCAACAAATTTAAGTTACAAATAAAATTGACGAACTTGGAAATACAATTAAAAAATATACCAGTCACGAGCTTCTCAATACAAATAAAATAATCTACCAGGATTCTTTGGACAACTCTACAAGAATACATTGACAAAATAATTACCATTCCATTGTATCCCCACCATTATAATCAGTGTGCATTCATTTATATTATAAATGTCCCAAACATCAACAATAACAAAAAAAAAATATGAACATACACACTCTCACGAATGCCTTAGGTCCAATATCAATTGTAGAGATGTAATAATCTGCAAGGGATCTGGCAGCTATAGCAACTCACAATCAAACTCTCAAATATGTTGCAAGAAGAAGAGAAGGAGACACACAATGATCACTCATAAACACAGTAGAATGGAACATTATCTCAGTATTATACAATGAATAAGAATGTAAGTGAATGAATGCAATGGACATGAAGATGGCATAATATAGGATTCAAATAGGCCAAGTAGGGCATTCGAATTCCTAACTCAGAGTGTGGCTTGAATGATAGTGGAGTCATCATCCATTCAATGTATCAGTCATCAGTGGTAATAGTCAATCAACTGATTCTAACTAAGTGAGGTAGGCACTAACTGAATGAAGAAGGCTCAGTGGAGGGTGCATGAGGAGACTAACTGAATGAGGTAGGCATGAACTAAATGAAGGAGGCTCAGTGGAGGGCGCATGAGGAGCTAATTGGAGTCAGAATGGACAGACTAGTCTTACTGGAGGTCCATCGGAGTGAAACAGTCAGTGGAGGATTCAATCTAGCCTTAAATCAAGGAAGAACTAAGTGATAACTGACTGGTAGGTGAGAAAGGAGCCTAACTGACTTGTGGTAGGTGAGAAAGGTGCACTATTCATGCAAAAGACTGGAAAATGGCACCTTTGGTAGGTGGGAGGCCCCCTAGGGGCTATAGACAAGTTGTGGAGAGCTAGAACCAAGCTCCAAAAGCTGGGAGGTCCACCATGATGATGACTGGATGCATACAGAGGCATGCAAATGCATGGAGCATGCAATTTTGCATGCAGGAAAAGAAGAGCTAGAAACAAGCTCTAGGTACTGGGGAAACCACCATGATGATGATTGGATGCATGTAGTTGCATGCAAATGCATGCAACATGCAGATATGCATGCAAGCATGAAAAATAATAAAAAAATGATAAGGAGAATATTCCAACACCCCCCGCAAGCTATACTATGAGGAAATAACTAAACAGTAGGGCCCTAGTAACTAAGACCAAAGGTCACCCTGTAAAACAGCAAGATAGGGCCCTGGTTACTAAGACCAAACGTCACCCCGTACAATCAATATAAAATAAACTAAGTGAGGAAAGAGGGAACATTCAGTGGGAAGAAATCCCTCCCTCAAAATAGACTGAAGGTGTTAAAGTAGCATATCATGACTTACCCCTAAAGGAGGCAAGTGTCCTTCGTTTTCGAAGAAGGATCGATCGATCTGCAATGGATCAGTAATGTGAGAAGGATGAAACCTTCCATGCTGAAAATCTGATCTGTTTCTTCTATGATCATGTGGATCACCAACCAAATCACAGGCAAATCGAAGTGTAGTTGTAGCTAGGTTTTTCACCCTGGCTTGTGCAAATGAGCACCTACTAAGGAGAAGGGACTCCTTAGTAACAGTTCAGAAAAACAGTAAATGAAAGACAATACAGTAAAATGGTAATTATTCTAAACATGTGCATAAAACAGAAAAGACAAGATAATAAAAATGGTTTTTGTATTGACTATACCTCCAATGTGAAGGTTGGTGAAGCCTTTGCAGCAGTCCAAGACGGTTGTTTCCAAGCTTCCAGCTTTGCTCCTTTCTCTTTCTCCAAAGGGATTTGGAAATGGGCCAAAGGGGCACTCAAATGTGAAAGTAGCTCAAGGGTGAGCTAGGGTTTCAGGAGTGATTTCGACAGAGTAAGGGTGTGGTTGACTATGGATATGAAATGAGGGGCCTCCATCACCTATTTATAGGTTTTTAGTGGTGGAGTGCTGGCCCATGGTTTTGGGCACCATATGGTTTAGGTCAGATGTATAGGGTTTTTGCTTCCTTTTTCCCTCTTTTTCCTCTTTTTTGTATTTTTTATTCCCTTTTTAGAGGGTTTTTGCTATTTTAGAGGAATTTTGGATTATTTTGGTGGAAAAAGTGGTTTTTTGGCCTTTTGGAGGCTTTTTTAATGGTTTTGTGGCCTTTTGGAGGCTTTTTAATGGGATTTTAAGGTTTTGGAGGCAAATATGGTAGGAAATATAGACAAATGAGTCATGTAATGGGGTAGATGAGGTAGTGAGCACCTTTTGGGTGTTAACAGATTGCCCCCTAATGTGTGAGGGAAGGAGCTCATCGTATGGTCGATAGACATCATAAGTCTTTGATGGTTTTCCTGGGGTGTGGAGAGGAGAAGAAATGAACTAGAGCCTGGAACAACGGTCCCGAACAAACTACAAAAACTGAAAGTACATGACCTCAATAATGAATGAGGAAGAATCTGAACATATGGACGAGGTGGGCGTTCCCATGCTCGTATCAAGATATAGAACAATAACAAGAGGGTCCAAAAAATGGGGACCGAAAATATACATGGCCTCAAATAAAGAATGAGGAATAATCTCAATATATGGACGAGGCGGGCATACCCATGCTCGTATCAAGATACATAAAAAATAACTGTGAGGCTCGAAAAAAGGGGGACCTGGAAGATACATAGAGAACCACTGTGTACATCATAAGGGTCCAGAGGGGACACAAATCTGGGACATAATGCTAGGCTGACCATGTCTGGGTTGAAGAACTGATACACTGGAATAACAACAGTGCTACTGAGTGGGGTACCAGAGGAACTGATGAGCTGCTGGATCATAGTGACGGGGAGTCATACCCTCAATGGTACACTGAACTGGAACTGAACTGGGTACTCAAGGAAGCATATAAATGGATGGCTTCTGAATACAATCGCCAATGAAACCTAGACATCCACAAGAACATATAACTGGGCATTCCGAAGTGACTCACCAATGTGCTAGAGTCGGGGGAAATCCAGGGTCTTCGACCAATAACTGAAGGGATATAAACCCTGCGCAATTCTCAACGATGTGATCAAGGTGTTGAAGTCGAGCATGTGAGAAATAACCACTCGGAGAGGCAATGATGACTCCTCTCAAAATGGTCCGTAGGCACTCACCACAGATGGTGATGGGTCCAAGGCGCAGGGACCTCTGGGTATATCCTCTGGAATAGAGGGGTTGTCGTCGACAGAGGGAGACTTGCAACTAGCAAGGTAATGATGTTTCCTTGATAGGAGCACGAGGTGGAGAACCGAAGTGTGAGAGTAGTGATGGTAAGATTGTCATATTGTGGGGGTAGGGGATAACTGGGCAAGTAGAGTGGGTGGATTCAAACTTCCTTTGTTCAGAGTATGATGGTGGGGATGATCGGGCAGCATATGAAATTGACTGTTGGGAAAGGGATCATAGCTGTAATGGATCAAGGATAGTGACTGGGATGAGTGATACTCAAGTTGGTGTAAAATGACAGGAGACTGCAGAATACTCTGAACAAAGGTGACCTGATTGGGGGTGCTGCCGAGATGATCGATCATAGTGCCAAGAGGCACGGGGGAATTTCTTCACAGGTTAAGGAACTAGAAGAAGTGTGTGTAAAATGGTACTGTCGTGTGGATTTATACGAGCCCGAGACAGTTCATGCTCATGATTGATTTCAATTTTAAGGAGTCTGAAAGCGATAAGAAGACTCTGAAATAATGGAATGGTACCGTCGTGTGGATTTGTACGAGCCCAAGATGGTGCATGCTTGTGGTTTCTTTCAATTTTAGAGATTTTGGAAGCGATAAGAATACTCCAGGGGGTTGCTTTTTCGTGTGTTAGTCTCCAAGGCCCGAAGAAGCATAAAAGGATGCAATGAAGAACTCTTCTAGCTGATGTGACTAGAGTATTTCTTTTTCGTAATTAGTCTATCGGGTCTGGAAAAGGGTTAAACTTATACCAGATAGATGCCCTTTCAAGTACTTTAACGAACATGAAAGGAAGCAAGATTGCTCGGCGATCTTTTCGTTGTTTTAGGAGTCAGAAAAAGAGCTTAATAGAAACTCCCTAAGTGTCTTTTTCGTAAAGGACTTTTTTGGCCCGAAAAAGGGATAAAATTATACTAAACAAAAGGAATGGCCAGGCAAGGAGGAAGTGCTCAATCAAGGAACATTGATGATGACCAAGAACAAGGGAGGGGGGGGAACACTGGTGGGCCTCCTTGCGGGATAATGAATGGTAGCAAACTAACGAAATAATTGCAGTATGAAAGGAGTGAATGGCTCATGTAAAAAGGTGGAACAATCCAATGGCAGCCGATGTGGCGCGCAAACCGAGGCAGTAAGGTGTCAGGACACAATGTTGAAACTGTACCTAGTGAGAGCGAGAAATGACCTCAAGCATCATCACGAGCTCGGAAAAATGAATCTGTCAATATAAAAAGTGTCAAAAATGGAGAACGGCTGAAGTGGCACGCAAACCGAGGTGACGGGGGGCATTTTGGAAAAATACCCCAAAAATCTAGGGATGAGAGTGAGAAATGATCTCAAGCATCATCACGGGCTCAGAAAAATGAATCCGATGATATAAAATATATCAAAAACGGAGAGCATCCGAAGTGGCATGCAAACCGAGGCAACTAGTGGTGTCTAAAAAATGCTCAAAAAATGATGTAAAAAAATAAGAAAACAAGTTGACCATCATGACGGTCTCGTCGTGCTGATTCCAGTGGTGGAAACGGTTCGAAAACTGGACTCCGTATGGGTTCAGAATGGCCAAAACAAGAAAAAGTCAACGGACTATAAATAGTAAGTGGGTCCAACATGACAAGTGTCATTTGGACTTGTTGAGTTTGACTAGTGATCAGAGTGGACCAGAGTTGAGTTGGTGTTTCTAAATGATCCGACCAGCCGTTTTCAGATCCAGGAGTTATAGGTATTCCGATAAACTCATACCTGCATTTTAATTGGATCAAGGGGGGGCGCAGTGGGTCCTAGGGGAGTTTTTGTACGGTCCACGTGGGGTGGACCGCAAGTTTGTGGGGTGGAACCGCGGTCGGGGAATGCAAGTTCCGGAGTGGATCACGCGGATGGGGACCGCAAGGTTTGGGTCGGAACACGCAGTCTGGTACCGTGAGTTTCGAGGCTGGACTCGCAATTCTGGAGCGTGAGTTCGGCTCCTACAGGCGTGGCCCCATACCGCGACTGCAGCCTTGATAGCTGCGGTCGAAAACCGCGGCAAGGGGACCCAAAGCCGTGATTGGGATCGAGCTTTTAGGGTTTTCCCGGGGGGGAAGGGTTACTTCTGTGACATGAGTCTAATGAGTTTGCCTTAAGTGATTGACAGGATGTCGTTGGTGCTTTGGCGAGAGCAGGATGTCCCGGATGACATAGTGGATGTCATCCAGAGGGATCGGCATGTGCGGTCTACGTTGGGGTTGTCCGGGTTGCTGAAGTTTGCACAGGTGCCTATGATGCGTTCAGCAGCGGTGCTACTGAACCAATTAGTGAGCTTTTGGGAGCCGGACATTCATGCATTTAGGGTGCAGGGAGAGAGGGTGGATCTCACCCTCGCAGATGTATACTTCTTGACGGGGTTTCCCTGTCAAGGTAGGGTGGTAGATACGCATCCATGAGTATCCGCAGATGTGGATATGGAGGATATGTTGGAGCAGTATTGTGTTCCGGAGGCTAGGGTGCAGAGGAATGCACTCCAGGTGGTGGACCTACAGGATCCAGCAGTACAGGTGATCGCAGTGTGTGTGGTTCGCGTTTTGGGATCCCAATCACCTAAGAAGGTGTCCGGGGGCTAGATGCAGCTAGTGGAGCGGGTGCTGGATGGTGTATATTATGCCTGGGACCAAATGTTCCTCACTTATGTTCAGTGGTAGCTGACATCGGTGAAGGAATCTGGCAAGGGATTCTGTTATGGATCCTTCCTGTGTGCCTTCTTCATGGAGCGGGTACCTACACTGCGGTCGTGGGTGCCAGTCAGGGCAGGAGGACTGAGGGAGCCGCGCATGGTGCGGTGGGAAGAGATGATGCATCAACGGGGTGGCGATGAGGTTGGGAGATACTTTACCTAGGAGCTCTACCTTCAGTGGTTGCAGATGCCATTGACACTGGATGATTATCCATACAGAGATATGGACTACACCGGGGATCCGGAGGCACCACGGCCGCCAGGGCAGGCGTGGGGACCAGATGGTATGTATTGATTTGTTTGATTGTTAATGATGTCAAGTTTTGTGTATGATAGGTTTAAGATGTTGATATGTTGTTACGGACTGATGTATGATCTACAGATGTTGGCCCGAGACCACCACCAGGACATGTAGCATGCAGGGGGCATGTGGTGGTACCAGCCCTGCCAAGCCGAGGGGAGGTGTGTCGACGGGACGCTGAGGGGACTCTGGAGTCCATACGGATGCTTCTGGATTGGTTGCTGGTTGGAGTGACTGATGATGGGTGGCGGTACATGGATCCGGAGGTGATTCTGGATTGTCTGAGGGTGCCATGGGAGTTCCAATCGATCGCGATCTAGGTGGCTATTTTGGCGGATAGGGGTTGGGCACAGGAGCCTGCAGGGGATGAGGAACTGTCGGAGGAGGAGCGGGGTGAGGAGTCAAAGGCAACTGATGAAGGCAGTGATTGAGGGTATGACTCTCAGTAGGGAGTGCAAGGGACTCCCCCCCCCCCCGATCTTTTAACTATGGCATGTATTCTATGAGGCGTATTGATGTATAGATATTTTTTGTATAGCTGAGTACGGGGGTACTCAGGACATGTGTAGCATATTGACGTTTATTTATATATATATATATATATATGCACATGGATGAACCTTTTTGCGATGATGATTTAGTGTACGCATGTGGATGCGCTTATGGTTTGTTATATGTTTGTACTGCACGTGGATGCAAGTAGTGTAGGATGATGGGCACATGGATGCCCCTTGGGTATTTTATGTTATGCAACATGATGTATGAAGGATCAGGCACGTGGATGCCCCTATATAGTAATGTGTTTTTATGTTATTGCGCATGGATGCAAATGTTTATGTGATGATAGGCACATGGATGCCCTTGGCAATATTTTTGGATTTTTATATATTTTTGATGAGATGTGATGGGATAATGATGCATGATGGAGGTTTTACATGGTGTGATTGATGTGCCAATCTAGGATGTTGTTATCCATTTGATCTGCGACACTATTCTAAGCTCTTGGGACATGGGTGGATTCAAATTGTCGGCTGAGTTGTTTTGTGCACAGGAATTTTCTAAAGAGGCAGGGATCACGCACCTGGTAGTAGTTGTTGAGATGGGAGTCAAGGAACACATGAAGGTGACATATGCCCATTTGGAGGGCAATAGTCAGGAGGCCGGTCACAACATCATACTCCGCCTGGTTATTGGTAGCAGCGCCTATACATATTCCGTCAAGGTGAATCAATTCATGTGAAGGGGAATATAAGACCCATGCGGCAGAAGCCAGGTTTGGAGACCAGCGGCTTGCTCCATCAACGAAGCCAATGTAATGAGGTGGAAGATGGTCCATCTGTGATCATGCAAAAATGATGAATGTAAGATAAAAGGTGAAAAAAAAAGAGAGCAAACTGTACAATACGGACCAATGGGGGCCGTGGGTTTATTTAGGGATAAAAGCGTTTAAGATACAACCCATTACGGGGGTTGTGCAAAGGGTGGCCTTCTGAGTCAGTTAAAATGTATGCCCCATTGCCAAGGCAGGTCTGCACGATGTAAGGGCCTT
Source organism: Larix kaempferi (assembly GCA_027924585.1). NCBI lineage: Eukaryota > Viridiplantae > Streptophyta > Pinopsida > Pinales > Pinaceae > Larix > Larix kaempferi. Next base: position 33,832,461 of record BSBM01000361.1, on the reverse strand, counting down.
GCCACATGGATTCAAACTTTCCTTTACCAGTCTTGTCGTGGGCTTGGTCATAGGCGGGGACGAGGTCCCCTTCATGGAAAGTGTGAGGGTGGACATGTTTGTCGTAACCAGCTTTGGAGCGGTTCTTGGAGACTTCAATGGTATGGAGAGTGGCATGACGGTCTTCATCAGCTTGTTCTAGTGATAGCAGACGTTGCTCGAGTGGGGAGGTGTCTGGGAGAAGCTCGGCGGCAATGTGTAAGGAAGGTATTTGACACTCGACGGGGAGGACAGACTCTACACCGTGAACTAAATGAAACGGGGTAAAACCGGTGGCGGTTTTGGTGGATGTACGGTAAGCCCATAAGGCAAGGAACAACATGTGGTGCCAATTGGACTTATTCCGGTCAACAGTGCATTGGAGGATGGTTTTTAAAAAAAAATTAATGGCCTCTACTTGGATGTTCCCTTGGGGGTAGTAAGCAAAGGAATACTGATGTTCGAACTTCAGTAGGGTGGATAACTCACACCAAAGGGAATATTCGAAGTGTGAACCATGGTCTGAGACCAACTGTTTGGGGACCCCGAATCGAGTGATAACATCGTTAAAAAAGAAACGGGCAGCGGTGTCAGCTTTACAATTGAAGGTGAGCATGGCTTCAGCCCATTTGGTGAAGTAATCGACGGCGACAATGATGCACTTATGGCCGTTGGCAGATGAGGGTGAAACATTCCATGAAATCGATGGCCCACTTACAAAAGGGGCCAACGGTGACGACAAGGTGTAACGGAGCGGGTGGCGTCCGGGCCTTGGGGGAAAAAATTTGGCAATTATGGCAATGTTTGACCACTGTGATGCAGTCGGTAAAGAGTGTGGGCCAAAAGTATCCGGCGTGGATGACCTTTTGGGCGGTGGCCATTCCAGAGAAATGTCCGCCGCAGGAACTGCTATGAAATTCATTGGGGACGTGTTCGGCTTCCTCGTGTGTAAGGAAACGACGGAGAATCGTGTCAACCCCTCGTCGGTAAAGGACATCACCTAAGAGGAGATATTGAGAGGCCTGGTGACGGATACGACGGCGTCCATCACGAATGAAGTTGTGTCGAAACTTCTGCGTGCGAAGGTATAACAAAATATCACCATACCATGGGTCATCAGACGAGATGATGAACAAGTGATTGTCGGGTAACTCATTGGAGATTTGTGGGGACGACAGAAGGGAGGGGAGATCAGTGATGAGTTGGGAAAGCACGAGGGCCTTAGTGCTCTTAGGGGTTCTGAAAGTGAGGTCATATTCTTGGAGGATAATTACCCATTTAGCAACGCAACCTTGCAGAAGGCGTCGGTTTAAGAGATAGACCATGGGGTTGGAGTCGGCGACAACGGTGGTATGACTGAGTAAAATTTAGTGTTGCAATTTTTGGATGGAAAAGACCACAGCAAGGGATAGTCTTTCCTCATATGGGTAACGTAGGGGTGGGCCAGGCAAGGTCTGGATAACGTAATCAATGACATGCTCCTGGCGAGCGGCGTCTTCTTGAACAAGGACTCCGGACACGGCATAATTGGATGCCGAGATGTAAAGGATGAAGTCCTGAGAGAAATCCGGAGGGTAGATCAAAGGGGCTTGTGTGAGAGCTTTCTTGAGGGCTTTGAATGCAGCTTGTGCTTGCTCATCCCAAACAAAGGGTATGTGTGTACGAAGCAGGCATAAGAAACCATGAACAATGGTGGCATAATCAGGAACGAAGTGACGAAGGAAATTAGATCGCCCCTGCAGACTCTGGAGCTGCTGAAGCGTGCAAGGAGAGGGAAGGTCTATGATGGCTTGGACTTTCAGGGGATTAACAGCAATTCCTTTCTGGGAAACAATGAAACCCAACAATCGGCCTGTCGAAACGCAAAAGACACACTTGTGTGGGTTCAAGAGGATTTGATATTTGCGACAACGCAGAAAGACTTGCCGGAGGTCGTTAAGGTGGTCTGATTGTTTCTGAAAATGAGTTGTAAGATCATCAAGATAGACTAGCAGGATATGGACCAGGTCGTGAAAACAATAGGTCATGGCCCGCTGGAAGGTGGCACCAGCATTTTTTAGGCCGAAAGGCATGACGCGATAGAAAAAGGTGCCCCATGGGGTGGTAAAGGCAGTCTTGAACTGATCCTCCTTACGGATCTGAATCTGGTTGTATCCGAAAAAACCATCCATGAAAGATAGGACTTCATGCCCCGCACACGCATTAATGAGTTGGTCAATAAATGGAATGGGGAAGTTGTCTTTGGGACAGGCTCGATTTAAATCACGGAAGTCAGTACATACTCTGATGGTGACTTGTTTCTTGTTAACAGGGATGGGGTTTGAAACCCAGGTGGTATATGCAATAGGATAAATGAATCCTGCTTTGCGAAGTTTCTCAATCTCTGCTTTAACAGCGGGGAGCTTTGAGGGATGAATGGGGTGTTGTTTCTAGCGAACGGGGGGTACATCTGGCCATGCATCATCATCCCATAGCATCTCATAAAAATACATATAAAAACCCAAAAAGATTGCATCACATCTACATTTGCATCCATGTACATAAACCACATGCATAACCATAGGGGCATCCACGTGCCTAAACATCTATACATCATGTCACATCACATCAAATACACAAGGGGCATCCATGTGCCTAACATCCTAACCTACTTGCATCCACGTGCAATGTAAACATATCATAACACATAAAGCGCATCCACGTGCGTACAAATAAACCAACATCATATAGAAAGGTGCATCCACGTGCATATATATATATCAAAAAATATACATGTTCAGTGCTGTACATGTCCTGAGTACCCCTGTACCCAGCTATACAAAAAATGGCTATACATGCCTAAAGCATCATCTACATACATGCCGTAGCTACAAAACTCGGGGGGGAGTCCCCTGCATCCCCCTAATGGGAGTCGTATCCTGCATCACTGCCGGCATCGGCTGCCTCTGAATCCTCCCCTCGCTCCTCCTCCGGCAAGTCCTCCTCGCCTCCGACCTCCTGTGCCCGGGCCCGGTCCACCAAAATCGCCACCCGGATCGCGATGGACCTGAACTCACGGGGTGCCCCCATGCAATCCCGTACCACATCAGGATCGACATCTCGCCATCCCTCATCAGTCACCCCTATCAATAACCGATCTAGTAGCTCCCGTACAGACTATAGGGTCACCTCTGGATCCCGGCGTCGCACCTCCCCTCGCCCAGGCAGAGCTGGCACGGCCACAATACCCCGCCGGGCCACATGCCCTGGAGGTGGCCTCGGGCCCACATCTGCACAAACCTACCATATGTCAGTCACAGTATATCCCTCTACTATCATATACATAAAATATGACATACACAACATGCAATAAAAACACACACGTACCGTCGGGACCCCATGCCTGTCCTGGTGCTCGTGGCGCCTCCGGATCTCCCGTGAAGTCCATGTCCCGATACGGGAAGTCGTCCAGTGTCAACGGTATCTGAAGCCACTGCAGGTACAACTCCTGCGTAAAATATCTGCCCACATCGCCGCCACCACGGCAGCGCATCATCTCACCCCAACGGACCATCCTCGGCTCCCTCATCCCTCCTGCCCTAATCAGCACCCGTGGCCGCAGTGTGGGTACCCTCTCCATAAAGAAGGCACATAGGAAGGACCCAAAGCAAAAGCCCTTGCCATCTTCCTTCGCTGCCGTCAGCTGTCGCTGAACGCAGGTCAGGAACATCTGGCCCCAGGCGTAGTACGTCCCATCTAAGACGCGCTCTACCATCTGCATCTGCCCCCCAGACACCTTCTCCGGTGACTGGGAACCCAATACCCGCACCACACACGCCGCCATGGCCTGCACTGCCGGCTCCTGTAGGTCCCTCACCAGGAGTGCATTCCTATGCACCCTCGCGTCCTGACCGCAGTACCTCTCCAACATGTCCTCCATGTCGACGTCCGCGGCAACCCGCGGCTGTGTGTCTGCCACCCTGCCCAAGCAGGGTAACCCCGTCAGAAAGTAAACATCGGTCAGGGTAAGGTCCACCCTCTCACCCTGTACCCGGAAAGCCTGTATATCCGGCTCCCAGAAACTGATCAGACGGTTCAGCAACAATGTTGCTGTCCGTATCATAGGTATCTGTGCGAACTTCAAAAGTCCGCACAACCCCAGCACTGTCCGCACATGGCGGTTCTCTCGGATGAAACCCATGGTCTCATCAGGGATCTCCCACTCTCTCCAGAGAACCTGGGGCATCCTGCCAATCACACAAAGTGAACTAATCAGTCTCATGACAACTTAAGAAAAATACTTTTCCCCCTCCCAGAAGCCCTAATAGCTCGGCTCAAAACCGCGGCTTTCGGGCTTCCTGCCGCGGTTTCCAACCGCGGCTGTCAGGCATATAGCCGCGGTTCCCAACCGCGCCTGTCATCCCAAAACCCGCGGTTGGGAACCGCGTGTTCCTCTTTGGAACTCGCGGCACTCGACCGTGGTTCCATCCAGGAATCACGCGGTCTCCAACCGCGTGGTTCGGCCTGAAACACGCGGTCTCCAACCGTGTGGTTCGGCTCGAAACTCGCGGTTTTCAACCGCGGTTTCGACCCCCTAACCCGCGGTCCACCCACGTGGACCGTACAAGTCAACCCTGGAACCCACTACCCAACCCCCCTCCCGAAAAAATATGCAGGTATGAGTTTAACGAAATACCTGTATCTCGCGGATCTGCAAACAGCCAGACGGATCGTCCAGAAATGCCACCTAAGCTCTGGTCCACTCAACTCACAAGTCAAAGTCAACACAGTACAAATGACACATGTCATGTTGGACCCACCACTATTTATAGTCAGTTGACTTTTTCTTGTTTTGGTCATTCTAGCCCCATACGGCGTCCGTTTTCCGAACCGTTTCTACCACTGGAATCAGCGCGACGTGACCGTCATGATGGTCACCTCGTTGCATTATTTTTGTCCTGTCATTTTTTACCCATTTTTCAGACGCCACTAGTCGCCTCGATTTGCGTGCCACATCGGCCGTTCTCCGTTTTTCACATGTTTTATATCATCGGATTCATTTTTCCGAGCTGGTGCTGATGCTAGAGATCATTTCTCGCTCTCACCTCCAGATTTTCCAGGCATTTTTCAAAATGCCCCCGTCACCTCGGTTTGCGTGCCACATCGGCCGTCACCCGTTTTTCACATCCTTTATATCGCCGGATTCATTTTTCCGAGCTCGTGATGATGCTTGAGATCATTTCTCGCTCTCACTTGGTACAATTTCAACATTGTGTCCCGACACCTTGCTGCCTCGGTTTGCGTGCCACATCGGCCGCCATCGGATTGTTCCACATTTTTACATGAGCCATTCACTCCTGTCATACTGCAAACGTTTCGTTATTTTGCCACCATTTCATCTACCCCGCAAGGAGGTCCATCAGTGTTCCCACCTACCCTCGTTCTTGGTCATCATTACTAAACCTTGATTGAACACTTCCTCCTTGCCTGGCCATTCCTTTTGTTCGGTATAATTTTATCCCTTTTTCGGGCCGGACAAGTCCTTTACGAAAAAGGCACTTAGGGAGTTTCCGTTAAGCTCTTTTCTGACTCCTAAAAGAATGAAAAGATCGCCGAGCAATCTTGCTTCCTTTCATGCTCGCTAAAGTACCTGAAAGGGCGTCTATCTGGTATAAGTTTAACCCTTTTCCGGACCTGGTAGACTAATTACGAAAAAGGAATACTCTAGTCACACCGGCTAGAAGAGTTCTTCATTGCATCCTTTTACGCTTCTTTGGGCCTTGGAGACTAAATCTACGAAAAAGCAACCCCCTGGAGTCTTCTTACTTGCTTTCAGACTCTCTAAAATTGAAAGCAACCACGAGCATGCGCTGTCCTGGGCTCGTTAAATCCACACGACAGTACCATTCCTTTACTTCAGAGTCTTCTTATCGCTTTCAGACTCCTTAAAATTGAAAGCAACCACGAGCATGAACTGTCCTGGGCTCGCAAAATCCACACGACAGTATCATTTTATCCACACACTTCTTCTAGTTCCTTAACCCATGAAGAAGTTTTCCCCCGTGCCTCTTGGCACTTTGATCTATCATCTCGGCAGCACCCCCAATCAGGTCGCCTTTGTTCAGAGTATTCTGCAGTCTCCTGCCATTGTACCCCAGCTTGAGTCTCCCTCAGCCCAGTAACCTTCCCAGATCCCATACAGCTATGATCCCTCTCCCCTTAGTCAGTTTCATATGCTGCCAGATCATTCCCATTATCATACTCTGAACGAAGGAAGTTTAAGTCCACCCGCTCTACTTGCCCAGTTGTCCCCCCACAGTTTCTCAGTCCTGCCATCAGCACTATCACATTTCGGTCTTGTACCTCGCGCTCCTGTCAAGGAAACATTATTGCCTTGATAGTTGCAGGTCTCCCTCTGTCGACGACAGCTCCTCTATTCCAGAGGATAGGCCCAGAGGTCCCTACGCCTTGGACTTATCACCATCTGTGGTAGGTGCCTATGGATCATTCCGAGAGGAGACATCATTGCCTCTCCGAGTGGTTGTTCCTCACATGCTCGACTTCAGCACCTTGATCGCATCGTTGAGGATCGCGTAGGATTATATTCCATCAGTTTTTAGTCGAAGACCCCGGATTTCCCCCGACTCTAGCACATTGGTGAGTCACTTCGGAACGCCCAGTTGTATGTTCCCGTGGATGTCCGGGCTGCGTTGGCGTTTGTATTCGGAAGCCATCCAGTTCCATGCTTCCTTGAGTACCCAGTTTCAGTTCCAGTTCAGTGTACCATGGAGAGTTTGACCCCAGTCACTATGATCCAGCAGCTCATCTGTTCCTTTGGTACCACACTCAGTAGCACTGTTGATTGTTCCAGTGCACCAGTTCTTCAGCTTACACATGGTCCGCCTAGCAGTATGTCCCATATTTGTGTCCCCTCTGGACCCTTATGATGTACACAGTGGCTATGTATCTTTCAGGTCCCCCTTTTTCGGGCCTCACAGTTATGTTTATGTATCTTGATACGAGCATGGGTATGCCCGCCTCGTCCATATATTGAGATTATTCCTCAGTCAGTACTTGAGGTCATGTATATTTCAGGTCCCCATTTTTTGGACCCCATTGTTATTATTATGTTATATCCTGATCCGAGCATGGGTATGCCCGCCTCGTCCATATGATCAGATGATTCCTCATCCATTATTGAGGTTATGTACTCTCAGTTCTTGCAGTTGTTCGGGATCGTTGTTCCGGGCTTCAGTTTGTTTCTTCTCTTCTCTCCACATCCCAGGAAAACCATTCATGACTCATGATGTCCATCGGCCATACGATTAGCTCCTGACCTCGCACATCAGGGGGCAATCTGTTAACACCCAAAAAGTGTTCACTACCTCATTACCACATTATATGGCTCATTTGTCCATTTTCCTACCATTTTTCCCTTAAAATCCCAAAAAATCCCATTAAAATGCCTCCAAAAGGCCACAAAACCATCAAAATAGCCTAAAAAAGGCTAAAAAACCCCCTTTTCCTCCAAAAATAGCAAAAATCCCCTAAAAAGGGAATAAAAATATAAAATAATGAGGAAAAGGAGGAAAAAACCCTATACAGCTGCCTAAAACCATGTGTTTCCCAAAACCATGGGTCAGCACTCCACCACCAAAAAACTATAAATAGGTGATGGAGATCCCTTATTTCATATCCACAATCACAAGCACCCTTACTCTGCCAAAATCTCTCTCGAAACCCTAGTTCACCTTTGAACTATTTTCACCTTAAGAGCCACCTTTGGCCCATCCCCAACATTGGAGAAGGAGAAAGGAGCATTCTGAAGCTTGGAGCATCCTCTTGGACACTGCAAAGGGCTTCATCAACCTTGACACTCAAGGTAACATTAATATAAAACCATTTTTTACATCTTTCGTTTATGTCTCATGCAATGTTTAAAGTAGTTTGTTAATTGTTGTTTTAGCTTAATCATTTAATCATTATTGAACTGCTACTAAGGAGTCCATTCTCCTTAGTAGGTGCTCATTGGCACAAGCTAGGGGTAAAACCCTAGCTACAATGTGTCAATGTGGTGTTCTATAATAGCGGGGTCGATACCAGGCATCTTGGTATAGGACCAGGCAAAAACATCACGGAACTCTTAGAAAAGTTTTTTGTACTCTCCAATCTCATACTCACTGCAGGAGGCTCCTAATGTAATGATTTCAAGAGCACCAGGTGGATCAGATATATCGATGTGGATTACAGGTCAGATGTTGGCCATGTTACCCTCCTCAAAGGCATCAGGAGCGAGAATGGGATCGTTAAACCAGTCGACTTTGGCGAGAAGGAAATCTTTGGATTCAACCACAAATTGGATAGCTATGGTGGAGGAGGACTCTTCTGGGAGGAAACAGGAACGATGGTGCATGTCTTCCTAGGGATAATCCAGGGCAGTGAGAGCCTCTATAATCTCCTCATCATTGCGGAAACTTTGAGTTGTCAAATCGGTTGACGAGGGAGTGGTAGTCGAAGAGATCATATAAATGGTGTTAATCTCTCCGGATGAGGGTGATACTGGGGGGTGGATCTCCTCAATTGTGGGGGGTTCCATCTCAAGGTCCAAATTATTCATCTCGTAGAGAGCTGCTCTGTAATCTGGGAGATCAGGACAATGATATGATTAATGGCTGTAAATACCGCATATTTCACATGGGTGGTTGGTACGCAGTGATTTATCACGAGGCTTAGGGGTTGGATCGAGTTCGACAACCAGGATGTTGGGATTATCGTCAAGAATTTGCATGTGTTCCTGTAATGCAGGTAATTGTGGACATTGATGAGTCGGATGGCCTAACTCATCACACAAGAGCATTTGGGAGGAGCACGAAACACTGAGGGGGGTTTAACTATTTTGGGCGGGGGTACAGCAGTCTATGGTTGTGGGCCTCTGCCCCCAGTGTGTTTGATAAGAGGGGGGGTATTCGTAGATGACGAAAGGGTAGTGACACCAGGAGGTGGTTGACTAGTAGTGGAAATGGGTTGCACCGGTTGTAGGATGACATTTGGTGTCAGCGAGGGAACGGGAGGAAAAATATACCACACAGGTAATCCTAAGGTTAACCCGGGGAGGCTAAGAGTAGCCATAACCGGGGCACTTACTACTCCCGAGGGAGGGAATAGGAAGGGGATTGTGTGGATGGGTGTAACACCAATGTCACTAGGTACCAATGGTGGTTTGGGTAACAAGGGCGGTTGATTGTTGGGTTTTTGTGTATTGTGGGAAAGGGTACATAGGTCAGATACTTCGGTCGAGGGTGACAGGGGTGGAATGGATTGGAATGTTGAGGTCATCGGCGTATCTGAGTAAACTCCGGGTCCCACGGAGGAAACAAACGAGGTAGTTTCACCACAAATAGGTTGTTCAACCATGGAGAGGACATTTTCGGGTGCAGCGGGGGCATTGGGATCATAATAGGTGAGTTGATCGACCTTGACCACGCGTCCGTCATGGGGGAACATCATAGTATGAAAAACGGATGAGGAAACCGCCCTCATGGCATACATGTAGCTGCGGCCAAGTAAGAGGTTATAATCAAGTTGGGAATTGATGACCTCTATGTCAATGAGCACAGGTTTTCCATCCAACTGGACAGGGACATTAGCTAAGAGACCTTGGGGTTGAGCCAAACGGCCGTCGTAGGCTCGCAACGCAGTGGTGTACTGCTGGAGAGTAGGGCATCCCAACTTCTGCCAAACGAATGTGGACATAATGCATGTAGAGGCACCTTCATCGATAATGCATCGATGGATGACAAGATTCCGAACGGAAACAGAAACTTAGAACGCTAAAGTGGAAGGCAGGCATGGTTCAGACTGGTCCAAATCGAAGGCCATTAGTCGTGAATCATTTGGGTCAATAGCACCAATGGCAGAGAGCAAAGTCTTGCGCTGTGAATGACAGTTTTTTAAGACTTCTAACGCAGACATGGCTGCAGGAGACTGGGCTAAGTCATCTACAATGTTGTAATTTGACGCAGCGCGAGCATTAGGATTATTGTTGATGCAACGAAGTGGGAAGCGAGGTGCTTTGGAGGCGCCATCTAGTGGAGCCGGAGGTATACATAATGTCTGATCAGTGGGATGATATTTAGTGTTTTTGTTGGTGGGAGGGGCTTCAGGGGTGGAGCCATATTGGTTCCGACGGGTTTGGAGGTTGACATCGACAGATGACATCATTTACAAGTGATGGGTACCTGAGTCTAACATGGGTTGATCAGGAGCGGCATAAGTGATCTGCTATTGTGGTGGCGCGTTGCCTTGAGGGGGAGCCAACGGCTGAGTGTTCATTACTCCTTGGGTTGGTAAGGGGTTTTGCAGCACCAAAGGTTGATGCTGAGGTGGTGGGGGGTTGGGTGGCGCCTGAGGAGCCGTGTGCCCTTGGCAATGGGCATCATCAGCCCAGAGTTGCCGAGCTCGCTCCAAATGTGGGCAAGCATGTGTGTAGTGGCCATAGACCCCGCAAATAGAACAAAGATGGTTTGTTCGCAAATCAGGATTTTTGGCCTGCTTGGGCGGTTGATCAGGGTTCTAGTTAGGAGGTGCCACGTTATTGTTGTTTGGGGGATTGGGAGGTTGACCACCTTGGTCTGGAGTGGGGTTATTCCCATGGTTACAGCCTTTGCCACAGTTTTGCTGGCCCTGTTGGCGCTGGTTATTTTGGTTCTGCTACAGATTTTGTTGGGCGTACACTTTCCCTTGGGCAGCAGGTGGGTTTTGGGGTTGTGCAGGTGTGGGAGCAGGTTGCGGTGGATAATAAGTAGGTGGAGGCGGCGCAGGTGCTGAACCTTGTGGGGGTTGTTGATACATCTGCGGAATGGGTTTTGGGTTTGCCGCAGGGGCTTCCTGTGGCGAGTAATAAGCAGGTTGGGCTTGAGAGGACACAGGAGCTGGTGCAGCCTGTGTGTGGTAATATGGCTGACGTGCAGCCGGGGGGGGGCGTAAGCGGGGGATGCATGACCAAAGCATGGAGGTGGACAGGAGGGTCCGTGGAAATGGTGGTGATGTGCCATGGGAGCATACGAATTGGTTGCTCTGGACTGTGATGTAGCCTGCGAAAGGTCGGTGCCATGGCTAGGACGTGCTATGGAAAAGGGTTGTGGATGTGAGGAAACACGGCCAATGATGCCATCTGCGGCATGGGATGCCCCCGGCACATCGTTTCGGGAGGAATCGTCGTGAGGGGCATCAGGTATGATGGAATACAGATAACCCGACTAAGCATAAATAAGGTCAAATTGTTGGGCTTTGAGGATGGACTCTTCTTCGGACTGGGGTCATTCGGATGCCACATCCTTGGCAATGATAGGAAGGAGGGATTTTAGAAACCAATCTAAGAATATACGGTCGTCTAACTTGATTTTTCAAAGGCTGCGGCGTCGACGCCACTCATGAATGTGGTCAGTGATGTGGGTAGTCATGTTCTGTCTGCAAGACAGTAGGATCTCAACTCCCGTGTCATAGCGGACAGGTAACTGAAAGAACTACAGGAAAGTCGAGGCAAGGGAAGTAAAGGTGGCATGGGTCCCATGGGGTTGCTCGATGTACCACTTAGCTGTAGAGCCAGTGAGGGTGCACTGTAATAGATGGTGGCAGACAGAGTCATCCACTATGGAGTTGGAGGAACACCATAGATGGAAGGACATAATATGGTTCTGGAGGTCTTCACCTACCTTTCCCTCAAACTTAGGGATGTCGGAGGGGAGCTTGGTGGGAATGTGAAGCCACACAGGGTCGTGTCTGATGGGATCGTTAGTCAGTCTAGCTAGGTCAGGAAGGTTGAGACTAGCCATGAATGGAAAACTAGTAGAAGGATGTGACATACTAGCGGTTGTGACCATGTTGGGGCCAATGCCCCCAAGTGGAGGGGCTGGGTTCAGGATGTTTCCCCCAAGTGGAGGGACGAAAGTGGTATGGGACGGTCCTGCACCGCCAAGGGTAGTGTGAGTCACTGATGGAGTGGGAAAAGGTATGCCAGCTACTGGAATGGGTACAGTGATCGGAATGGTAGATGTGGGCCCCATCGAGGGCATACCCAAAGCAGGTGTGGTAGCTGATGTGGTGGTGGATGCTCCATCAATGGTCCCTACAAAGAAAGGGGTGGAATTCACGCCAGCCATGGGGCTGGTTGGTGCAGTGTAAGTGGGGTTCTCGGACTCTGCCTCAGAATCAGAGGTAAAATAAGGGGCGTCTAGATCGGGTGACGGAGTTCTATGTTGTTGACGAGTGGAGTCAAGTGAAAAGGCTCGAGATCTATGATGAGTGGTATCAAGTGATGAAGATCTACATCTATGATGGGTGATGTCAAGTGAACCGTGCTGTGGGGGCTCACCCGGTAGGCACCGAGCATGTCTCGAGGACTCAATGGTGACGGATGGTGTCAAGTATCTGGGGGTTGTGTTGAGTGAAAAACAGCTCAAAAACCCTAATGCAATGGAGTGTGTAGAAGGAGAGATCAAAAAATATGGCACTCGGGCCAACAACCAACTCAAAACAATTACTGTAACAGCTATGTTACAATAAGTGGAGTATCAACAAAATGGTCAGAATACCAAAAAGCAAAAGGTTTCCTAGAAAATAAAAATAGTGGACTTGATAGACCAAAAGGAGGTAAGGGAGCATGCAAACACCTAACTAAATAGTATTCTGACTCAACTAGACATATGGATAGTAGAGCCAAGTGGATAAAGATATCCCCCTACCGGGAGGGACACCGGGTAGTCAATCCTAGAAGAAAAGCAACTAAGATACCTCGTTCATGACACGTTCGGTTGGGTGAATCTGCCATTTGGTTCTATCGCCGTTGTATCCCCATACGGGTGATACACCGAGAACTACAAAAGGTATCCTTCGGTTACTGAATGGATTGCGGTATTCCACTCAGGCTTCCAGAACCAGTCTGGTGACTTCAACCCTCCTAGGGGAGAGGCCTTCCTGATAAATTGGTTTTAAACTGTGTCAAAAAATACTAGGGGATTTTGGTTCCCTAATGGATAGCAACTATGTCTCAAGTGTAAGCAACCAAGGGGTGTTATTTGGATGCCAATCCCCCCGATCCTACCTAACTACAAAAATTCTTATGTGTTCCCCAAGTGGGGTTAGAATGTTGGTTGTGTTAAGTAGTATTTTAGGGCTCACTTGAATTAGGTGACAGAGTGTGTGCGTGTGAGATGATGAACCAAAGTAAAAGTGCCACGGGGTGGGCAACTTTCTAACTAAAAATAACAATACAGAATTTAAACTTTGAAATGCAAAATTTTCTCTTTTTAATTAAAATGCTGAAATTTAAAAAATATTTTGTAAATGGAACAGAAATAATACTACAAAAAAAAGGTTGTAGGGAAGTATGGCTGCAGATAGGACAGATGGTTGTGCAAGTGCAGAAAATATTGCAGCAAAGTGTTGGGTTCAAAACAGTGAAAAAAGTGTAGAAAACAGACCGCGGGTCTATGGAAAATCTGGGCGGCCGGACCGCGGGAAACAGCTCAACAGTCACGGACGGGTTGCAGGATTTGGCCGAAAGACGCAGCCGGACCGCAGGAAAAAGGTCGAAAGTCGCAGGCGGGTTGCAGGAAAATGGCTGAAAACCGCAAGCGGGACGTGAGAAAATGGCCGAAAGACGTAGGAGGGTTGCAGAAAAATGGCTGAAAGCAGCAAGCGGGACGCGAGAAAATGGCCGAAAGACACAGGAGGGTTACAGAAAAATGGCTGAAAGCCGCAAGCAGGATGCAGGAAATGGCCAAAAGATCTAGGCGAGTTGCAGAAAAATGGTTGAAAGCCGCAAGCGGGACGCGAGAAAAAGGCCGAAAGACGCAGGCGGGTTGCAGGAAAATGGCTGAAAGCCGCAAGCGGAACGCGGGAAAATGGCAGAAAGACGCAGGCGGGTTGCCTAAAAATGGCTGAAATCCGCAGACAGCCCACGGAAAAATGGGTTAACAGCCGCGGTCGGACCGCACGAAACAAGCTGATAGCTGTAGTCAGATCGCAGGTAACAGACTGGAAACCATCGGTAGATCACGGGAAACAGTATGAGAGTCGCGGTCGGATCGTAGGTAAATGCTTGAAAGACGCAGTTGGAACGCAACTGCGGGGGGGAAATGACGCGGTTTACGGCAGCCGAAAGGAAAAAACAGAAAAATATTGCAGAAAATTAAAAACGTTTAAAACTTTAAAACTATAACCAGAAATTCAAAGCAACACAAGGGGAGTCGCAAAAACTGTAGCTAGGGTTTTCACCCTGGATTGTGCAAATGAGCACCTACTAAGGAGAAGGGACTCCTTAGTAACAGTTCAGAAACACAGTAAATGAAAGACAATATAGTAAAATGGTAATTAATCTAAACATGTGCATAAAACAAAAAAGACAAGATAATAAAAATGATTTTTGTATTGATTATACCTCCAATGTGAAGGTTGGTGAAGCCTTTGCAGCAGTCCAAGAGGGTTGCTTCCAAGCTTCCATTTTTTCTCCTTTCTCTTTCTCCAAAGAGATTTGGAAATGGGCCAAAGGGGCACTCAAATGTGAAAGTAGCTCAAGGGTGAGCTAGGGTTTAAGGAGTGATTTTGGCAGAGTAAGGGTGTGGTTCATTGTGGATATGAAATGAGGGGCCTCCATCACCTATTTATAGATTTTTAGTGGTGGAGTGTTGGCCCATGGTTTTGGGCACCATATGGTTTAGGTCAGCTGTATAGGGTTTTTGCTTCATTTTTCCTTCTTTTTCCTCTTTTTTGTATTTTTTATTCCCTTTTTAGAGGGTTTTTGCTATTTTGGAGGAATTTTGGATTATTTTGGGGGGGAAAAGGATTTTTTTGGCTTTTTGGAGGCTTTTTTAATGGTTTTGTGGCTTTTTGGAGGTTTTTGAATGGGATTTTAAGGTTTTGGAGGCAAATATGGTAGGAAATATAGACAAATGAATCATGTAATGGGGTAGATGAGGTAGTGAGCACTTTTTGGGTGTTAACAGTAGCGGATTTCCATCGAGGAAGAGGAGGAATATCAGGTGAGAGATCTTCAAGTTCTTATGGATCTGGATCTCCCATTCGTTCATCTTCATCATCAGTTTCTAGACCTTCAGGTTCTTGTGGATCTGGATCTAGCATTCTATCATCATCATCCTTAGTTGCTAGACCTTCAGGTTCTTGTGGATCTGGGTCTAGCATTCCCTTTGAATCTGGAACAAGTGAAACTGACTCATGCTCACCATGTGAAAACTCTGAAACTGAATACTCATGAGCAAGTAAAATTGGCTCATGCTCATCATCTCTTGATGAAGGAGTATAATCAAAACTGTTGATGTCATGAAACTGCTCTAGAATATGTGAGTAGTCCTCCTTGGAACCATCATAACTATAATCAATAGAAGAACAAGAACTAGATGATGATGGATCTTCATTTAGATCAAAGGAGGAGGTCCATTCTGTAACAAGAATTGTTTCATGCATTTGTACTTCTTCAAGATTCCTCTTTTTCTCAATCTCTATTGGTGTATCAATACCTTTTGAGAGAGGAATGAAGTGAGAAAACTCATAGAGTTTTGACTTATGATTTGCAAATCCTTTGGCAATAATTTCCCCTAAAACCATGCTTTGTACCTCGACTTCATATGGAGTAAAGATCACCTTTTTAGGATATCCAGTATGAGTCATCTGATGTACTGAAAGGATATTGGGTGCAAGAGAAGGAACATAAAGTACATCAGAAAAATATCGAGAGTCAAGATCAATTCTTCTGATACCTCGAGAAGGGATTTCTGAATCATTTACCAATCTAATGGAAGGACCACTGAAGCTTTCGAGACTAGAGAAAAGTTCCTTGGAGGAAACCATATGACAAGATGCTCCTGAATCTATGATAAGAGAAGGACTAGTTGATGCAGATGCTATGAGAGCATTACATCTTTCCTTTCCTTTGGATCTGGGAGATTCATAATATTTCTTCCTTGTGCATGCTGGTACAGGAAGTTTGTTCTCTTCAAGTAACTTTGCCATCAAATCTATAGTATTCTGCATGCAAGCACTCTCAGGATGAGGCCCTCTATGACATTATGTGCACTCTGTCTTTCCATTTTGAGAATGTTTGTCCTTCTTAGAGTACGAAACTCTAGCTAACTGGTGTGTAGGCCTTTTATCACCAGGAATCTCTAGCTTTCCTATATCATTGGCCTTCTCTACAACTGTAAGGGTTGAATCCAATTTGGGTATGATCATTCCCATTGAAATCAACTTCTCTTCCTCTTAGGTAAGATATTGTGTGAAATCATCAAATGACGAAAACTTCCATCTTGGAATGGACAACCTAGCTAACTGGAAAGTAGAGACAAAAACTGAGAAATTTTCCCCCAACTTTGAGAGAATGGAAAGTATAAGCTGCTTATCTTCCTTCACTATCTCATATCTTTTCAACTGTGATATCAAGCTTTTGAACTTGGTGAGAAAGGAATTGATAGAATCGAAGCTACTAGGACTCAAACATATGAGCTCATTCTCCAATTTGTGTCCTACCATATCATCTTTTGTCCCAAAGAGAGATTCGAGCTTGTCCCACACCTCTTTCAGAGATGTAAGATCGATGACATGAAAGTGTAGTTCATCAGAAATTGAGAGGAGGAGGAGACCAATTGCTTCATCAAGCCGATCCAAGTACTTGGACTTTTCAACTGCACTAGTTGGTTCTACCATCATTCTGTTGATTTTTCTGGAGAAGCTCTTGGATCTCATGAAGAGAGCCATCTTGACTTTCCACTCAACATAGTTGGAATATGTAAGCTTTACATCCATCTGAACAGAGAAAGTCGAATAGTTGAAGAAGATTTTGAACGGGTGAATAAACCTGCAAAACAATAAAAGATGGGTTGATGGAGAATGATACACTTCGACTGAACACTACCTTAAAGACACTTGGCACATGGACTAAGTCCTTCACACCTGGCTAGACCTCACTGGATTTCTCCAATGAAATCAAGTAATAGCACCAGGATTTGCTGTGGAAACTCAGAGGCTTCTGGTGCACAAGTAAAAGATAGTTGCTCAAAGAAATGTTGCAACTGCTACAATTCGAATAGTTGCTTCACACTCTGATACCATGTAATAATCTACAAGGGATATGGAAGTTGTAGCAACTCACAATCAAACTCTCAAATATGTTGCAAGAAGAAGAGAAGGAGACACTCAATGATCACTCATAAACACAGTAGAATAGAAAATTATCTCAGTATTATACAATGAATAAGAATGTAAGTGAATGAATACAATGGCCATGAAGATGGCATAATATACGATTCAAATAGGCCAAGTAGGGCATTCGAATTCCTAACTCAGAGTGTGGCTTGAATGATAGTGGAGTCATCATCCAGTCAATGTATCAGTCATCAGTGGTAACAGTCAGTCAACTGAGTTTAACTAAGTGAGGTAGGAACTAGCTGAATGAAGGAGGCTCAGTGGAGGGTGCATGAGCAGCTAACTGGAGTCAGAATGGACAGACTAGTCTCACTGGAGGTCCATCAGAGTGAAACAATCAATGGAGGAGTCAATCTAGCCTTAAATCAAGGAAGAACTGAGTGATAACTGACTAGTAGGTGAGAAAGGCACCTAACTGACTTGTGGTAGGTGAGAAAGGTGCACTAGTCATGTAAAAGACTGGATAAGGGCGCCTTTGGTAGATGGGAGGCCCCATGGGGGCTGTAGACAGGCTATGGAGAGCTAGAACCAAGCTCCATGAGCTGGGAGATCCACCATGATGATGACTGGATGCATGAAGAGGTATGCAAATGCATTCAGCATGCAGTTTTGCAAGAAGGAAAAGAAGAGCTAGAAACAAGCTCTAGGTATTGGGGAAACCACCATGATGATGACTGGATGCATGCAGCATGCAAATTTGCATGCGAGCATGCAAAATACAAAAATGATGGGGAGAATATTCAAACAAGAGAACGATCCCAATAAAATCATATTTTAAACAACTGGGTCAAATTTAGTTTGAATATATAAAAACCATGTGGCATCTCTCCATCAAGAGCAGCAGACACTAACAATGTATAAATTTCATTCGGTGGTTTCAACATGACAAGGCATAAAATAAATCATTCTTTTTTAGCTCTATAATGCTTTCACAAAACAAATACTCCTAGGATAGATAAAAACCCTAACAACACTGAATGAGCCCTAAGAATCAAGAACACCCTAGAATTCAACAGGCCTTAAAAAGCATCCATGATAAAAGGAAAATTTACACTATAATAATCTATTGCAATTGCATATAAAAAGCATAAAAAGCATACCGCATTAATTATTGGATAAAAAGCATGATGCAAGTGATCTGTATTCTCTGATAAATTGCATGTGTGATATGCCCCTTCAAGACCTGAGCTTTCAGCAATGGAGATGTTGCATGAAGATTAAAATGTCGAGAAAACTAAGAATGAACAGTGGAATCACATAAAACAAAACCTTCATCCTACAAGTGCAATCCATTGTGGGTGAACCATGAATTACTACAGCCATTGTATAGGACAAATTTTCCTCTGATATGCACTCCAATATTGGAAATCGAGGGCTCAAAGAAGGTATCAACGTCAAATTGACTAAAAATCTAGTAAAATGCAACCATATGCCTGAATTACAGGGAAAATGGAGGGAAAAATAACCCTTAGGAGCCTCCATTACTGAAAATCAAGGTCGAAGGAATGATTTCACTGAAATCTCTTTAGAAATCGGGGCGAAATATAGATTGGAGGGAGATTTTGCTAGGGAGAAAAGTAGTTTTTTTTCATTTTCCTCATTAATATATGGGAGACTATTTATTTTCTAATAAATATTGGGAAAATATATTTCAACTGAAAAAACCCTTTCCATATAATAAAATATCCCACTAAATTTTTGTAACCCCCTTTAATTTATCCCATGGGATAAATTTATCCCCTAAAATTATCCATGGAAACCACCCATTTGAGTATTAAAACCTGTAAAAGGATTCACACCTGAAATAGGCCCAGCAGACTGGATAGGCCCGTTCCCAAAAGAGGGAAAGGATGGGTGATTATGACCTCCATGATAAGAAAAACCTTGGAATGGTGCAGTAGAACCACTAAAACCAATAGTAGGATTCGAAAAAAATGGACTAGAAGTAACTAGGAATTTAAGCATGCCCAACACTCCCATACCAGATGTAATGTCACTATACCCAAAAGTTTATGACAAAGCGGCACTTAATGATCGAGTAACCGCAGAACCTATAGGTAAGGGTGTAGTGCCAAAAGTAACAACAAGAGCTAAATTTCCTACGGCTTTATTTAACATTTGGGTACTAACATGACGAGGATAAAATACTCCTAGGACAATAGCCGAAGTGGGAGAGTGAGTCTCTAATGAACTTCCCCTTAGATCATCCATAACTAATCCTATGTTAATTTGATAAGCAATTGTTTTTTGCTTAGAACCACTTGGAATCTACACTAGTAATGGATCGTTAGGTCTAGTTAAAGGAGAGTTGAATGGTCTTACAAAGGATTCATCTTGTATATCTTCAAATCCAGTGATGTGTGGTGCAAAAGTGTAGTTTCTTGTTGGTTGTGGTTCACTGAGTAGATCTATGGAACCTATAGCCTCAAAAGAGCCTTCTATGTTTGTTCGATTCCTTTGTGGACATGGTGAAGGTTCAAATGTAACCGAAGGAATATTCTGAATCCTTCTAGATTAGTGAAGTGATTGATCTTCCACACTTATATATTTTTAAAACAATTGTTGACACAAACCCAGTCGACAGGGGTTCCCAGCACTGTCGACACCCAGACCATCACGATCTCCCTGAGCACCGACCCAGACAGGTTTTACCCCATTCAGCAACATTTGTAGAGCAGATGAGGTCTCACCCGAGATGTTCAAGGGAGAGTTGATGGAACTATGTTTTCGCTGAATAAAGGAGGATGTTTCTGGATCAATTACTCAACTTATTGCAACATTTCTTAAATATATCTAAGCATTTAACTCAGGAATCATTCATATTCATGGAATCATTTAATAGAACAAATCATAATTGCAACAGATATAATAGTAAAGCATTAATCGCAGCAAGGAAACATCGCATCATTCACATATTCATATCGCGAAATGCATTACCACAGATAAACAAGAAAAACACAGGGATTCTGCTCAATAACTCTGTCACATCATATTAACTTTGCAAAAACCCAGATACAAAATATTCAGTCTTTAGCATCGGATCAAGATCTCACAAATGGTTCAACAATCATACTCCGCAAAAGACAGATCCACAAGATATCTCCAGATCCAAGATGATTCAACACTTACAAACCTACATCTATTTATAGGCTTGTGCCTTTACATTGCTTGTCAACTTACTAACTACTTCCTAACCGACACTTCAAAGCAAATGACCCAAAAATCCACATACCGCGGTTCAACTGACCCAAAATTACATAAAATATTATCATTTGCGCTCAACTTTCCGCCTTCTGTGGTATCTCCAGCCTTGCGCAGCATCCGTGATGCTGCGATGCTAACTTGTCCAAACCGCCTACCAACAACAATCTAGTCTTACAACCAACTAAATCACTCATAGCACAAAGAGCACACCACTAGAAAATGTCCTAGGAAATCAAACCAGGCAAACATAAGGACTTTTGAAGTCCAATGCAGATTGATTACGTTCCAGATCCATACAACAAAGGTTCGTGAACAGTTACCAAGGCCTATGCTAATAGTCCTTCTTGGTGCAAGTCTCCCAACAAGGCAAGGGACACCCTCCAAGGGTATTATCAGTTTGACTCAACATATATTCAAGGTTGGTAGGAAACCCCCTACCTTCACCTGTTTGGTACCTAATACAAGATGCTATCGTTACCAATCCGCAGTCAACATCTAGGGGAACAGTCGATGGTCGAAATCATACATATGGGAAAGGTATCCAATCCTGAAACCTTAACAATATGGGCACCTCATGGGGCCCAAATTCTGGTACTGAAAAGATCCTCGTACATGCAAAATACCACAAATGCTCAGTTTAATTCTCGGAGGAGTTTTCCCTTCAACTCAACCCCATACGACCTCATACTTAAATCCATAGCTAGTAGAGCTTCTCGACCACACCTTTAGAGTGTTTGAATTCTTCCTATCCTTCTAAACAGAGCACTAAGTTTAAAATTTTAAAATGATCTTGGTTTGTTAGCTGAGAAACTATCCCAATATCCTAAACTTAATCTAAATTGGCAAACCCTATCAAAAAATAAAGTTCTAACTCATTTTAAATTAAGTGGTTGTTTTTACTCAGGAGAACGAAAGTGAAACTAGTGATGTTCCAACAAGTACAATAAATAAAATCACTTTTAAAAATATATAAGCATAGAAAGAAAAATGATACTTAATTGAATTAAGTGCTATATGACACTTCTATAAAACACAAAACTTTTTCCAACTAGAATTTTTCTTTTTACTTTTCATTTTTATATCAAAAATTACTTTGAAAAGAAAAAATAATAAAGCAACATTTTCTCTCTTCAAAAACTAAAATAAACAACCCAAACCAAACAAAACAAAAAGTTTTTGTTTTCTTTTTATTTAAAAAAACTAAAAACAAATGCAAGCTTTAAAAGAAATCAACTTTACTTTTTCTTTTTCAAAACTTAAAAATAACTATGTTTAAAAATTTTTGTTGGAAATCTAATCCTTGAGGATTATGATTCCACCCAAATTTTAAATAATGTAAATATAATAGTCAATTCAATAAGGGGAAGATGAGGAGAGACTCTATGACGTATCTTTGTACTATTTGATTCAATGAATGAATAACAAAAGTACGTTTTTTGCCTCTGAAAAAAAAAGAGGAGACATAGGAACTCCAATGTATCTCTTGAAATCCGAAGTCCAAGAGACATTTTCCCAATGTATAAATAAACATCTCAATTAATGAAGAAGATGTATTCGGTAGTTATCCACTCAACAGTGGTATTAGAGCCTAGATTCCTGCCCTAACTCCTATTGTTCTAAAAACTAGCATTATGCAAGTTTGATATTCTTCCCTTCTACACCTTGCACAATCTGTCATCCTCGAGACTGCACATTTGTCTATCTTTTTCCTGCCCTTTGCGCACTCCCTAGTCCTACCATAATTGATTCTTCTGTCCCAAATGTTTTTTTATTCTCACTAATGTTTTGGCCTACCCTCTGAATCCTCCTGCATGCCAGTGTTTCCTGCTCCATGTTCATTTTTTCATCAGTGGTATAGAAAGTGGAAACTCCAACAGTGCTACAAATTTTGAAGTGTTGTTCCCTTTTTGTTGCATGGAGGTAAAACAGTCCCCTTTTGTGACCATTGAGAACAAGTAAAAAAACCCTAATCCTTTTGTGTGCTCCTCCACTTGCGAGCCGAGACCTCCCTTGATGCGTGGTGGTTCCTTTCCTTATGTGCAGTGGAGGAGTGGTGGTTCCTTGTCACCCTATTGATTTTGTTTCTTTACTGCGTTGACTGAGACTCTTTCCATCTGTTTTTGAGAGGATGCATCCATGTTTTCGAGAGGCTATCTTCTGCGTTTTATAGTGTTTTATCAAATTTTCAAAGCTGCATCCACGTTTTTGAGAGGTTGCGACCACTCGTTGAAGGTTGCACAAGAAGTGAATTCCAACACTTGAATGGCTAGAGTGATCTCGGTGTTCGATGATTGACTTGCATGCATGGAGTGAAGAGAGTCCTGGAGTGCACGCATGGAGTGAAGAGAAGCCTGTAATGCATGATCGATGGTTGATGTGAACCGGAATGTGATTCAAAGACCATATCTTTGGGAGCAGTGATCCTCCATTGAAAGATGCGATTTAAAAACTGCTGGTGTATGCTACGTTTTCTCTTGAGTGCCAAGAGTGTGGGAGCTACGCACCCTAATTTTTTTTATGCCTCCAGTTTGGATTCATTTCTTTTTATTGTTTCTACGTTCAAGTCTTCATAATATTGGCAATGGATGGTACATGAAACCTTTCGTGTCTTAAGAGCTATGGAGACCATTCTATTGGTGTGATCTGATCAAAACGGAAAACCCTAATATGTATATATGGAAATCTCTACATCTTCATGACCTATATTTTATCATTATTATGGAGTTGTGTTCTCCTTCTTCATCTCCTCGCTGCACTTGATTGGTAACTAGCTGTTGTGATCTCTGATTTGTGAGCTACGCCCTTATTTTGGAACCTGGTGACCTCAATTGTTGAAGTTGTGACCTCCATCCGAAGGATGTAAGAGCGGTATCATATTGTTGTTTGTCCATGTATTTCATATTTTGAGTTGGAGATAAGGGTAAATGTAATTCTCTATGTATAGCATTGTAATAGCACTTAGCTATAAAATCAAATGTAAGAGTGTTGAAGAATTAAATTAATAGTTGTAGAATTGAATTGAGAGCGATGCAGAATTAAGTAAGTTGATAGTGCTATAGAATTTGTAATAAGTAATTTGTAAATAAGGGAGTAGGAATTTAGACCTAAGCCTTCCAATATTTTATTCAATATTATGTTTAAATGACTTGTGGGATAGCATATGTGAAGGAAAAACCACCATTCACACATATAAATGCACAATCTTGAGTTATGATTTCAAAACCTCCAAGATCATAGAAAAAACTTATTGTATGGCAGACCATAGGCAAGAAATATTTAGTAATGATTTACTAGTACAAAATGAGAAATTAGTGACTAAAATTTACATATAAACAACTATTTTTTAGTCAGCCACTAATAATAACTCATTTTCACTATGTTATAGATCCACTTAGAACTTAGTGGTATTTATTTTAGTCATTAATAGTTTCCTTATTTAGTCATATATTTGGTCATTGATTTAATCATTAATTGCCACAATTAATAACCAAATATACTACTAAATAAGGAAGCTATTAATGACTAAAATAAATACGACTAAGTTAGTCGAGCTATAAGATAGTGGAAATTAGCTACTAATAGTCTTTTATATGCGAATTTTAGTCATTTGTTGTAGTCATTTATTGTTGTTAATTGGTCATTTATTTAGTAATTGATTGTGGTTAACTCGGCATTAACTGTAGTTAATTCGTCATTTTTGTAGTCATTGATCGTTGTTAATTGGTTATTTATTTAGCTATTGATTGTTGTTAACTGGTCATTTAATTAATCATTGATTTTTGTATATAGGGCATGGAATAATCAAACCACCAACCTCTTTCCTTTAAGGCAAGTGCTCTTCCATTAAGCTAGCACCCTTAAATTAAAGAATCAAAATTAATGGAGTAAGAAGAAAATCATGCAATTTATTTAAGCAATGAAAGATTCAAATGAAGAAATGCCCTGTAAAGAAATGCCCTGTAGATAGAACCAATATACGTCATCTAAATATGCTAATGCATTGCAAGGTGCAATCTCTAAGGATTCTTATAAACTAAATACCCATTTTCGGAGCTCACAAAACAACAAAATTTTCGTTGTCTAAACTGTATAGCTATGGCATTTCTTTGGCTGAGACTTCATGCATGAGCTAGAGAAATGTAAAAGAGAAAATTCTAACAAAAAAAACTATCAAATTCGCAGATCAAGTGAAAAATGTTATTAAGTAACCAAAATCCAAGTGTCATTGTTTTCTTATATTTAAAAGTCCATCACCTATAGTTTAATAATCTTTTGCTTCTCTTCTCACATTCAATATTCTTCGTGCCTACTCTGAAATCTTACATCTCAACATAGGTTTGATACGATACTTCTAAACAGTAAAATGCTATACCTAGAAAATGTCTTTGGAAAAATAGTTGTAATAACATGTCAATAAAAGCAAACTGTTTTCCTATTCAGGAGTGTAACCAATAAACAATCATAATACTACATGGTATTGTATTACAGTTCATGGTATTGTATTACAGTTCAAGACCTTCGAATGAAAGAGAATGAATGCAAGTAATCAAAGATATGTGATAGAGGCAAATTCCTCATCGAAAGATGGTGAAAATTTGCTTACCAAGGTTTGAACGCAATAAAAATTCCCAATTTCGGTGAAAGAAATGTAATTCACGTTTAAAGATATTGATAGAGATAACAGATATGATGACATGCTTTGGTTGGGCTCTTTAAAAAAATGATGTGTCTTGTCACATATATTGAAAAAAATATAAGAATCCAAATTATATGAAAAGGATCAAAATAAAGTGTATAGACGCAAAAAGTAAGTTAACGCTGACTTCCCACTAAAGAATATTGCTTCAACCAAATTACATGTACATTCAACCAAATTGCAAATAGATGAAATTCAGCTATTCTATGTAGTGCAAGTAGAGGATAAAGATGGTCAATTTCTTTAGGAAGCCCATTTTTAGCTCAAATTCTCCAGATGCACACTATACAAGTTTAATGCATCCAAATCCAACGAAGATGGTAAGTGGGATTTGATTTAAAGGTTAAATGATAGCCTAAATAGCTTGGGAAATCAAATAAATGATATTTCTTATGTAAGTTTCTTCCTTGGATTTTAGTTGTTGATTTGGAATTATCTGAGCTCAAGTTTGTCAAGGTAATACATGTAGAATGGGTAGTGCAACAATTCAATTAGTGTAATTTCTAGTTAACCTTCAATAAGTTTTAAATGCTTTAAAAGGAATCCCATATTGATCCTCGGTTCTAAATGGAGGTTGGACTCCAAACTATAAGTCAAATTGGGTATTTGTGGCCATGTGATGCTGGAATATTGACCTTTAGAAGCCCTATCCTAGTGAATTCTCAATCAATAAACTAACTTTATCTCTGATAATTTGTCATTTAATAACCAGACCTTATAGAAAATAGAGGTTCAAATCCCAATCTGATAATAAACTAAAATGAAGATCTATTGCTAACACCGCAAATTAATTTTAATTCACATAAATGATATCCACCTTGTTCTATGATGTTTTTGCTTGAGATAAGACAGAAAAGAGAAACAACTAACAATTAAAGCATACAACTAGTTTGGTAGTGTCTTAATTATCGAATAAATGCAGTGAATGAAATTTGTCAAACTTGGCCAAATTATAATCTAGGGTTTTACACCTATTAGGATTTGAACAAGGATCATTAATGTAGTACTGTCACATCTCAATTACTAAATCATAGCCCAGTAAATCTAGTTTGACAATGGTACAAACAATTTCCATAAGACACAAGCTTCTTCAATAATGCCTTAGTTCTGAAAATCTTAGAGGAGGCTAAAAACACAGTAAAATTATTATTTTATGAAGTTCGCGTCAAAAACACAATGAACAAGATTTAACTGGAATAATCATCCCCACTTTTTGCTCATCCCCACTTTTTGCTATTCTTGTAACTATGATATGCCTGGTGTGCAAAAATTCAATACCTAACTTGCTGACTAGAAACATGAAAAAAATTGTAGACCCATCTTGTTGTAGCATAGTTCCATTTGGTCCTCATTAGTATTCAAAACCTGGTTAAACATTAAACTTACCATACTCGACAAAGGTATATTTCCACATCCAGGTATGTACACAGTTGAAATCCAGGAGTGCACCAAAAGACTATCATCTAGCACTATTATTGGATTGGACTGACCTTACCCTCGGTAGAAATCCACCCTAACTATTATCACCTTGAGAAATACATATCAATACATATCAGAATATCGAGAAGGCATTGAATTTCTAACTGGGTTTCCTCAACCAACATGAACTTCACAACCGTGAAATTCTTGCCATCCCAAATATATGCATATATAACCCAACAAATGTTGTCGTTCTTTTATTGGAACGCGATTTTCTTATTGTGCAAGGGGTTGCCAAGAATGTTTGTGTTTGACCCGATTCCTGGCAGTATACAAGGCAAGATTAAAGAGTTGGTTCAATTTGTTGTGCTAACCCTCGAAGCCCACAGGTAACCAAGATTGTACTGGATCCCTATAGGACATTCAGTTGCACATGGAACAAATTCCTCCTCCATTTATTTCAAGTGTTTGGTGGGATAGATTGGAAAGCAACTTCGTGTAACCAATTTTGACTCAAAAGGCTGATCTGCTCGACTATCCAGATGATTCGCCAGGTGGGACCGGAAAATGAAATCGACAGGTTCAGAAGGCACTGGCACAAGCAGAAAGAGAAAGCTAGCATTCGTTAGAAGAATTATGACGCGCAAAGTGGAAACTGGATTTTAAATTTATACAGATTGTGCGTTGAAGCTCTCTCCCATTAAAAAAGGTTCATTGAAGCTATCTTGTTACTTAAGAAAAGCGATCTCCAAATGACCCTTGCCTTGGGGTTTTTGCAGGATTCTCAGGGCTGGGGGCGCTACTATTGTGGAATCTATGATTGATTCCAGATTGGTTGCTTCCAGCTAATGCATTCACTCACTTCATGTCGTCCGTTCCAACCACTTCTTATACTTCCATATTTATTATACAACGAGTGTATTTTTCATCTTTAAGTAGAAAGCATGAAAAAAAATCAAAGAATATTTGTATACAAGGTGGAAACGAGTGTCGCAAAGCAAAGAAATTTGATCCAGGACATACAAGGGACATTAAAAGCAAAAAATAATCTTGACAAGAGACACTCTCCTTGATATATTTGTCCTCTCTTGGGTTTAGACGGATTTCTTGATATTCCAGGAGGCAATAGGGTGTTGGTCTCTTCTCAACTGAAGTCGAATATGCTATTGCATCTCATGTTGGGAATCACCTTACCTAGATACAAATGATACGTTGACTTTCTCAACGGCATCCTTCAACCTTAATTTGTAACAATTAGATTACCATGAAGCTTATAATCCAATGAATCATCAAAAGTCCTAATACACTGAAAATACACTGAAATTTGGCTGAAGGGAGAGGAATGAATCTTGGCTCACCCAACTATCTTATTTAAATTCATTTATCAAGCTGCTTATTTAAAGTTGTATATTATTGAAATCAAGTGTGCTTATAAAAACAGGCTCTTATATTTTATTTCCAGCTTCACTACGTACGAATACTGCTACAATCAACTTAATATAGTATGAATGTATGATTCGGGTGTATATTTTTCCAATTTCCCATAGTATGCATGCAGCCATTGCTGGTCTTGTTGCTCAATATACATTGTAGATCCACCAGACTGGTTCTTCAACTGGTTATTTATTTAAATCCGAGCAAATAAATCCGTTTATCAAGCTGCTTATTTAAAGCTGTATATTATTGAAATTTAGTGGGCTTATAAAAAAAACTCTTGTATTTTATTTCCACATCAGTTTAGTTCTTTTCTTTAGAGACAGGATAGTGACAAACACATGCATGTGCGGTGCTTTCCTCGGACCATCATACCAACCTTTTCCTCGCCAACAGGGTTCGGCTCCACCAACCAGAAGTGGTAACATATCCCCCTTGTCTTGGGATAAACCTATTCCTCTTCATCCTTCTATTGCAGATAAAGAGAAAAATGTGTATAAAGATAAAAGGATGGATTTAGGCTTAGCGCCACTAACTAAATATATGTTGCCTCATCGTTTAACACAAACTAAATCCTTTGTTCTTAGTTCTTGATCTTGAGTTGTTAGTTAGTAGTTGATTGTTAGTAAGTTGAATAAGAGCTTCACTACTTGCAAATGTTGCTACAATCATCCCATTATAGTATGAATGTATGATTCGGGTGTATATTTGTCCAACTTCCCATAGTATGCATGCAGCCACTGTTGGTCTTGCTGTTCGGTGTACATTGTAGAGCCACCAGACTGGTTCTTCAATTGGTCAACATACTATAGATGTAGCAATGTAACTAAATCCTGAAAATTTTGACCAGTATGCCCGGCTTCCACTATACAACAGTAACAACAAGGATAGAGAGTGCACCCCCCACTCAGTAGTTAAGATCGCACACCAAGAAAATGCAATCCACACTGAGATAGGTTAAACTCCCTCAAGGAAACTCATCCTCCATACAACTATAGCGCCCTCCTTCCTTTGGTATCTCTACTCCAACAACTCGACCCCTCTGAGATGTAATACATCCACCCTCTCAGATATTTAAGGTTGCACATGCCATCAATCCTTATTTCCATCCTTGTAAGATAGGCTCTTAATACGGGCTCATAATACCTCGAAATACGGGTCATACAGGATTTATTTCACTCAATACCTCACAATATAGGATCATCATAATACCATGCTGGCTAATCGACTCATAATATAGCCCATACAAGAATGAAGACAATGTTCGCTCCAATGCCCAATCAACATGGGATATTCCCAAAACCATCTCATTCACAGAGCTTGCTTGTACACTTTAGATATATAATTA
The DNA here is from genome assembly GCA_027924585.1 of Larix kaempferi. Lineage (NCBI taxonomy): Eukaryota > Viridiplantae > Streptophyta > Pinopsida > Pinales > Pinaceae > Larix > Larix kaempferi. Next base: position 33,803,146 of record BSBM01000361.1, on the reverse strand, counting down.
GTGCAACTCCCATAGGATCCTCAAGAGCGTACCGACTATTGTTGCTCCAGATGAAGTGTTTTTACAAACCACTTTCAACTTCTTAAACCATAGAATTATTTCTTGAATCGAATATGAAGGACTTTTAACTATTTCAAGTATAGGACCAAATTCCATGCTCCTAGAAATTTTCGATTCAATGAACCATTCTTCATAATTTTTCCAACCTATATTGATCTTCCTAGACGTTGTTATTTTAGCAGCAGGCATGTTAAATCAACCACCATATATCTCAATCATCTACATCAATCACATCCAATAGCGTCATCCATATGTAACCCCTTTGAAATTTGTGACAAGATCACAAGTGTACACCCATGAATGTGCTTTGAGTTCCCATACTATAGGTACTTTTATCACTGAGACTTAAAACCCTAGTCTAGAACTTTAACAGAGAAGAAGCAAATCGCACCAATCTTGTGCATTTGTTGTAGCTTGGACAAATAATTAGTTGGATCATTATGCAAATTTCAATGAAAAATTGTTGCAACAAAACCCTGTAAAACCCTAGTCTAGAATCGCACCAGTTTGGTGCATTTGTTGTAGCTTGGACAAATTATTAGTTGGATCATTGTGCAAATTTCAAAGAAAAAGTGTTGAACAAACCCCTGTAGATTCTAGAGAGCATAAGGCCCTCAATGGGAAATTGTGGGGTATTTGTATGAGAACGTAAGGCCCTCTTTGGGTAATCGAGGGGTATTTGTATGAGGTTGAATTCTAAATTTGATATTTGAATTCCAAGAGAAAGTAAAACGCCTTGTTAAGAATGACTTTATGTATGGCATAAATATGTTTATGCGGATACAGATCTGAGAGGGTTGTTTTATAGCCATCAATCTATAAAGGCTGCAACAACAGATTATATTTCAACCTTATTTGCGGGACAAATCCTCCACAAGCTCTCTAGGGATTGAATCATTGATGAAACCAACCAAACAAATATCAAAGAGGTGCATTCCAATTTTTAAATGGCAAGCTTGCGTCATACCAGAGATTTGATCCAAGCTTGAATAGTTGGAAGTCCGAATGTAACAGAGACGTCATTCACAATAAGAATCTTTTCATTTATTTTTCCCTCTTTTTCTTCTCAAATTATTTAAATTTACCCATTTTACGGTGGTTGCTAATGTCGCGTTCAATGAGGCCAACATGCTTACTTAACTCTCTTATCTCCGACATTCTTTGACATTCACCGCCCGTAGGTATTTTTTGCATTTCCGTTACGCCCGGCACCATCGACAGTTACTACTAACATTAATAATTGTATTCCTATACGCGAACAGCCCACTATTCCCCCACCTGTATAACCACATCCCCGTACGCCTCCCAACAATATGACCTTAACGTTCTCCTACGCACCATGGCGTACAGATCCAAAGTCCCACTGAATCCCTATCCCCGACTATAAGCCAAATCTGGAATTTAATCAATAGATTAAAAGCCCATAACTCGAGTGGTCACTACCAAAAGTAGGTGTGCTAAAGTAAGGTGGCATCGGAAAGAGAACCCAACTTGGCGTGAAGGAGGGAGCCCCCTTACTTTGAGGTTCAATTATATAGTTATCCTTGTATGCTCGTCCATAAGCTTAGCTTGCACTACTTCCTCAACTACCACCAGAGGGGGGTTGGGCTTTATCCTTTAGTATAACCAACTGTGCCCATGAGTTTATGTGTTTTTTTGTTTCTTTTATAAAGGTGGCCTGTTGGGTCCTGATCTCTTCCGGCTTGTTTTTCAGGCCTAGAATATATGCATGTAAGGATGTGGTCCATGTGATGATTAACCTATCCATGTGTGTAATGTCGCCCATATGATTAGGGCGTTAACATGCTAAGCTCACCAAGTTGTTTGATCACGTAGAATATAATTTTTGCATCCAATTAAATATTAAAATCATGCGTAAGATGCTAAGCGCTCACCTCCAAAAGGTCCCCCGATCTACAAGTGATAACATCATGAGATACCTCCATACCTACTAGGGCACTGGATCACTAGACTAAAATAATTATCCCCTCAAGGTCAAAAGTTTGCCATAAGTGATTATCGAATACACCAATAGCAACCATATGGAGTAAACCCTCCTAACCAATTATATAAAAATAATAAAGATAACTTTCATGTAACATCTTTTAAATGCATCCAATAACCATCCTACTATATAAAGTGACAATTACTGGAGATCTTGCTAAGCTCTGAATGGGCAACAAACTGATAAAATGCATAAACATGTTTACTCTAGGCATCGCACACCTAAAAAGTATTGAACCTTTAAACTTAGGATCAAAACTGAGGCAGTCAGAACGAGCCACAAGGGAAGTGTTGAGAAACATAAATGCATCACCCCACCATCCATCTTATAATCATGTAATCTGCATGTAAGATTTTTGATGAAAACCATAAGTGTAAGCTTCATGTATAAATGAGGGGTAACATAAGGCATGATAAAACAAGTATAGAAAAACTTGAAGACTACCCAAGATAGACAAAAAGCTATGCAAACAAAAGAAGAACACAGATAAATTTCCACATTGGATCAAAAGTGTTTCTAAGAGTTAGACCAAAAATAAGTTTTTATAAATTATGGACATTTAATATTTTGGCGTATATAGGGGCTATGGCTTACAAATTTACTTTACTACCACATATATAAATTCAAGATGTTTTCCAAGTGTCTCGACTAAATAAATATGTTTATGATCCAGGTCATGTGTTGGACTTTTCTGTTAGACTAATTAAATAATTATAAAAGAATTTATCATCGAACCATTGGAAATCAGCGAGCATAAGTAGCAGCACCTATAAAAAAAAGTCATATATTGGGTCAAGGTCGTCCATTCCCAAAACTATTGAAAGGAGGATAATACTTAGGAATTGAGCTATACCTGCATTTGTTTAGTGATGGCTTCGCTCTGAATGAATGTAGCCCTTGTTAGCGGGGAAAGATTTTAACACCCTCATCCATCTATAAAAACATGTCATCAAAGCTATCATACTCGAAGTATAACCTGCCTAGCAAGGCCTTCGACTGGATAAAATACCCTATACAATGTGGGGGGGGGAACTGGCTCAACACAGGGACATGCACTCTGAGTATAGTGCATGAAAACCTTAGAAATATATTGTACTTTATCAAATTATGAAACTAATGCTATCTTGTGGCACAATGAGAATCCCACTATAATACCTGAAGATGTCGATACCTTTGTGATGTCCTATCATGCAAGGCTAATATAAAAGGCATCTACCCTAAGTGAAGTCTTTTTTTCTTATATATGAAAACCAATGGATGAAACTTTACTATTCTATAAAAAAGAAAGGCTCAGAGTAGAAAATGAGCCCATATCTCAATGCAAGGCTTTAGAGAATGCATAGGCCAAAAATAATAAAAAGAGGATCTACTATTAAATGTAGCTACAATCCTAGTCTACAATATTTATAAAGTTTAATTATCTTACTAATCTTCTTGTATGCAATTACAAAGGTATAAGTGTTAGGTAAATCAAAATATCACATCACTGCAATAGACATGCACTCTCAAAAGGTGCATGCGACTTACAGAATTGCTCCCAACACCATTAATTCACCCTCGTCATGTCATGTACACCCGTCGTTCCGGTATAGCTGAGTCCATCGCTTCGGCATTTGTTATTATATAGACGATGCACGCTACACTATGTATTCCTTATGTTTTTTTTCCTTGGAATGTATTCCTTATGTTATAACGTGATGTATTGTCTTATGTATTGTCTTGTTTTCTTATTATTTATCTTGCTCTTCTACTATGTATCGTATAAGAAATGTATTATTATTTTTTCCCTTGTGATGTATTGTCCTATTGATATGTATTGGATTCCCTCGCTCTGAACCTGTTAAAATAAGAATAAATAATAAGTTACCTGCCTGGGATTTTGATTTTTTTTTAATTTATTTTTCTTATTTGTTGTTTGTATTATTGTTTTTTAATTATTATTATTGTTTAAATTTACCATTTTTCCTATTTTGAGGTTTTTTTTATTGTTTAAATTTACCCATTTTACCGCTCACGCAATTTTGAGATTTTTTTATTTATTTTTCTTATTTGTTGTTTGTATTATTGTTTTTTGAATTATTATTATTGTTTAAATTTACCCATTTTCCCTATTTTAAGGTCTTATTTATTTATTTTCAAATCTATTTTGAAGTCTTTTTATTTATTTTCCCTATTTGTTGTTTGCATTATTGTTCTTTTAATTATTATTATTGTTTGTATTGTTATTTTATCTCTCTTTATTACATTTGTTTTATTGTTTGTAATCTTTTTTTTTTAATTTATTAATCTTAATATTAATACATTATATATAATTGCATATTATATATAGTATATTAATATATATAATTACTATATTATATTAATTTTACATAATGTATCAATATATTAATTATATAGTATATTAACTATACATGACATATATTAGCATATTACATATTTACTATGTATCAACTATACAGTTATATATTAACTATATATTAATAAAAAAAATTACGAAAACGAATGAAATTTGTTTTATATAAAAAAGGATTAGGGGTTTTCTCATTCAGTGAAAGTACAACAAGATCCCAAAGGCCATGAGTTTAAGATAATAGTATTCGAATTTGCTTACTACCCACTGAGAAAAACTACAGAGAATTCATACTGGCATAAACCAAACCTAAACAAAGGATGTCCATACTACAACATATCTAAACTATAGGCCTTAGAGGTCCTGACCATAGGAAAATTGGCCTGAATATTTAACAGTTTGGCCTTTGCAGACTTACAAAATTCAGCATTAAAACAAACTAAGATGCAACAAGAGCACTGAATTACAGTGCTTGGAGATCCTCTGATGGACAGACCATATTTTCCTGCATTGGCTAAATGTAGATTTGCAGCATGTATTCGGAGTTAAATTCCTACAGATGACTGGAGTGGAGGAAGCCATTATATTCTAGAAGATCTTTTGTCTCCAAATTTCCTACCTAAATTTGCAACATAGCGAGATAAGCTTCTAACATTTTGACTTTGTCCTCCAGTTGTTCATTCATGGCTTTCTCTTGTGCTATTTTGTCTTCTAGGTCCGACTCCTTTTGATAGTTCTCATCGCTCTCTTGTTCTTACAGCTCCTCTTCATGTTCCAACCTCCTTTCGAAATTGTCCAAGTCACGCCGGAAATTCCTCCTTTCCAGTCTTCTCAAGTCTTTATTAGTGCTACTATAGTTCTCCTACTCCAAATTCTATAGGTGTTGACAGATGCATTTAAGCCCTCTACATTTCCTATCACCCCGTATCGGCAATGGCTACAAGAATAACATATTTTTTCACCACTTTTTTCCCAAGTAGAATAACCCAGATCCAACCAAAATTCCAAAGAAGGCAATGAATATGGGCATCTATATTTCTTCCATTTAAATGCAATTCACCATAAATTGACATGATTTCCTCCTACATGGGATATTACCATATAGCTTCCACCATTATCTTTAAACAAACGATCTCCTTCGTGTCACTGGATCGTTCCTTTATAATTCCATCTGGGTGCATGTCATAGAAATTCCCCATTGTGACGTTAGTACGCCAGCCAAAACCCATGTTGCTTCACTCATTAATGGAGGTTTAAGGTATTGGGTCCCATCTAGTTTCCCCGATGTTCAGTCAAATTTGTTGTTTCGGTTGATTAACTGCTTTGTTGGCTTCCTCGTCAGCAACAAAATTTATCTTCCATAATATATGCCACCATCTTATGTGTTCCATGTGTTGAAGTTCTTGTTTAATTCTTGTCAATTGCCTTTGAATAATAAGACTTTTTGGCTAGGATTTAAATACAAAATAAATTATAAGGAGGGATGAGTCTCCGAGAATTGAGAGGGACAATACTCCTACTTGACAAGCTAATTTACATCCTTGAAGCAAGGCATACGATTATGCTCGGTTGTTCATTTTTTTCCCAGACCCCCAATGAAATTTAAGCACTATTTGTCCTCTGGGGTCATAGAGTACCCCTCCTGCACTTGCCTCCCATAACATCACTCGAGTCTCTAAATACATTATACAATGTTACAATTTACTAAATTTTAACACTGTATATGGATTCAAAGACCCCCTTTAAAGGGGTCGAGGTCTCTAAATCCATCCGCATTGTTAAAATTTAGTAAAATATTGTACAAATTCATTATCAAAATTGTAATTTTTCATTTTCAGTGTGACACAACTAAAAATTACTAACATAAACGACTAATTCACATTAATCGTTGTTAGCTAGTCATATTTATATTCCCGTGACTAAATTAGTCATTTTTATTTTAGTCACTTGTTATCTAGTCATATATTTTATCCCGTGACTAAATTAGTCATTTATCATAGTCTTTTTTTGTTGGGTTATTTAAACTTGCTCAATTTTAGTCGTTTATCCCTTGAAAAAATAGTGGTGACTAACTTTTTTAGTCTCCTGGTCACTTATCTCTCATTTTGTACTAGTGATTACTGCTACAGTCAATGAAGAGGTGAGCCAACACATATTTCCTGCAGCATCCTATTTTGAAGCATTGAATACATTAAAAGACTTGTATGAATCACATTCTGAAATGGAGGTGATTTAGTTAATGTTAAAATTGTTTAGTTTGGAAGTAAAGGATAATTATCCTATGTCGGTTGCATCTGAGATCAAAGAAATCATGCACAAGATTCAAGACTCTGGTATGAAACCAGACCATCCACTTACAACATTTGTCAATTCCCTCTATCCTACTTACTCCAACTATCTTGAGTCTCTTCAAGCAAGTGACAAGTTCAAAGATCTCACCTTTGACACCCTAGTGGAGAAGATTGCAAACAGAGAGAAATCCTTTGGAAAGAAGACAAGTGAGCATCCTGGAGAATCTATTTGGTTTGTTTAGAAAGAAAAGAACCAGTCCAAAGCCCCTCCAAGGGATAAAACAGTAAGAGAGGATGAGGAAGAATAAATTTCATAGGTAGAGGGGGTAGAAACAACTCGAGCAAAAGATCAGATCTAAAGTGCAAGCATTGTGGGAAGAATGGACATGAAGAAGATCAGTGTTGGAATACCTGGGACTCCATAAAAGGAAGACATAACCAAAACAAAGACGACAAAAATAAGAGCCAAGAGGCTAGTAAAGCCCCTAATTTTTCTCATTGTATTGTTGCACATTGTAATCTTGGAATTAATGAAATAACTTCTCTTTCATCTTACAAATATTGTTGGTTGCTTGATATTGGTGCAACATCCCAGTTGACCTTTAGGAAAGATTGTTTTTAAGAACTGAATGGCTTGTAGATAGCATAGTGTACTTTGCAGACAAATCTAGCCTCAAACCAAATGCAATTGGCTCAATCAGGCTCAAGCTACCTAGATTACCTGATTTTGTGTTAAAGAATGTTCTATATCTTCTAGGGTTGCAGAGAAGCTTGTTGTTCTTAGTGAATAATCAACAACAAGTCCATTCCATCCACATGTTCAATGGAATTGAAGAGATAAGAAATTCCTCTAACAATAAGGTCATCATGACCGGATATGAAGATGGAAAGTTGTTGAAGTTGAGGGTCTCTTCTGCAAGAGTTCAAAACTTTTCCTACCTCTCTCAGCATGAAGAAGGTAATCTATCATCTAGTTTGTTATGGAATTCTATATTTGGTCATTTAAATTATAAAATTATTCTTTTGTTAATAAATAATGGTGTTTTTGGTTTTCCCGCCATTCCTAAGAAAAAGAACAAATGTGATGCATGCATGCTAGGAAAACATAGTAAGCATCAATTCCAAGAGTCTAAATTTAGAGCGTGTATAAAGTTAGACCTAGTTTACTCTGACTTATGTGACCCCGTACTAATTCCTTCTGCAAATTTTAATAAGTACATCATGACCTTTGTTGATGAATATACTAGAATGTGTTGGGTATACTTGTTGAAGACAAAGTCTGAAGCTTTTCAAACATTCAATAACTTTCATGGATGGATAGAAAATCAAGCACAAGCTCATATTGGTACATTTTTGTTCTGATAGTGGTAAAGAATACACCTCTAATGACTTCTAAGACTATATTTGTAAACATGGGATTACACATCAAAATTCAGTTCCGTACAATCCTCAACAAAATGGTGTGGCGGAAAGGATGAATAGAACCTTAATGAATATGCACGCTCAATGATGTTTTTCAAGAATGTGAAACTGATGTTTTGGGGTGATGCAGTATTATGTGCATCATATTTGATAAATATAAGTCCATATCATGCTCTTGAATACAAGATTCCACATGAAATGTGGTTTGGCCACCTTCCTTCAGTTAGAAATCTCAGGGTTTTTGGTTCCACCTACTATGCCTTGATACCAAAGGAGCAAAGAAACAATCTTGGTGATAGAAGTCAAAGATGCATATTCTTGGGGTACTTAGAAATATCCAAGGCATATCATATTTTATATGATGAGGTAAATAAGAATTTTTTTGTTTCTAAAGATGTTATTTTTCTTGAAACTAATAAAAATCACCAGACTATTGAAAGACAGCTTGATCATCTAGATAAATTTTCCCATCTAAGTACATATTGTGAATTTGATAATGAAATTCCACATCTTGAAGGGGGGATCCCTATATTGGATCAATCTATGGAATTTCCTTTTGAAGCACAAACACCCCCTCATGAACAAACTCATGAAGAATAATTTCCTACCACTTCACCTAAGTAGGATACTCAACTGGATGATGCGATTGAGAGGATTGGAAGATTGGACCTTGAAAAGAATGAATCACCACCAGCTGATCAACCTGGGCCATCAAGGAAGATTCCAAAATGGTACACAAGGACACTTGAAAGTGTCCATCTAGATGAAGTTGGAAATACGAGAACAAGATTCCACACATTAATTGGTCACCACTACTATTAGTACTCCACTAGTCCTTAATGCTCACCTTTTGTCACAGTCTACTTTTGCGCACAATCTTCTTTCTACGATAGGTCCGTTTGTTTGTGGACTAATATTGTGTTAGAGTGGAGATAGATTGGTCTCCCAAGTTCTCCACATTTTTATTCAATACAAGGGACTTAGTCAAATTTTTAGTCATTTCTTTACTAACTTCACATAGTCAAATTTTTAGTCATTTCTTTACAAACTTCACATGGAATCAAGCTATTAACTTTATCCGCAAATTCCTTCTTCAAATCATTCTGCATTGTTATTTTCCTTGATTTCCAGGAATATTTGTTCTTTTTTAAAGAACTAGCTCAAATTCCTCATATGTTTTCTTCTTCCAATATTTATTGAATTTCTTTGCATTTCCACAGTTCTTATATTTGTGGCCAATATTATTGCACTTGTAATAGACTATGTTTTTACAGAACTTTCCAGTATTCCCAACCATGTTACACTTCCAACATTCAACAGTTATGAGTGAGTACGGTTCTTTTAGTTGCGCAGTATTCTTGTAATTTTTCCTTTGACACTCCTCTTGATTAGTTTCTTCATTGATATAAGGATATTCTTTATTGATAATTACAACCTTGTAACCTACACCAAATTTGTTAAATGGTGACCTATGTTTTCTCACAATCTCATTCAAGACTTCTGTGCTTTTGGCAAACTTGTCATTTTTCCTTAGTTGTATTTGCAATCTTTCAACTTCTTGTTCCTTTTCTAGTAATTGAGTCTTATGTTCATCAAACATTCTTATATTATCAAAACTCTTCTCTTTTAGAGAGATGATATCAAGTTGTCTTTCTTGAAGGTTAATTTGTTGTTCATTGATCACCATGTTGGCATTGTCACTTTGTCTCTAGGACTTTTGGAGTTGGTCTTTTAGTAGCAAGACTTCTTCATTTGACTTAGCAACTCTTTCTTCTCTTTCTTGTTTGGTATATTCTAAGTGTTTCCTCATAAGTATCATCTCTTTGGATAACTTATTATTCTATGTAGTTGATTTTTTAAGTTCACTTTCCAATGTGTCAATCTTAAATTTCTAAGTTTGACATGTTTTATCCATCTCTTGTAATTGACTACTAAAGTATGTTGCCATCATTTTTTACTCTTCTTCTTTATTTTTCATAGTTTGCATGATATTGGTTGCAACTCTTTTGACTTCTTCTATAGTTTTTCTCTGAGTGCAAATAACATACCTTGCTTCTGTGATAGAGAGGTTTTCCATGTTGCCATTTTCATGTAACCATGGTGTTTCTCCTTAAGAAGTTTTTCCTTTACACCCATAACTGCGTAAGGACCTATATTCTAGTTGTTAAATTGTTACTGGAGATGCCCACTCTGATACCAATTGTTGGAATCTTATTAATACTGAGAGGGTGAATCAGTATTATGGACAATTTTCACCTTTACCAAATATAAAAAGCACTTATATTATGCATTCATCATAAACAATGTCATTCATCAACACATGCACAATACATAGAACACAAAGATTTAACATGGAAATAAAAATGGGAGAAAAACATGAAATGATTTCTTATATTATAAAGATTACATTTATGGGAAGCACTAACTTCCAATGTTCTCCAGCACCAACTGGAAGGAGGCTTCAACCTGAAAGAAGCACCAACTCCCTGATTTACCAGCACCAACTAGAAGGAGGCATCGACCCCATGAATTTACAGGCGCCGACCTGAAGGAATCACTGAATCCATGTTCCTTGCCCCGTCTTGCCGACCTAATATGATTGAAATAGATATTCTTAATTTATGTTGTTCTACGCACTCTTCGGATTTACTGCAATATATTCCTTTGTGTGCACCTACTAAATACTTTATTTTTCACTAATGTTGTATTGTATCATCAGTTCTTTTCACACTTCATGTCACTGATTCAAAACTACACAGTATTTTCCCTAACCTTTTGTAATCACACACTGGTTCTTGTATTTCATAACCTGCTGCAATCTGCGTGTTGTTTCAACATACTGTTTTGTTTCTGCACATCTACAAACTCAACTGATACTGCGCATCCTCTGTTGTTTTGTTGTTTTGTTTTTGTGCATCTGTATCAAACTGATAATGACCTCCAGTGCACCATCTGCAATATAGCCTTATTTTTCCCACACACTTAGTCCATATATTACATCATTATGTGCATCATCTATTGTGTTTCATTTCTGTCTTCGTGTATCACATCATTTGCTGTGCCGCATCTCTGTTCTTGCGCATCCGTCTCTCTGCTAGGTTATGTTGTTTTCGTTTAATGAGCCATCGATACCCCAGATAATTTGAATCTTTCCAAATCAGAATGCTACCACTTTCGCATCTTTAAGATTACACTCAACTCTCCAACTTGGCTTCTTATTTATACTCAATATGCGTACACCGTGTGTCCACAAGTTGGACGAATACATCCCTTATTCCTTTCTTCACGACCAGTATTTCTTTCGCATCTTCCACTTGTCATGTTTTTTGCAACTGAGGTATCATGCCTTGTGGGTCTTGTGCACACTTGTTCCTTTGCATAGTGGGATTTTTGGACTTGGTGACCACTACGTGTTGGGTATTTCTCCCTTGAAGTACCATCGCGTGTGGGTCTTGCGCACTAAATTGTCCTACCACCTCTTACTTCCAATACTTCTTGCATACTTCCAAGACTTGTATACTTCTTTTGCTTGGTGGGTCTTGCCCACTTTCAAGACTTGCATACATGTCCAACCACTTCTTGATCCCGAGCCTCTTGCACACTTCCAAGACTTTTCCAACTACCTATTTGACATTACCTTTAAAGCATCACTACTAGATGGATTAGGACTTGTGCACATACCTTATGTACTTATTCAAACTAGATGTACTTCTACAAACTTGATGCACTTATATATATACTTCTTCAAATTGGATTTCATATATTTCTTCAAACTAGCACAAGGATACTAAGTCTTCTTAGACACTTTGACATCAATGACAACCAAATTTCAACAAGCACCCCCTTTTCCATTGATGCAAAACCTTATGAAGATGTCCTCTTCCTGATCATGAATTCCTTTGTTCTGTTTGAAAATCACAGTACTTCCCCTGTGTACTCCCTCTATGTTATTTCCAGTTTGAACCTTATTTCTTCTGCAAAACCTACTATTAGTACTTCTTGAATGTTGTCTTTCATTTATACGCAGTTTACTGTTATTGATACATGCTTCATGATATTTTTCCTTTGTTCCTCTGTGCAACCTCCTATCAATACTTCTCTGTTGTTTTTAATTTATGCGCAGCTTCGTGATATTTCTCCCCCTTTGACATCAATGGAAAAGAAGTATTTTCCATGCACAACTTCAAGTTCTCTTTTGCACTTATGTAGATGCCACTGTTTTTTTTATTACTCCCCCCATCTTCATGCTTCATTCCTGTATTAAGGATTAATTTTTTTTGCTCACGTACCTAATTGAACTATAGTTGCAAACTTCTGCAAAGCTTCCTTTGCAGTTGCAACATTTTCTTTCATTTATACTTCTTTGGTTAATATGCTTGCTTCCACCTATTCATCATAAACTTATTTCATGGTTTCAAAGGATTCATCAACTGCTTCCCTGAATTCCCCTTCTAACTGTGGGAAAAATTTTGTAATGCCAAAGGATTCTTCCTGCAACAATTCAAGCCTTTTAGTAATCTTTTGTTGTTCATCCTGAATCCTACTTACTTCTTGTTGTTGCTTTCTGTACTCTCCCATTTTGTTCGTCTTTTCAATAGTTGGTAAGCGATCTAAGTTTTCACTGCATCCTCTATTCTAGTTCTTGTGTAGCCTTCATCCTTTGATCTTCTTCCTTAAACTGCTCATATGTGACCAACTTACCCCATAGTTGAGCACTTTCTTCATGCATCTCTTTACATTTCAAATCCAAGGTCCTGATATTCTCTATTGCAATATTTATTCTTTCTAACCTGCCTTCATGTTCTGCTCTGAACTCTAGAGGTGTTCCTGGTTGCTGTCTTACTGACAGTTCTTCAACATTATCATGTATACCTTGAATTTCCTCACTTATCTTCAATACTTTTCTTTCTAGAGAAGTGACTTCTTCAATTTGGACTTCAAGAAGTGCATTGTATACTTCCTCCACTGCCTTTTGTAGCTTTAAGGATTTTTGTTGTACTTCCTCCACTTCCTACTTCAGTTGATCATCTTTTGTGAATACTTCTTCTGATTTCCTCTCCATCTCAGATGTTTTTTGTTTAGTCCTTTCTTTTTCTATCTTCATCTTGGAACATTCTTCCTATAGAACTTCCTTCTCATTATTGCTTTTGTACTAGTCAGCTAAAACAACTTCATTTCTCCATATGATCTCTTGCACAATGGATGTATGTAGTGCATGTAGCTCATTTAAAGGTAAGTGCGATAGGATCATTTCCACATGACTTACAGATTCCTGCATCTCTTGAGTGGGAAGCACTAGAGTTGCAAATGAAATTTTCAGTCTATGATGCAGCTTTGTTTCATTTGTCTACGCGATAGGGTGTGTCTATGAACGACCCAGATGTGCATCTAAGCATGCTTCCACATCATTTCATTCATTTTCTTTGGTCGTAAGTATCAATTGCTTCATAGTCGCAAACTTTTCTTCGATCTTCAGCTGGATATCCTCTTTTTGTGTCACAAGGTCATCAATTTCACCCTTTGTGGCCATATTTTCCATGGATTCTTCAATAACATTTCTAGCTTCTATGCTAATTTGTTCAATTCCATCTATTGTTAGTGATTGAACAAGACTAGGCTTGGACTTTCTTCTTTTAGTCCTTGAAGACTCTCCAGGATGAGTCATTTTTGTCCTCTTCTTATATGGCACACATTTTTGTGTAGGTTTAGGAGGACTTTATGCGCCAAACGTTTCCTCTTCTATGGGTGTTGGATTATTAGGTTGTTCCTTTTGGGAGGCCTCCTCTTCTTCTGTTAACAGAACCCTCCATGCAAGATCCCACTCATGGATAATTTGCGAAATGTCATCCTCAAAACAAATAAACATAGTAGGTATCCATTGCCTATCACGATCTCTTTTGGCTTGTATGTAGGTATGATGCATTCCTACTTTGAAGTGTGTAATTCCCTTGTATGCTTCAACTATGTGAGGTTGTATGTGTGGTGTTTCCAGTAAGATGACTCTCATCTCCTCATAGTATAGGTAAAAATTGATGTTGTTGTTTTCTTGTCTAAGAGAAATATTAAAAAACCACAAGTTTGTATACCTGGATGCCATGAATGGCCTCCTGTTTCTGTCAAATAATTGGCTCCATTCTAGTTCTTTCTATCCTGCCAATGAAATGCATATCAATAACCAAGTATAATGGAAGGGTTTACCTTTTTCTTGTGTTTCTTGGAATTCCTCTAGAAATTCATTCAACAAAAACATTGACTAATTCGTCTGCACTCCCTCCACACATTTCTATGCAGCTGCAATTATTGTTGTTGAGACCTAGTCCTGGTGACTCTTCTGAAATAGATTGCATTCCAATAACTAGACAACAAACCTCAAAACATCATATTTTATCTACACAACTGAGTATCCTCTATGGCCTATTGAGTTCCATATTTTTCATCCATCTTCTTTCCAAAGGTTTTATCTCATCTCGTGTCTGTAAGAATACTTACATATTCCCCTATTGTAGGCAACCCTTTGATCGACTCAATTGTCTTGGCGTCAATGTAGATAGGCATGTTCAACCATAGAACCCAACATGCACTTCTGATAACATCATTTTCACACACATTTTCACCTATGGGGACCTTCGAAAGTGAGGGATCTCCAACAAGTTCGGTATCCCTGATTTTGACATCCCATTTTTCCATGTCTGGATCTCCATGTCTAGGATGACTGTCCTATCCATGTACTTGTCCATAATCAGTTCAGGGAATTTATCAGCGTCAGTGATATCATAATCTGCAAACCCGAACTTGTACAGTTTCCTGAGCATATTTTCTTCAACTACCACACCTTCATAAGCCTTATGTGTTGGTATGTTTGAGTCTTCTACGTTGGGAAACTTAACATGAATCACAGTAGGTTTTCTGGATGGAATGTAGTCATGAGGGACCTTTACAGGCTTCGATGAAGAGACGCCTGGTGTTTTTGTGAATTCTACCTACACATTCACTGATGGATTCTTTGACCTCCACTGTATCTTGGGTACCATGGCTTTCAAGCTTCACCCTTTACTCACAACCGTTCACTCTATAGCTATTGTTCTTAGTAGATGTGGGGGTTCATACTAGATATATTCATGGCTTATAAAGGATTTTGAAAATTTGCTCTGTCATTAATGACCCTTTTTCTTTGCGGATTTGCCTAGATTTTGTATGTTTTCGAACACTGGAATGTTTCGATTTTCTTGAGATTTAACTGATCTTATCCAAATTCAATTAACCATCCTCTACCGCTAATCATTGATGCCACCCATTAATTGATCACCACTACTGTCACTACTCCACTAGCCATGAATGCTCACCTTTTGTGCATAATATTCTTTCTCCGACACGTTCGTCTGTCTGTGGACTAATCTTGTGTTAGAGTGGAGATAGATTGTTCTCCCAAGTTCTCAACACTTTTATTTAGTACAAGGGAATTAGTCATGTTTTTCAGTCATTTCTTTACTAACTTCACATGGAATCAAGCTATTAACTTTATTTGCAAAATTCCTTCTCCAAATCATTATGCATTGTTCTTTTCCTTGATTTGCAAGAGTATTTGTTCTTTTGTAAAGAACTGGCTAAGATTCCTCATATGTTTTATTCTTCCAATATTTATTGAATTTCTTTGCATTTCCACAATTCTAAGCTTTGTGACCAATTTGATTGCACTCTTAATAGACTATGTTTTTACAGAACTTTCCAATATGTCCAGCCATATTACATTTCCAACATTCAACAGTTCTGAGTGAGTAGAGTTCTTTTGGTTGAGCAGTATTCTTGTAATTTGTCCTTTGAATCTCCTCTTGATTAGTTTCTTCATTGAGAGAAGGCTCTTCTTTCTTTTCGTTTCCAACCTTGTAACCTACACCAGATTTGTTAAAATGGTGACCTTTGTTTGCTCAGAATCTCATTCAAGAATTTTGCACTTTTGGAAAATGTGTCATTTGTCCTTAGTTGTATTTGTAATCTTTCAACTTCTTGTTCCTTTTCTAGTAATTGAGTCTTTTGTTCATCAAAAATTCTTATATTCTCAGAAATATTATCTTCTAGAGAGATGATCTCAAACTATCTTGCTTGAAGTTGAATTTGGTGTTCATTGATCACCATGCTGGCATCGTAACTTTGTCTCTAGGACTTTTGGAGTTGATCTTTTAGTAACAATATTTCTTCATTTGACTTAGCAACTCTTTCTTCTCTTTCTTGTTTGGTATCTTCTAATTATTTATTCAAAAGTATGATCTCTTTGGATAACTTATGATTCTCTACAACTTATTTTTTAAGTTCACTTTCCAATGTGTCAATCTTAAGTTTCTCAATTTGACAGGTTTTATCCATCTCCTGTAATTGACTAGTAAAGTATGGTGCTATCCTTTTCGACTCTTATTCTTTCTTTTTCAGATTTTGCATGATATTGATTTCAAATCTTTTGAATTCTACTATATTTTTTATCTGAGTGTGAATAACATATTTTTCTTCTACGATGGAGAGATTTCCATGATGCCATTTTCATGTAACCATGGTGCTTCTCCTTGAGAAGATGTTTCATTTCCACACATAACTACATAAGGACCTATCTTCTAGTTGTTAAATTGTTACTGAAGACACCCGCTCTAATACCAATTGTTGGAATATTTTTAATAGTGAGAGGGGCGTTGAATCATTATTATGCACAATTATGGACAATTTTCACTTTTACCTTTTACCAAATATAAACAACACTTATATTATGCATTCATCATAAACAAAGTCATTCATAAACGCATGTGCAATACACAGAACACAAGGATTTAACGTGGAAATCCAAACGGGAGAAAATTTTGGAGTCATTTTCCAACAACACATCATTTATTTGGGCTTAACAACCTAATTTACCACTTATCCTAAGTATTTTGACTCAAATATGTGCTTACATCATCAGCAAATCATCAGTTTCAGTCAATTGGGCCTCCTTTTTCATTCGAGGAGCCAAATGGGCCATCAATATCAGTTAACTGGTCCTCCTCCATCATTCAGGGATCCAACTGGGGTGATTTGCATGATTAAAGCGCCTTACTCAGCCCAGTTGATAGCATTTAATATTATATTCAGCTAACTGGAGTAAGAAAGGTGCCCTCCTACTCAGTTTGACCAAATTTGGTGTAATTTCACCTAAAAATCAGTTAACTGAAGTCAGAAAGGCACCCTCCCCTAATTTTGGGAAATCAATTGAGTTCCAGACTCAGTTTGACAGTTTCAGAGTCTGTTAGAGTCAATTACAGTTAAGTTAAGTGGTTAACTGACCACTAAGACACTCTCATGCATTCAATTCGAATGACCTCTCTAGGATTCGAATTGCTGGGATATTATTGCCATTGTTACACATTGTAACTTCTGAGTTAATGATAATGCATGAACTGCTGCAAATATTTTGCATCAGTGTTTTGACGCACAATTTGTCACATGCATCTCTAGTAACTGTTGTTCTTGTTTTCCATATCTTATGTGCTTGAATTTTACATCGTATCAAAGCCATGGAAGGACAAGGCAACTCTTCTACATAATTTTTCAGATGAAGCTTGAGAAAAATTGCTTAAAATTATTCCAACACTACAACAGAAGCAGAACGTTTTTGAAATAAATCCTGCATAATTGTGCATCTGGTTTATCAAGCTTACTTGAGAGGACAAGCCAGGTGTGATGCAACTTGACAAGTGCAGGTTGTCGACCTAAAAATTATTTGTTTTTTTTTTACTGCAGGTTTCTCAAAGCCTCTTATTGCATTCTCTATAGCTAAAAGATGGACTCTTCTTGAAACCATCTTCTTACTCCTTTCAACTATCATCAGTGGAAGGATGATATAGAGATAGTATTTCCCTCCAAGGGACTCTACAGAGTTACTATGGGCACAGAACCAGAGCCTAATGCAGCTATAGAGAAGTTCAATTTTTTGAATAAGCTTGATGAAGCTTATGGTTTCTTATGTCTCAATATTTCGAAAAACCTTCTTTTCCATCTCAGTAGATTGAAGACTCCAAAAGAATTATGGGAACAAATTGCCAAACTCTTTGTCAAGCAGGATGAGATGAGGGCTTATAAGTTAGAGAATGAATTGATTTCCCTAAATCTTGAAAATTTTGAAACCATCAATGAGTTTTTCATCAATTTCAAGCATTTGGTGCTTCAGTTGAAGCAATGTGGTGAAGAGAAGAAAGACGATCAGTTGATCCTCTCAATCCTTTCAAAACTAGGAGTAGATTAATCAATGTTTTTCTCTACCTTTCATTCGGGAAAAATAACCATTCTGAATTGGAACATACCATCCTTGAATGCATTCATTGATTCCTTAACAAAAGAGCATGACAGGCTTGTTCAAATGGGTTACATGATTTCCTCCAAGGATCAGGCCCTATTTTTTCGAGGACCCAAGGCTACGAATGCTAAAGGAACACAAAACCAGAAGGAGAATACCAATTTTGATCATCCTAAGCAGAACAAGAAGATCAAGCAGTCAGATGAGCCCTCAGGCTCAAGAAAATACAAGCAAAATGGCAAGGAGAAGACAAATTGTTTTTACTGTGGTATGGGATTTCATCCTAAAAGATCATGCATGAAGAATACTATTGATCAGATGGTCCTTCTCTTGGAGAAGAACAATATCACTCTTCCAGATGGCACAAGGAAGAGGGAAATTGGAGACCAGAATGATCATCCAAAAAGAGGTTATGCACTCATGGAAAGTGTTTCGATTCCAAAATATCTTCTCATAGATTCAGGAGCTTCGAATCGCATGGTTACAAGAAAAGACTCTTTCTCATAATTGGACTCCAACAAATGCATCTCCATCCACATGGGAGATGATTCACAAATTTCATCGAAAGGGAAAGGTACAATTCACTTAGAACATGGCAGTTTTTAAAATGTTCTATATGTCCCTTCTCTAGCTTCGAACCTGCTTTCTATGCATCAAATGACACATAATATTTTTCCCAAGAAGGTTTTATCCCTAATTATGTTGAAATTTCTTATATTATCACTAGAAAACGCATTACAACAGGCAAGTCAAATCATGCTGCAAAAACATATGAGTTTTCCCAATTTTTTCCATATTCAAAGCCAAGTGCCCTTCTGACTCATGGAAATGAGGCTAGCCGTCTATGGAACGAGAGGTTTGGACACCTTTATTACAAGTATTTGTAGATTCTACAAAATAATTCCATGGTTGAAGGCCTTCCGAACATTAAATCCTCAAAATGGATATGCAAGGGTTGCATCATTGGAAAGCATCATGAGCACAAGTTTGATCGAGGCAAAGCTAGCAGGGCTTCTTGTAGTTTGGGGCTGATTCACAGTGATATCAGTGGTCCATTACCAAATCGGAAGTGTTACCAAATGAATGGCTCAAGGTATGTTCTTACATTAATTATGACTTTTCCAGGTTCACATGGGTCTACTTTCTCAAGAACAAATTGGAAGTGTTTGAAAGGTTCAATAATTTCAAGGCTTCTGTTGAGACTGCCACTGAGAGTAAGATCAAATCTATTATATATTATAATGATGGAAAATATATAAAAATTGATCTGGTGATAAAAACTGATCTGGTGCAACTTTTTGTGGAAAATGGAATCCAAATCCATTACATAGTCCCCTACACAACTCAGCAGAATGGTGTAGCGGAGAGGAAAAATCAAGAATTGAAAGAGATGGCTACTTGTATACTTGATTCGAAAGGTTTGGATTTAAATATTTGGTATGAGGCCATGAATTTTTCTGCATACATTCAGAACATACTTCCACACTCATCCTTCAAAGGTAAAAATCCTTTCAAATCCTACACTGGTCACAAGCCTAATGTGTCACATCTCAAGGTTTTTGGGCCCACTGCATGGGCTAGAATTCCGATTAAGAAGAGAAGATATTTGGAACTACAAAGTACTAGGTGCATCCTCATTGGATGTGATGAAGAATCCAAAGGATACAAAATCATGTATACCATATCCAAAATAATATTCATTGAGAGAAGTGTCCAATTTGAAGAACCGCTTCATGACCTACAACTAGTGGAGGAAGAAACTGCCAAATTGCTTCCTCTTCCGAAAGAAGATTCGGGAGATGATACTAAAATTTTATGATCTATTATTTCTGATATTATGTATGATATTAATGAACATGAATAATCAGGTTTGGATTCAAATCCAGATGATCCCCCTCATTTTTCAAAGTGGGCAGAAAAGACTCTCACATTTGTTGGTTTTAACATTGGAAATCCTGTCGATCCAAGAAGAACCCGAGCAGACTTTCAAAGAGCAGGTATGGCTCTTTCATATTCTAATCCATTGCTATCCGAAATGTTTTTCTTTATGGTTTGGTCAGATCCAAAATCATACTACCATTCCACCAAGATCCGAGATGGAAAATCGCCATAGATGAAGAGTACAATTCTCTTTAGAAAAATGCAACATGGGAGCTAGTTTCGCTTCCAACTGGGAGGAAATTGGTTCAATGCAAATGGGTCTATTAAACCAAGTTTGATGCTAATGGTTCGACCTGAAAATACAAGCAAGGTTGGTGGAAAAAGGTTTCTCACAAGTCCAAGGTGTGGACTACATAGAAACTTTTGCACCGGTTGCAAAAATGGACTCAATCCGGCTAGTTTTGGCACTGGGAGGTGCACCACATGTATGTGAAGAGTGATTTTCTTCATGGGGATATTCAGGAATATATATACACAAACCAGTCCAAATTTTACATATCATATCCGACACTTTTTTGCAGATTAAGGAAATATTTGTATGGTTTAAAAGAGGCCCCAAGAGCATGGTATGCAAAGATGGATTCCTTTCTTCTGTCACAAAACTTTGTAAGATGAAAATCATATCTGAATGTGTATCTACAGAAGCATGAAGGTGATTTCCTTATAATTTTAATTTATGCTGATGACCTATTGATTGCAGGAATCAGTATTGCTTCGATTGACACAATAAAAACCACTTTACACCAAGCATTTCATATGAGTGATTTAGGCCTGCTGAAGCAGTTTCTTGGTCTCGATATCACTCGGAATTTTTATGGGAACATGATTTCTCAATCAAAATATGCTTTGGACCTGCTAAAGAAGTTCAATATGGAAAAAGATAAATTTGTACCATTCCCATTCCTCTCAGGAATCAGTCTCGAGGATGGTGATTCTACACCATTGGTGGATTCTACACTCTACCAGCAATTGATTGGTAGTATTTTGTATCCGACACACTCTAGGCATGATATTTCTTATTCTGTGAGTGTTGTGTCAAGTTACATGCAGAATCCCCATGAGATTCACTAGAAGGAAGCCAAAAGGATCTTGCATTATGTGCAGGGTACGAGACATTTTGGCATTCACTATGCTGCGGATTCCGATCTTGATTTGGTTGGATTCACTGATTCAAATTGGGAAGGTGATAGCATTGATCGGAAGTCCACTTCCGGATATATTTCCATGATTGGCACAAGGCCTATTTGTTGGTCAAGCAAAAAGTAGGCTTCCATTTCCTTATCTTCAGCAGAGGTAGAGTATCGAGTAGCAATCAATGCTTGCATTCAGGCAATTTGGTTGCAGGGTATTCTAGTTGAGTTTGATATTGGTAGCACCAATTCTACTGTCATTTTTTGTGACAATCAGAGTGTTATCAAGATCTCAACAGATCCGTTTCAGAGACAGATAACCAAACATATCGATATCCACATGCACTACATCCAAGATCTTGTGCGTGACAGAACCATTGTATTGCAATATTTCCCTAAAAAAGAGCAAATTGCAGACATCTTCACCAAGAGCTTCACTGAGACTAGTTCTCTTAGTATTTTTAATTAATTTATTAATTTATTTGTTTATATATATATATATATAATATTTTTATTTTTATTTATAAATATTTAAAACTTTTTAATTTTTATTATTTATTAATAACATTTTAAATCATTCTTGAAAGGACCATATGAGTTTTATTAATTCATTCCACTTAAATAAATAAATGTAATCTATTAATTATTGTTATAAATGTTAATGTACTAATGAAATAATTAATTAATTATTAATAATTCACTATGTAACAAAATATACTAAATTTGTTTCTAAATAAACAATTATTAAATATTATAAACATTAGAATTATCCATAACTAAAAAACTAAAAATTCCAATCTAAAAATATTATTACTACAATATATAGTTGCAACAACTAAATTTATGGCTATAATTAAATTAATTTTATAATCAATTTAATAAGCAAAACACTAAACAAACCAACTACACTTAGGGTTAGGTTTTTGGCCGACATCTTGGGTTCATTCTTCTCTCAACAAACAAAACAACAAATGAATATTAATGCTCTGGAAATGCTATCCCTTACCTTGACTCATTGTCCTGATGATGAACCGTGATTAGGGTTCAAAACGTCGACTTTGATAATGGGTACTGCGTTAATCCCGAGCCTTTCACCAAACCCTCAACGCATAAATCTTAGAGATGAGTTCTCTTACCTCCATTCACTATTGGGGGTGATTTCTAATATTGTGAGGATAGATTAGATCCTTTAGTGTTCACTTTGAGGGGGGGTTTTCTTTCCCACTAGGTTTTTTCCTCTTTCCTCACTTAGATTTTTTGAGCATTTTTTTAGATTATTTATGTACTGGGTGACCTATGGCCTTTGTTTTCGAGGCCCTTTTATTATTTTATTTTACTCATCCACGTGATATTAGCTTAACGGGGGGTGTTGTAGTCATTTTCAAACAACACATCATTTATTTGGGCTTAACAGCCTAATTTACCACTTACCCTAAGTATTTTGACTCAAATATGTGCTTACATCGTCAGCAGATCATCAGTTTCAATCAACTGGGCCTCCTCCTTCATTCAGGTAGCCAACTGGGCCATCAATATCAGTTAATTGGGCCTCCTCCATCATTCATGGGTCCAACTGGGGTTATTTGCATGATTAAAGCGCCCTACTTAGTCCAACTGACAGCATTTAATATTATATTCAGCTAACTGGAGTCAGAAAGGCACCCTCCTACTCAGTTTGACCTAATTTGGTGTAATTTCACCTAAAAATCAGTTAACTAAAGTCAGAAAGGTTCCCTCCCCTAATTTTGGGCAATCAGTTGAGTTCCAGTCTCAGTTAGACTCAGTTTGTTAGTTTCAGAGTTTGTTAGAGTCAATTATAGTTCAATTAAGTGGTTAACTGATGTGCCAAGTGGTGTTAACTAACTAGTAAGCCACTCTCATGCATTCAATTCGAATGACCTCTCTAGGATTCGAATTGTTGGGCTATTATTGCCATTGTTACACATTGTAATCTATCTTCTGAGTTAATGATAATGCATCAAATGCTGCAAATATTTTGCATCAGTGTTTTGACACACAATTTTCCACATGCATCTCTAGTAATTGTTGTTCTTGTTTTCTAGATCTGTTGTGCTTGAATTTTACAAAAAACCACAGAATGATTTCTTATATTATAAATATTACATTCATTGGAAGCACTAACTTTCAAAGTTCTCCAACACTGACTGGAAAGAGGCTCCAACCCCCTGATTTACAAGCTTCAACATGAAGGAAGCACCAACTCCTTGATTTACCAGCACCAACTAGAAGGAGACATCGACCCCCTAAATTTACAGGCAGCAACCTGAAGGAAGAATGGAATCCTTGTTCATTTCCCATCCTGCTGCCCTGATATGACTGTAGTAGATCTTCTTATTTTTGTTGCTCTACGCACTCTTCAAATTTACAACAATATATTCCATTGTGCATACCTTCTAAATACTTTTTTTTCACTAATGTTGTATTGTATCATCAGTTCTTTTCAAACTTCATGTCACTGCTTCAAAATTGCACAGTATTTTCCCTAACCTTTTGTAATCACACACTGGTTCTTGTATTTCATAACCTTCTGTAATATGCACGTTGTTTCAACATATTGTTTTGTTTTTGCACATCTACAAACTCAACTGATACTGCGCATCCTCTGTTGTTTTGTTGTTTTGTTTTTGTGCATCTGTATCAGACTGATAATGACCTCCAGTACACCATCTGCGATATAGCCTTCTTGTTATCGTGCACTCGGTCCATATATTACATCATTATACGCCTCATCTGTTGTGATTCATTTATGTCTTTACGCATCACATCATCTATTGTGTCGCATCTTTGTTCTTGCGTATCTGGCTCTCTGTTAGATTATGTTGTTCCAGTTCAACAAGCCTTTGATACCCCAGATAATTCTAATCTTTCCAAATCAGAATGCTACCACTTTCGCATCTTCAAGATTACACTCAAGTCTCCAACTTGGATTCTTATTTATACTTGATCGGTGTACACCATGTGTCCACAAGTTGTATGAATACATCCCTTATTCCTTTATTCACGGTCAATCTTACTTACGCATATGTCACTTGTCATGTTTTGTACAACTGAGGCATCATGCCTTGTGGGTCTTGCACACACTTGGTCCTTTGCATAGTGGGACTTGCGCACTCGGGGACCACTACATGTTGGGTCTTACGCCCTTGAATTACCATCACTTTTTATCTTACGCACTTGAATTGTCCTACCACATCTTGCTTCCAATACTTCTTACGTACTTCCAATACTTGTATACTTCTTTCACTTGGTGGGTCTTGCACACTTTCGAGACTTGCATACATGTCCAACCACTTCTTGCTCTCGAGCCTATTGCACACTTCCAAGACTTGTCCAACCACCTCTTTGACATTACCTTTGAAGTATCACTACTAGATGGATTAGGACTTGCACACATACCTTATGTACTTATTCAAACTGGATGTACTTCTACAAATTGGATGCACTTACTGCATATACTTCTTCAAACTAGATTTCATATATTTCTTGAAACTGGAACAAGGATACTAAGTCTTCTTGGACACTTTGAAATCAATGACAACTAAAGTTCAACATTCAAACTCATTGGCTTCTCTGATTCAGAATTCGTTGGAGATAAAGAGAAACTGGGGTTTCAAGATCTAGATACAAAATGAGTCTTGGATCAGCAGTTGTCTCCTGGAGATCACGCAAATAGTTAGTTCCAACAGATTCCACAACAGACGCAGAATATGTGGCTATTGTATAAGCAACGAAAGAGATTGTGTGGATTAGGAATACACTTGAATATTTGTAGGAGAAATAAGATAACCCCACTCCACTATTGATTAACAACACTTTTGTAATCAAGTTGTGCAAGAATCGAAGATTCCATGATCGAGCCAAGCACATCAACACAAAGTACCATTTGATTCGACATCATGTAGAGACCAATACAGTCCATTTACAACATCATTCCACGAATGAACAAATTGTATACATCTTCACCAAAGCACTTGGACGAAAAAAATTTGAAATTTTTAGAACCATGCTTGGACTCACAAACACCGGTTCGTATTAAGAGGGGGAATGTTGGAAATATAATCCTTCGGGATTATGATTCCAACCAAATTGTAAATAATGTAAATATAATATTCAGTTCAATAAGGGGAAGATGAGGAGTCATAGGGACTCCAATGGATCTCTTAGAATCCAAATTCCAAGAGACATTTTCCCAATGTATGAAAAAACATCTTAATTAATGAATAAGATGTATTCGGGAGTTATCCACTCAACATTTTCAAAGAAGGCAATGTTTCTTTTTTTCAAAAACAAAGACAAACTTTTATGTTTAACTATTGCATGAAAAAAGAAGTATCACTAAAATTATTAAAGCTTGCATCACTTAATGCACAAATATGTAAAAAATGGCATTCATTTCAAAATGAAAAAACAATCAACAATAAAACTTACAAAACAATTAACTTTTTATTGATTTTTTGTAATGATATGAACAGAAAAGTAAGGGTATAAACAAAAATCTTTTACAAGAATTCATACTACTAAAAAATTTACAAAAACAATTCAAAAAGCAGAATTTGGGGGAACACCCTAAATCACAAAAGACTTCCTTTTTTTTGTTTTGTAAAAAAAAGGTGTTGATTTCAGAAAATAACAGACAAACTTCAATCCCTCACAGTCAACTTAGATATCAAGCGACCCACTTTTTCAATTCCAACAAAGAGAAACTAAAAATAAATAAAAACATTTGAGGTACGTGGGCTGGACAAGGCTAGGTCACGTACACACAAATTTCTAGTGTCTTGGTTTCATACAGGGACAAAAGGAAAAAAAAATTGCAAAACATTGAATCCTACAAGAAATGTACGCACCTGTGTGCACTATTTCCCACGTACATGTACAGGAAAAAGAAAAAAATAAAAACTTGATGTCCCAACACCAAATTTTCTTCTCATAAGGGTCCTAAGATGGAAATCTACTAGGATGAGATAGGAAATATTCAAAAAATCAATAAAACAAAGTAAAAACAGACCAATAATCACACAACAAATTGGAAAATTCCTAACTACCCAAAACGAAAAAACTTCCCAGTGGAGTCACCATTTCTATTTCAGGAATTTAAACTACCCTAGTGGTCTTTGGGCTAAACCACCACAGAGCGATACCCAAAAGAAAACTCAAAATATTCAAACAAAACATATTCAAACCTTTTGCAAGCAAACTTTCTTAAAATGTACAAAAAACAGTAAAATTGTAACTTACCCAAAATCCAATCGGTTGATGTAGAATCCATAGGTTGACGCTACTCCAATCTTCTCACCAACTTCTTCAAGATTTAAACTAAAAATGAGAAAATATTGAAAGGAAATTAGTTACTTCTGCAAAAGATATAACTCATAAACAAATAACTCAACCAAATTTAAGAATTAAAAACTAGAATTAAAATGTTCAAATTGGACGGAAAAGAGAGTTCTTTTAGAAAATAAACAACAAGTTACAAATAGATTTCACTTGAATCTTAGTATAGCACCGTTATAGAACTAATATCAGATTCCTTCCACCCAGGCCTTTCACACACTCAATTTGATTCACTATGAGAGATATGCTCAAAAGAAACACTTCAATCCTTTAACATAATAAAGACTCTCAATAATGCCTCAAAACTAGTTTCAGATAGAGGAAATGGGCTTTTGCAGACCAGGGACAATGGGGATTTTAGATCTGAATGTAATCCATCAACATCAATTAGTTGGTAATATTCAATACTCGGGTACTGATTTTCCCTCTCTTATGCCTCTTTTATACTCATGGGGTGGTATTTAGGGAAGTTATGAGTAGTTACTTATAGGATTGGGACAGTTGGGAACAACCACAACCAAAACTTTTCCATCAAGTAACTTTCTTTTTTTATTTTTTACCCTCAAACAAACATGTACACAGGATAGCCAAAGATAGGTCGCGTGGACGCGTGCTAGATACATGTAGGTTGTGTACCTCTTGAAAAATATTTTTTTTTAAGATGTTTTCTCAAGAATGATTGTTGTTCATAACTGATCAGAGACAAAGGGAGTCTGCAAAAGAGGTAAATGGATAAGATAGGCCATCATAGAATCTATGGGAAAAATGTGACAAAAGATGTTATAACATTGAGGAAGAAATCAAATGCCAAAAAAAAAGCAAACCCTAAATTAACCACTCTAGAAGGAGGTCATGGATTTTCCCTCGAAATCAACGATTTGGGTCACATTTTTTCCCCCGATAAGTGCAACTTGGTCCCAAAACTTGATATTTTTCAACAATTTGTTATTTCTCGCTACCCTAATGAAGAAGGGGGGGAAAGTGGACACATACCTTGATGTGGTTTGAGTTATTTAATGGATCTAGGGTCCAAAAACCTAACTTCTCCACTAAGAAATCAAAGGAAATGGAGAATGTTCACATTGCTTCTACATCCATCTCTTGGCCCCTATTGTGCCTATAAAAAATCCCTCAAGGCCACCATTCCATACACGCAATTTGCATTTCTCACTCATTCTATCATGCTACCAAAATTCTATCAAAACTATAACAAATCCATATCTTACTTTCTACTTCACCTAAAGGAGATCATAATTGTGACAGTTGGTTGGAAGCTGCGAGGTTGCAAAGGAGACAAACGATCCTTCCCTTGGAGAGATACAGAGGTGTTACAACATAATCTTCCACCTTGTGAGAATCAGCAGTCTTTGGCCTAGAGGATCCATTCCACTGACTCAGAACCACTTTATATCCTTCAGACACTATTTTTCCCTATTTTTTCCCTTATACACTTGCTGCATCATTATAGTGGG
Organism: Larix kaempferi; assembly: GCA_027924585.1. Lineage (NCBI taxonomy): Eukaryota > Viridiplantae > Streptophyta > Pinopsida > Pinales > Pinaceae > Larix > Larix kaempferi. The sequence continues at coordinate 33,774,805 of BSBM01000361.1, read as the reverse complement.
CGTACCCGCGAGTTGCATCACTATAGCCCGTGGGTAGCATGTAAAATGGTAAAAAGCACTAATTTATTACTTTTTACTCCCAAAACGCGGTCATTGGGTGACCTTTGACCCTCCATCTACCCAAGAAACGCCTCGATGTGTCCTTTCACTTACCTTTGAGAGGACTATATATTGAGCACATATGGCTTATGGATGGGGTAAAAAGAAGAGCAAGAGAACTCTTGTTGGCTGCTTTTCTGGGCAGACCCGGGTTTTAATGAAGCGCAGCAACAAAACCCCTTGGCGCACTGGCCCTCTCGGCAACGAGCTGCGCGGCAGCTCGAGGTCTCACCCGAAGTGGCTATGGGGGGGTTAAGGAATCAGGTTTCCTTAACCGGGGTGACGCGGAGATGGCTCTTCCTTGAATGGTTCCTGTGAAATCGGCGGTCGGACCTTCCCGCAGGCCGCTCGCCGCAGCTGCGTGGGTCCCTTCCTTGGCAGGTCTACTGCGCAGTTTCTTCTCTCTAACGCAGCAGGCAACTATCCCTTGGGTCGACGCGCTGAACACTTCCTCGCCCTTCACATCTAGCGCAGTAACGCAGTCTGCTCTCGCCGCAGCGACCGTGCGTTACTACCTCTTTAGTACTTAAGACACTTCTAGTTATCAAAGGATCTTTCCAACTTGCTCAAACAGTCACAAGGATAAGACAGAAGTCTTGCATACACAAATAATGAACTCTAAATAGTTATCATTCACGCAAACGTTATAACAAGAAGACATAAGTGAAGCTCATCCCCTCGAGGAAAACCACATCCACGGGAGCGTTATATTAACCAGAAAATGATAGAGTCATACAATATGCTGCGCACACAGCTGCAGCCTTAGATCTTACAGGAAACTCCACGCACACAGCTGGGAGCCCTTCTCTCAAGCTTGTCTCCTCTCTATGGAGATTACAAAGGCACAGACGTCGACTCAGACTGTCTGGCAACTCAGGGATTAGCTCCTCGGCTATCCGATTTCCTCTCTCTAGTTCTACACACCGGGTAGAAATTACAGTGAAGGATAATCAACACATGATCTATCCTTTAGACTGGCTCTCTAACAGTCTAGTGTCCAACTCTCTAACTCTCCAAAAGGAAGGAACTGAAGGAAGGGAGGAAGAACCCTCTACCCATTACAATGATTCATCTATATAGGTAGCCATGACGGTCACACCTTTACAAAACTGTGGGCCTTTCCCAACAGTGATTCCCAAAAACCCTAACCACGCACATGGCTAGGTGTACTGTAGGCGCCGCTTGCAGTCACGTCGCCGCTTCCTGCAGGCTCCGTGAATTCCGGCGCAGATTGTGGGTATGGGCGATCGTCCTTCGCCTTCAATGCTCTGGTCCGTTGCTCCTCCTTGATCCGAGCAACCATAACTTCTGTACTAAGCCTTTAAATGAGGGTAGCTAAGCCCTCTACTCCATCGCCTTTATTTATTATGGTAGCTGAGCCACCTTCATTCTTTGATGACGTGCGCGCGATCTCCGCAATTTCCGGTCCATGATCTGCGCTGAGATCATCCATCTGGCACCGTACTGCGCACCGTCTCCTTCTTACCCAAAACTTAGTGCTTGTCCCAAAATTAGCACTTTCCTTCCATACTCGTGATTTTTCCCAAAATTCGCAGCTTTTACTATAGCTGCGACCTTGGCCCCAACAACTCTAGTGGATTTTTTCCCTATCTTGAGTCTACACTCATTGATCCTTGTAGTTGTGAACCCTTTATGTTCACCTTCCAAACTCCTACCATAGTTTGAGTTTGCCATTCCATGGAGGATTGAAGTGGTGGAGGCGCAAGTGGATTGACCTAGATCTTGGTTCAGATTGGTTTCCGGCAAGAGGTCATATCACATTGTACTTCTTCTTGTTTATTAATAGAAATACTCATATTCTCGTCCATTAATGTTGTAAATGTTGTTTATACTACATTGGGTTGCATTTACTTGTTATATCATGGGCCATTGCTATTGACGATGTTAATGCCATTTATATATTATATGTACTTGTTGTATGTTGGATTTCAAGACTAATTTACAGATTCAAGTGCACGGATTGAAAAGATCCAACGGGGATCTACATCAAATGTTTGGATCGAGGTGGGTTATATTCTTCATTACCTTAGCATTGTCAGTTAAATAGCATAGCATTGGGAATTGAGTTGATTTCTGGTAGTCAGTTGTCTGTTGTGGTCTACCCCAAGCCATAGTGAGTTTTCTCCAACACAAAAATGGCGACCATATTGGGGATAACATCCATTTTTTGGGATTTTTTAGCATTAGTCCTTAATTAGAGTTGTTGTTTGTCGATGCTCTGTGTCACTGATTGGCCGTTGAGATTCACTATAGAAAACTGGTTTTTTCTGAGCCATTAGACTCTTTATTTTCCCATTTGCCTTTCCTTACCTGTAGGCTAGCTTAGCTATGCCCGCGTACACCCGCCTCTGTTTACTCTACTGCTCGCGGGTACCCGCAGGTTTTCCTTCGACAGTAGCGTACAACTTCGACTTTGCTTGATTTGTGACTTTTGGTTGTTGTTGGTTTGGCTTTGGATGATCTTGAGTCTTTGTTGGCCTGTTTCTTGATTGTTCCATGCTTTGGTTGTGACCAAAACTCTTCTTTTCTCTTGGTTGAGGCTTGTTGGTTTTTTACCCATCTTTGGATTTAGCCTTGTTGGTTTTTTCCTTTTGAGCTCATTCCTTTAGCTGAGTCTTATTGTTTGGTATCTGCTAGGTTGTCTTAGTGATCTTCTTGGCATATCAGTGACTAGATAGTAGGATTTTGCTTGCATTTTTCATTTCTTTATATTAAAAAATACAAAAATATACATATAGTTTTGCATTTTCCTTTTGTTTATAAGAGAAAATACAAAAAAACTTTTGCTTTTATGTACTGCATCTTGTATTGAGTGCTTTCTGCCTTCATTTAGATTTTGATTGTGCATCGAAAAATATAAAAGGATTGCATATTTATTTTGAAACCATTGGATTGATTTTGCATGCTAGTGGCATTGTTTTCGTTGGATAGATGAGTCTAGGATATGACGATTTTGCATACTATTGAGTCATACACATCACTAGTTTCACGATCATATCCCTTGAGTAACCACAACCATTAAAATTAACACTTAATCTTAAAATTGACTAGACCGGTTTTATTTATAGGGTACACCAACTAGCATATGTTTAGAGTCTTGGAATAGATCATTGTGAGTTAACAATCCAAGACTACTAGACAAAACATTAGGTGTCTGACCAGGGAGTGGAGGAATCCATGGTATATATCGGTGTTCTCAGGAAGCTCTACTCAAGCCAGAGTTAAGCACGAGGTCACGGGAGGTTGGTTGAAAAGATACCCCTCTAATACCGGCTGAACGTGGGAGATATTTCCAAGATTTGTTCGTATCTGGGGACTCTTGGGGGATTTGACCCTCATTGAGTTTTGGGCTAAACTACCCTTCCCATACAACGGATCCCACCTATGACTGTCCCCCTGAGCATTGGTTATATTGCGCTGACCATAGTTGCCTTACATAAGTATCACATAGGGTACTTGCAGTGGTTATGTTGTTTGTGTCTTGAGTCAGAAAGGGGTCGGACAGCACAGTTGCCGTTGTATAAGGACTTGACCCTGTGCACACAGTGAAGTCTGGGGGTCGTAAAAACTGATTCTGTTACCTCCGGCTATAGTTTGGGAGTCTCAAGCCTCTCCTAAGCGAGACATACCGGCTCTAGTGTCGGGAGATCATTTAGCCACTCTATTTGTCTGCTCTTGGCTATAGTTTCTCTAGGTGTGTTCTTTTGATTTACTGTTTTTTGATCGATAGTTGGCCTTTAGGGGACGTTTTGATTCTATATTCTCTCCGGAGGTATCATGGAAAAGACCTACTCTCCGCCAATCCCGTCGGTTGGTTGGTTTAGAACCTGCCTAGCTTTCACGCCACGTTGCTAGGGGATGCCGGCGGGCTCCCTCTGAGTCTTTGGATTCTTACGAGACATACGTCCTAGAAGTCATGACTGCTGCACATTCTGATACTGAAGAAATACCTACGACTCCATCAGGTAGAGTCGAACACACTTCAGACACCCCTACTCCTCGTGAGGCGTGGGGGGGTGATCCACCTGAGAACCAACGTAATTTTTTCAGTCCAGATCCACCTGAGGACGACCAGTTTGATCCTTCGTTTCCACACAATTATATACACGGGATGCCAGAGTTACATGACGAAACTGGTCCTACGGTCAACCCAACCGCATTCTCTTTTGGTATGCCTAATTATAATACAGTTGATCCCTCCACTACGTTCGGTAGTCACACTGGCACTAGTCATAGTGTTAGCCACACTGCACTTGCCAGGGGAAATACCCTCGCTGGGGGCACCACATTGTCCACTCACACACATAGTATGGGGACTAGTCGTATTCCTGCTAACAATGCTAATTTTGGAAGGCAACCACCTCCTAGGACTACCCAACCTAATAGGAACAATATCCGCAACACGACTCGCCATCCACCACCTAATACACATGTTGTCACTCGTCAACCCAGGACAACTTTCGCAAATGTTAATGCTCCTCCTAACCACGGGGGTGGACATATACTGCATACTTTTGTGTCCACTACCACCACTAGTAATTCCAACGTAGGAGTTGGGAATATATCCTATCCACATGGACATAACGCCACCATCCCTGCTACTAGTAACACTAATATTGGGGTTGGGAATACATCTCATGCTTATGGTCACCACACGACTGCTCAAGCTGATCCTAATACTGGGGGTGGGAACATATCCTACCATTATGGTCATTACAACTCGGTTCCCGCTGCGAATAGTACGTATATGCCCCATACTTATGGTGGCAACCCTTACTACAACATAGTCAGTGTTGGCCACCAGTACAACCCACCCCAATATGGTGCCCAAAACACGTATATACCAACTGTCAGGTCGGAGGAGGTTGTCAACCCTATGGCAATGGTCAAGCTTATGGTCCGTCAGGTCCTCATTATCTGTAGTTTAATGCTCACGGTCAAGCTTTTGGTCCATCTTATAATTCGGTTCCATTCAACCAACCTTTTATGGGAGCCTATAATCAAGCTTTCCATCCGCAGCTCTCACTCCTTGCACATTTGAACCTTCCAGATATTTCAAAACTCATGAATGATCTGGTGTGTCACGACCCTAATTGGCCTCCGGTCCCTACCAAGCTCCCTTTGGACATTCCTAAGTTTGAAGGGAAAAGTGGTTAGGACCCGGGTGATCATGTCACAACATTTCACCTTCGGTGTTCCTCCAACTCGTTGAATCACGATTCCGTTAGATTACGACTATTTCAACACATCCTCACGGGGGCAGCTGCAAAGTGGTATGTCGAGTTGCCTGGAAACACTTATAGGGGTTTTAACAAGATCGCTTTGGTTTTCTTGGATCATTTCCAGTTGCCGGTTCGCTATGATACTGGTACTGAAATTTTGTCTACCTTCCGTCGGAACAAAGCCACACATATTTCTGACCATGTTCAAGAGTGGCGTCAGCGGAAGAGGTTAGTGAAATTCAACATTCCTCCATAGTTCCTGTTGGAATGGTTCCTCAAGTCTCTACTCCCATACATTGCTAAGGATGTTTCGATGTCCGGAATTGTGACTGAGGAACAAGCCATCTTGAAAGTCTAGCAGTTAGACTTATTATACTCTCAGTCTGGCATTTTGTATGACATTATTCCTGACGCACCATGAACACGCCATGAGCCTCAGTCAGTTCCTGGACCGCATACCGATGGCATCGTAGGATCCACAAGCACTCGCCCTGTAGATTTGGTAGCTAGTCAAATGCAAAATTTGTCGCTAAACCAGTCTACTCCCGGACAGGTTCACACCTTGTCCACTTCCACCCCGTCGTCCGATGTACATAGTGTGCAATTGACAAACCAATCAGGTAACCAGCAACCTGGTGGTAAGAAAAAGGGGAGAAACAATCGTAATGGTGGAAACAATGGGAACAACAATAGCAATCGAAGTAGCCCTCGTAATAATAATTCCAACCCTCCTAGGGAAGGCGGAAATGCTGGTGAGGACCATAAACCTAGGCATAAGATGAATTTTCCTTGTAAGCTTTGCGGGGAAGATCATCTTACTCACTTATGTCCTCGAATCGAAGAAGCATCAAAGCACTTCGCACAGAACCTAGCTGTGTTAAAGTATCCCCTTCCTCATCATCAAAAAATGGCTTCGCTTGCTCCCGCCACTGGTTATGGACCTACTGAGACGGCAACGTCTTCTTCTAATACTGGTGGTTATGGATGTGTGAATATGGTTCAATTGGAGGTTAGTGTTGTCACTCGTCGACGCGATTATGGTGCACCACAACCTAATATGGGGAGTGAGCCTCCCCCTCCTCCTAACAATTCCTTGCATATCGAGAAGCCCTTTAATAAGCCACGGATACCGAAAGGTGTTCCTAAGTGCTCTACGCATAATCCTAATGCTCGGGCTGACCATAACTACTCCATCGTGGAAGACTTGGGCCAAACTCCGTGTACCATGTCGGCTCTTGAAGTTTTGCAGTCCTCTCCTTCTCAAAAGCATGCCCTTTTGAGTGCGTTATGGGTTCAGGGTGGGGGAAGTCCCAGTGTTATGAAGTTCGACACTGCCGATATTCAAACTCGCTTACCTTACCACGTGGCTTTTCAAATCCAGGTGGCGTGCCTTTAGAATTTTGTCAAACATACGAAGGTTGACGAAGGTTCCTTTGTGTCAGTAATGTCGTTAGCTTGTTGGAAAGATCTAGGCTCTTCTCCTCTACTCGTGTCTAGAACCACGCTCACTGCATTCGATGGTCGATCATTTAAGCCACATGCAATTATCCCTTCCCTTGTTGTCTGCTTGGGAGGTAAATCTGTTCCTATTGAAGTCGAGGTGGTTGATGCGCCCATCGACTACAACCTTTTACTGGGTCAGAATTGGATGTACGCTATGAAGGCTGTCGCGTCTACTGTATTCAGAGTTATCTGCTTTCCTCATGAAGGAAAGATTGTGACCATCGATCAACTGGATTTCGTTAATTCCCCTTCCACTGCATCCACGAGATCCATAGTCTCGCAAGTTACTCATTCTTAGCTGGAAATTGGGAACATGGGTGTTGGCATGTACCCTTCATTGATGGGAACTTATGATTTTTCCGCACCTGTGAATTTTGTTGGAACAATTACCGACGATGCGTCCCCTCCTTCGCATAATATGTCATTCCAGACTTCCTATTTTAATGATCCATGGACTTTACCGTCCACGAGTTCTACGTCTGGAAAAATTACGCATATCGAGATGTCTATGCCACTGTCTGTAGCTGAGCTTACTTACCAGCATATTCAACAAGCCACTACAGAGCTGGATCTTTCTTCTTCTCAGACAGTCGAGGAGGGTCCCATTACGCTGCCAGTTTGGGCAGCCAACTCATCTTGTTCCCACGACTATCTTGATGATACTTTGCCTTCAGATGAAGCTATTATGGAGGCCATGTGTGGTAGTGAGAGACCTTGGGAAGATATGCACCATCGCTCCTATTTCCTTCCCAACCTCAAGCTCGCCGAACAAGAAGAGTTTAGGACGACTCTAGCAGAGATGGTTGATCACCCTTTGGCTAGAATCAACACTCTTTGGCCTAGAGGATCCATTCCACTGACTCAGAACCACTTTATATCCTTCAGACACTATTTTTCCCTATTTTTCCCTTGTACACTTGCTGCATCATTACAGTGGGCGTACTTGCAAGTTGCATCACTATAGCCCGCGGGTAGCATGTAAAATGGTAAAAATCACTAATTTATTACTTTTTACTCCCAAAAAGCAGTCATTGGGTGACCCTTGACCCTCCATCTGCCCAAGAAACGCCTCGATGTGTCCTTTCACTTACCTTTGAGAGGACTATGTATTGAGCACATATGGCTTATGGACAAGGGGGAAAAGAAGAGCAAGAGAAATCTAGTGGATTTTTGCCCTATCTTGAGTCTACACTCATTGATACTTGTAGTTTTGAACCCTTTATGTTCACCTTCCAAACTCCTACCATAGTTTGAGTTTGCCATTCCATGGAGGATTGAAGTGGTGGAGGTGCAAGTGGATTGACCTAGATCTTGGTTCAGATTGGTTGCCAGCAAGAAGTCGTATCACATTGTACTTCTTCTTGTTTATTAATAGAAATACTCATATTCTCATCCATTAATGTTGTAAATGCTGCTTATACTACATTGGGTTGCATTTACTTGTTATATCATGGGCCATTGCTATTGACAATGTTAATGTCGTTTATATATTATATGTACTTGTTGTATATTGGCTGTCAAAACTAATTTGCAGATTCAAGTACATGGATTGAAAAGCTCCAACGGGGATCTACATCAAATGTTTGGATCGAGGTTGGTTATATTCTTCATTATCTTAACATTGTCATTTATATAGCATAGCATTGGGAATTGAGTTTATTTTTGGTAGTCAGCTGTCTGTTGTGGTCTACCCCAAGCCATAGTGAGTTTTCTCCAACACAAGAGGCCCCTCTTCCTCTTCACTATACCAAGGTGCTCATCTTTGTACCACTTTTTGTGATAATATAGAAAATCATTCTTCAATTCATTATGCATTGTCTTGGAACTCTTTATGTGTGATGTGAATGACGAGATCTTGTTAGTTTAGTTTAGTTTAGATTGGTGTTTTGTTTTTTCCTCATTCTGAATTTATTCCAATGATTACACAACCCCTTAGTATGTTTCTTTTGCACGTGTGGGTGATTATTCGCACAATAAATATTTTGGTGACCGTACTAGGGAGGATCCATAGACCCCCTTTGGTTTTGTTAGATCTTGTTTTCTCGGCATCTTTTTGAGTGTTTTATTGTTTGGATATAGCTATATCCATTGTATTTTTACTTTTGTTTAAATCGCAATTAGGTTCCCTAGCCAAAACCATATATTTTCAGACGTCGCCAAAACTAGCTTCATCATTTTTTTCACGTTTGGTTTTGGTTCACACCTTTCAATAAAAATCCCGCAACCTAGGTTGTTTTTTTTCCTTCGAAATAAGTGACTTGTTTCAAAACCTTTTTTTCTGCATTTCACAACCAGTTTCACCTTCGTCTTTTCCAAATCTGGTTTGTTTTTTTTGTTTCAAGTCTATTTACGATTCAACTTTTAGTGTTTCTAGCATGATTGCTTGTTGTAGTGGTTGTTTACTTCTCCTTTTAGATGATGTAGGAGAAGAAGAGATTGAGAGATCCTAGTACTTTCCTCCTTGATGGTTCTTTTTGGGGTTTTTTTTAGCAACATTTTCAGCAAGATTGATTGTCGAATCCTCTTTGCTAGTTGATTGTTTGGATTTGTTTAGAGCATATTGATTTCTAATTGAGAACCTTTTCTCTTTTCTTTACAAATCCTTTGATTAACTATCTTGTTTGCATGTTTTCTTGGATTTGTGAGTGGATTGATTGTGATCCATTACATTGAAATATCATAGAATTATTTCAAGAAAAAATTCATTTAGTTTAGTATTGACATTGTCCCATTTCTCTTTTTATCATTGTACAAGCATTTACATTTCCTTGTCATTTACTTTTTATAGTTGTACACACCACTTGTGCACACACTCTCACACCTTAATTCAAAACATCACTTGGTTCATGGCCCCAATTAGAACCTAAAAATTAACCCTAATCTAAAGACACTAAATTCCTCACTTGAGGACCTAAAAGAATTTTTTAGCTAGGTTAGGAATTTAGAGATAAGCGTCCAAACAATCCCCCCTAGTCACTATGCATCTAAGACATAGTGGTTGAATTTTTAGGGAGGCAAAGTCATCTAGTATTATAGGAAAATATTGAGGCCATTTTTTGGGTGGGCCCATCCTTTTAGAGTGGTATGTGGTGATACTGGAACCGGATGGATGAGTGGTACACATTCCCCATTCAATAATGAATATCATCTAGATCGTTTTATTTGGGCTAAAGTTGTAGGAAAATCATCTAATGTGTCCGTGAACGAGGTATCTTTGTGACCATTCCATTCGTCATCTTACTCAAAGGTCACCCCTTTAGGTGGATGGGTACTTGGAGAAGATAGCAGTGGATAGAGACTCTCTCTATAATTATTCCATTCAATATCCACTCATTGGACCAATAGGACTTGAGGCCTCAATTTATGTTTGGTGTTTGGAAGACACATGTTTGTCTTTCTACTTCTTTCCTCCTTATGGGACTTGAGACCCCCGTTATCGAAACTATTTGAGGGATATTTCTTTTTATTTTACTTTTCTTATTGTAGATCTCTTTAGGGCTAGTGGGTATTTTCTTTTTCTAGGGAGTTCTTTTCATTTTCTCTTCTCTTTCGTTGACTCAAACCAAGTCAACAGGGGTTCCCATCACTGTCGACACCAACCCCCCCACGATCTCCCTGAGCACCGGCCCAGACAGGTTTTACCCTGCCCAGCAACACCTGCAGAGCAGATGAGGTCTCACCCGAGGCGATCAAGGGAGAGTGGACGGAACCATGTTTCCACCAAATGAAGGAGGATGATTGTGACATCAACTACTTAATCTTATTGCAACATTCAACAATAGATCTATGCATTCATTTCAACATTATTGTACTCATAGCGTCATTTAATGGAAACATCCATTGTTGCAGCAGATTATAATAGTAAACCGACTATTGCATCAAAGAAACATTTCATTACCATCAAAATACAGAAGACACACCAAGATTACACAAAAACAGTTTCATCACATCATATTATTACTGCAAAAACCCAATACAATGCTTCTGCAGATCATAGACTTTAGCAATATCTCTTGATCTCATAACATTCGCACAAAAATGCATATCAAAATCTCTCTCCCCCAAGATATCCTACGATCTACAACTTTCTGTCTATATATAGGCTTCCGCATTTACAATGCTTGTCCACTTACTAACAATTGCCTACCGACTCCTGGACAAATGACCCAAAAATCCTCCTATTGCAGTATACTTAGCTCAAAATTACATCTCATATGGTCCAATGACCCAAAAACCCGCATTCAGCGGTACAAACGACTCAAAAAATACATAAAATAATAGAGCCTTCTTCCTTCCGCAACCTCTTCTGACGTGTCGCAGCATCGGCTATGCTGCGGTTCTTCCTTACCAAACTGCCTGCCAACATCTTTTCCATATTAGATCACTTTTTTCACCCACATTTCACTTGTTATTTGATTTGGCACCATTTATAGAGTTGATATTATATGATTGGAGTATTGTTTACATTATCCTTGTTTTAGATCTGCATAGTTGGGTTGGTTTTCTTGGATCCCATCACCATAGATCCCCCGAGGTACTCTCATAAACTTCATGGTCATCCCCTTTTGTACAGTTTCTTAGGCTACACCATTGGCTCTGCAAGTTGCATTCCAGTTCGACACCCATCAACTTCACCCAATTACTCTTTTGAGTCATCGGATTCTAGCTCCTCGCAGCCTGGAACCCATTTTCCTCCTCGATCTAAAGACACCATGGCTAGTAGTATCCCTATTTCCACTGGTATCCCTATTTCCAGTGGCATTCCCATTTATGGTGGTGGAAGCGTCCCTCTCTTTGGTGGAGGAACCGTCATTGGTGGTCCCATCAGTGGTACTATGACCAACACCACAGTTGATCCCTTTACCTCATATCCTACTAAGAGTCTTCCAATCATGGCTAGTATCAACCTTCCAGATTTGGTGAGACTAACCAATGATCCCATTCGACATGATCAGTCATGGCCTCCAATTCCTACCAAACTCACCTGAGACATCCCTAAGTTTGAAGAGAAGGTAGGAAAGGACCCCCAGAACCATATTATGTCCTTCCATTTATGGTGATCCTCCAATATCATCATATAGGATTCCATTTGGTTACGTTTGTTTAATAGGACCTTGAATAACGTCGTTGGAAAATGGTATATCAGGAAATCTCATGGGATGCATCCCAATTTTGTGCCCTTAGCTTCCACTTTATTGATTGTTTTTCAATTACCTATTCATTATGATGAGGGAATAGATATCTTGTTTTCATGACATCAGACCTCATCTACCCATATCACGGATCATATCCATGAGTGGCATCGACATAGAAGTATTTGTAAGATTAATCTCAGTGATTGTATCTTCATAGACTTGTTCCTTAAATATCTCCTCCCCATTATAGCCAAGGATGTGGTCTTTGAGCATCCACAAACCAAAGAATAATAAATTCTTAAGGCTCAGCAATACGACCTCATTTATGCATAGTCCGGTTACCCGTATACGATCATTCATAATACCCCTCTAGGTGACTCCTTCAAGGGCATCCCATGCCAAGGATGGTGTTATCAGTTCTATTGAATCTTGTCCAAATCCATCCCACCTTACCCTCCTGCTTCTAGATTCTATTTGTATAGTAACCCCTCGAGTTTTGAGTGTCATCATCAAGTCCATACACCTACACTTTACTATCCCCCTAATCCATCTCACTCATCCTCACATGCGGGAACGAGTACCTCCTACTCAACACCTCTTTCGACTATCCATATTCATGGACCCTTATGTAGTGGAACCATGTGTGGTAGTTCTTCTAAGGACTATGTGGATCCTCCAACCATCAACCCTTACTATCGTTTTCATGGCCCATCGCCAGACCCTCTAGTGCAATGACACCCTGCGGCTCCCCCTTTTCCTCAAGGGTAAGTCTACGTTAAACATAATGCACATACCTAATATTCACCCAATAAAAAACAAACACAACTAAACAGTTCAAAGAAAAAGAATAAGGGGAAGAATAAAAAGGAAACAAAAAGTGTTAGAATGGTGAGGGATAGCCCCCTAACCCTCCTGACAACACTAGAGGAAACCCAAACCCCACAAATCAGGATCCCAATAATCCTCCCAAGTAAGGTAATAACCCTCAATTAAAGACTAATCATTTTTGTTCCTTTTTTAGTGTTTAGATACATTGCATTCACCATTTCCCCCATATGGCTAAGTCTTTCAAATTGTGGAATGGGGCCAACCAATATGAAGTGGCTAATTCCCCATAAGGGAAACCTAATCCACCTCCTCCTCATTCAACCTAATCACAACCCATGGTCTTGCAAAACCCCTTTTCCATCACAAGGGATGGTCACGAGACAACCTATGGCACCTTATCCATCTTTACCATCATCTTCTAATCATCCCCCTGATCCTTTTGTCCAACATCTTTTGATGATATATGGCGATATCAATCTCCCGACTAGACATAACCAAAATGGTTCAACTATTGATATCTTTCATACTGATAAAGGGAGAGACTTCTTGCAAGTCATAGATCCCTTGCACCTACCTTGTTCTCCTATGGACAGTGTTCCCAAGATCCATGAGATCCCTTTACATCATGTAGTGAGTAACCCCAATGCCCATACATATACTAACAATAGAATTGTGGATGACTTGGCACAGTCCCCTACTTCTGTGTCTACTTTATAGGTTATTTAGAACTATCCTAAATAATGTAAATCATTACTATCCACCTTAGGTGCAATAGATTCATCCGATGCCCTCTTAATGACATTTGATCTCGATCAAGAAAAACCTTGGATGCCCTTTTCACTAACTTTTCGTATTCTAGTAACCATCAAGAACTTGGTTATATTTGGATTATCAATGAAGGTTTCTCCACCTACATCATGTCTACCCACGTTTGGCAAAATATAGGATCTCCTTAACTTGCATTGTCCCTCATGACATTGTGTGCAAATGATGGCTATGTTCCTCAACAGCAAGGTATTCTACAAAATGTACCCATCCAGTTGGATGGGGAAAAAATATTGATTGACATTAAGGTCATTAATTCCCAATCAGATTAAAACCTCCTCCTTGGGTGTAGCTACATGTATGCTATGCAAGCGGTCACCTCCACAGTGTTTACATTTATGATGTTCCACCATGAAGGGAAAATTGTAAAGCTTGATCAAGTGACCTACTATGATCCCAAGGGGTCGATTTGTCTGAATCGAGCCTTACCTATGGTTTATAGTATATTTGTAATTTTTTCCATTCCCTCATTAATGAGTGTAAGTCTGTGCATCTTTCAAGACACTTCTCTAGTGGGTTCAGTCCAGGCCCTGCCTTCCCCACCACCAAAGGTGGATATATCAAAGTTGTGCACTATCTCCTCTAAGAACTCTATCGCTTAACCTCAACCTACACCCTCTCCCAACCATTTTCTAGGGAATATGTGGGGGTGAACACCTATTCATCAAATATTTGTCTATTTCCTCCTTCTAGAATAGTGAGCATGCTTATGATTACTACGCTCAGCCTTCTAGGTATGACATTAGGCCTTCTTATTTGGTACCTCACTCCAACAAACTCTCCCCCCACACCATTGGTTGTCTTAAATCCTGTGCAACCAATTGGTACTTCCAATAATCCTTCCACAGGGGTTACGAAGGAAGCCACACCCACCACCTAACCTTCTACCAAAAGGAAGGCCAAGGGAAAATCCAAGAATGTTGTGATGCAAGCTACTCTGAACTAGGTTGTAAACCATCCTCCTACTGCCACAGCATGAGCACCCTCACCTTGCATTTTGTGCGTTGTTTTGGGTAATTCCACCAATTAATGTTTATAATTTCCCATCTTGCGCACTCATATTGAAGTCACAAAGGATAATACCGATGAGAACACTCTGGTTTTTCACATCGCCGATAGTCCAAACAGTGTAATAAGGACTTTCACACCAACTATCCCTATATATTGTGTGGCCTTTATGGTCACTATTCACATCATTGTACTGATCTTCCCCAATTTCCTTGGTTGACTTGCGTCAACTCTCACTTGAGTCCCAAGTCAACACTATCGAGGAAGTACACCCTCTATGTCATCCTCCATCAGGATGACCAACATCTATTACATTTCTTCCTCTAGTGAGACTTCCTCGCCATCCCATATCACTATGGTTGTTTCGACAGAAATGGATCCCTCTAATCTATCTATTCAATCATTTTGAAGCACTAAATAAATTCTCAAATCCCTTATGGAACCAAAACTCCCTTGGAATGACATGCACCATCGTGCATATTTCATTTCGGAGAAACCTACCCTTCCTTCTCATCTTTGCATCAGTTCTCCATTGAGTTGAAATATTTTATCCCTCATGGTAACATTGAAAGGTTCAAAACTTAGATCATGACACTAAACACCTTTGAAGAAGTTAATATGGCCAGTATCTCTCCCACCATTCAGGTGGACGTCTCGGTTAAACTGGTTGTCACCGAGAACATTTTCTTAGGTGCTTCTTGTACCCCTAAAGATATAGCCTCCTACAAGTAGGGAAAATTTTAAGAAACCCCCCTAAATTTTTATGTATAATAAATGGGTGAATCCCCATGATATATAGGAAAATATGAAGGCTATTTCATCAATGTTATATTATGTATATATAAGTTTTTGGAAAATCTCTCATTGAATTATATAATCTTGTAAAATCTTGGCTAATCTTTCACTAAATTATAAAACATTGTAAAATCTTGGCGAATATTTCACTAAATAATAAGACCATGTGAAGTCTTGTCAAATATTTCAATAATTTTCTCCTTGGCAATCTATGCCCCCCTGTATGCCCAAATACAAAGATATGAATGAATTCCTATCCCCCATCCTTGATTCCCCAAACACCCAAAAAAAATGTTATTGATTCATCATCAGTCGCAAGCTTCACAATCCCCATGTTTCTTAGGGAAACTTTGGATCTGAGGTGATGGGATTTAGACATTTCCTATACACAAATGGGTCACCATAAGATCTAATAGTAAATATCAATAGCCATTCTCATGTGGACATTAGGCAACTTGAAAAATGATATTCAACCAATAAAATATGGGTGAGTGTAACTCCGATTCAATTTCCATGATCATTGGAAGACGAAATATCCCCTAGAAACTACCATTTCTGGAAATCGGGGAGAATGGGAGCTTCCTAGCAATTTTTGTGGAAAAAGAAAGGTTTAAATCCATTTTTAGAGGGGTGAAGTTGTTTTATCTTATCTTTCATTTTTAAATTCTATGGGGCTAACCTCCTATTCATTAAAAATAAATAAATAAAATGTAAGCTAATCACACCTAACGGGTGTTTAATAAAAATTACCCGATAAAAATTTTAAAACCCTAAATTTAGCATGTTGTTTCCTAATACACAACTTGTGGGAATGCAACATAAATATTCAAGCCGCTCGGCGTGTACTTGGGTGCAATTCAGAGTCAAGTGTTGTCATCTGGTTACTCAACTCCTTTGTTTAGGCTACTCCTATCAAATCCAAGGGGGGTGGTCCCCATAAAAATTAAACTAAGGATTTTACTCTGTTAACATGCAAAATTTATGAAGAATTATTATGATTTTGATGTCATTTGAAGTTGAAAAAAATAGAGAAATTTATTCTCATATAGAAGGAGAATAAGTCACATGAAATCATAATTTGAAAATTGAAATTCACCCTATAGTTTTGCACCATAATAAAAAATATTTAAAAAAAATCAAAGTGCTTAAAGAAGCGTGGGGATAAAGCGGAATGGAATCAAGGGCTAGGACCAGCAGCTAAGAGAAAATGAGCCTCAGGAAGTCTACCAATGCGACCTTAACCTATGACCAAGAGAGAAGGGAGGAAAAGTGATAAAAGTTGGGCGAATAACCGCCAAAGTCATAATATATAAAGCGAAGAATAGATCAACGGTGCGGATCCACTTTGGAGCAAATCAACGGCATATACAAGTTTCGAGATAGGAAAGTACACAGGAGTTAAAGACAGAAGGTTGGAATGGAAAAGAAACCACCTACCACGTGGCGACTATTGGTGAAATCCGCTACAAAAAGTGGTTGAAGTTATACTACTTATTGTGAGCTCCGAAACCACTTTAATATTGGTTATATAAAAAGGTTTGTTGGGAATTTAAAAAGTGTTTGTTATTTTCTTTGTGGAGGAAAGGGATTCGTCGATAACACTTCAATATTCTTTGTCAACCCTGTGCAAAAGTCAACACTGGTTTCTTCCTATTCACAATTTCAGTCCACAAGTAGCTCGAAACTTTGTGTTTTCAAAATTTCCTATCCTAATGGATAAAATTAAAGAATCTGTTTCGTTTTGTGAAACTTTAGATGAAAAAGAAGAGGTTATAGTTCATAGGGAAAGGGAAATTTTTGACCCTGTTATGTCTGTAGGTAGTATTTCACAGTCCAAAGAAAATTTAATGGAGTTAAAGTCACAAGGAAGAGATGTGTTGAATTTTTTTACCTCTTTTCTGTATTATTTCTGTATTAAATAGACCCTACAATTCCCTGAGTTCGTTGGTTGTTGTACATAAAATTGTTCACAGACTAAAAGGGTATTTATCAATGTAAATACGACCAAAATTCTTCGCCAATTCAATGCACATACTGTTCATGAAGTCTTAGGTTTACACGAAACTTTTCCCCAATACTGTGAGTCATTTAGTGAGGAAGCTTTGGTAAAATTGTATAGAGGTTGCAGTCCGGAAGAGAAAGAAAAGTTTTTGTTACAAGTTTTGAAAGTTGGTCAACCACATGAAAACATTTCATTTCCTTTCAATATTGATGTCTTTTAGGAAGATGTCCAGTTAGTCTTGTCTTTGTTGAGTCAAATTTTAGGTCTTGATAATGATAAGCCAGTCACGGAAGTTATGTTAGGTATCCTTCTGCAAGTCAATTCACCTAAGTCAGAGTTGAGTCCAGCATGTTGCTTTAATATTGATGAGTTCCTAGATGAAGCTATTCATGCTCAGCTGGTGAATTTCCATGAATTGAAACATTTCAGATATCAATCTTATCTCCTGAACATGTTCTTATTCTCCAATGTTTCTAAATTGAAGTTTCTTGGAAACATGTTCTCTTCTGATATTCCTAAGCAGATCAATATGTTTGAATTTACCAATACAATCATGTCAAAAATTTACAGAATTATTTTTGACACTAAGTTACCCCGAGTGTTAGAAGATATGAAAGAAATGTTGCATCCTACACCAGAAAGTCGGACAGGTGATTGGTTTTTGTACAAAGAGCATACTAGTATTAGAGTATATGGTTTTACTGGAGCATCATATATTTTTCCAACCTTCTTGACACCAAGAGTTTTTCTTTATAATTCATCAGACAGAGATTATATTTAGACGAAGAACATTTCGATGTTTCCAAAAAATCATCTAATGTGAAATTTCCCCTTAAAGTTGGTCCATCCATCATAGAGAATAAGGAAACTTTGTCTATATTTGAATATTTGTTGAAGTTCATGGATTTTCAAGAAGCTGAAAAAAATTGATTATGATCTGCATCAAATTATATCTCAGAGGAGACAACAAAACAAGAATAGAGATTTTGATCATCAAACAGTGGAAGCATTAGATAAAATAGAAAATTTATTTAAATTTGAACAGAATCAAGGAGCAGTAAAGGAAGCAAATGTAGAACAAACAAGTAATTTGGAATTGCTAGTTCAGACACCAGCTAAGTTTGATATTACCAATAAAAGAGTTATTTCAAAGTTTGATAGCATGGAAATTGATGGAGAAGTTTCAAGTAAGAAAACTAAAGTAGAACGGCATAAAGAAATTATCAGTATGGAAGAACAAGATCCAGTTGTTTCAAGAAAAAATGCTATGTTTTCAAAACCACCTGTAAATATACAACAATATTCTTTTTCAGAGATAAAGGGATCTGGAACCAGCTCTCAATGTAAATCCAGATTTGATTTTCTTTCACAATATTCAAAGAATAAGAAGCAGTCTTTAGAAGAAACTCATAAGTTGTTCCCACAATTAAGGAAATTGACAGATCAAAATATTTCCCTTGTCACAGTTAAAGATTCAGAGAGAAATACTTTAAGGTTTGAAGTTGTGAATAATGAGAAATTATCTGAGATGGAAGTCTTGATGATATTGATATTCCAAATAAAATCCAATTGCATAGGCAAAAAGGAGATGTCTTATATTCTGATTTGTTACAGTCGACTTTAAAAATTTCTAAATTACAGTCAGTAAGAGGAAATCTAGAAGGTCAATTAATGAGGCAAGAGAAAACATAAAATAAATCAAATCCGGTCCAAATTAAGAGATTACAAGCTGACCTTATGACTGTAGGGGCAGATCCAGGCAACACCTACTGCACTAAAAAAATCCTTGAAGAAAAAGAAAATACTATTCAAATGATCAAGAAAAAATTAAAGGTTCCAAATACTCAATATGTACAATATTCTTATCTAATAGCTTTACTAAAACAGAAATAATCCATATATCAAGAGATGATGGAATACAAGGGAAAGATGTTAAAATTGCAGGATGAGAAACACACTTGGGAAAAAGAAAAATCTAATTTTTTTTCACAAATATCAGTGTTAAATACAAATCCGATTGAACAAATACGAGCACCAGAAGAACCAGAGAGCCAATTTTTGTGTACAAAAAAGAAATTAAATAGATAGTCCACAGAAGAATTGACCAATCTTATGTCTCATATTAGTTTAAAGGATGTATAAATTGAATAATTGAAAGGAGAAAACCATAAAATCAAACAGGAATTGATTCAAAACACTGAAGAAAAGAACAAAGCTTTGACTGAAAGAAAACAGTTGCAGAAAAAGATTGATGAGATGAAATATAGACTAACATGTAAACTTCCCTTGCAGGGAGATAAACACCTTATATGAGATGCGATATTAGTATAAATTACTAATTTTTGGTCCCATTTAAGTTTTATTGATGATACAGATGCCATAGCAAATGTAGCTCTCCAAAGATGTAAAGTGGCAAATGAGACACTCAATAAAAGACCTTCA
The DNA here is from genome assembly GCA_027924585.1 of Larix kaempferi. NCBI lineage: Eukaryota > Viridiplantae > Streptophyta > Pinopsida > Pinales > Pinaceae > Larix > Larix kaempferi. The sequence continues at coordinate 33,754,925 of BSBM01000361.1, read as the reverse complement.
AAGACAACTCAAAATACAGTTAGTTTCTTAAATACTCTGACTCAAATTGATTTCAAAATTTGGGAATTAAAGACAGACCAATGATTATTATTTGGGAAAGAAGAATTATTGGCAAACATAATCATGTCAAAGAGGTTCAAAGTTCAAAGTTTTAAAAAAGTATTTCAGAGACTCTCTGAGAATGGTCTACCCTCCTTTTGGGATGACAATTAAAGGTTAATTTATCAAGAAAATTTTATCACAGTTTAATAGTACATGCTCACATGGATCACTCAAAGTTTGAAGGTTTGACCAAAGGACTGACTGGGAAAGAAATACTTGAAAATTTAACTAATGATTTCGAGATATTTGATCAGTTCCTGATGATTAAAAAGGATTTACCACCTATATTCTACATGGATTGCATAGAATTGGAAGTGATGATTAAAGAGATGATGGATTATGAAATCCCAATCCAAGAGCAGTGGAAGATTGTTGAAAATTTTGGGAAAACTAAATACAGTTTATATCAACAGTAAATATCCAGGTGTCTCAATTTGAAATGAAGTTGTGGTTTCCTTGATTATCTGCCCGAGTTACCACATAAGCAGTTTAGATCAAAGTTGAAGCAATACGCTGTAGGCGTGGTCGATAGCAAAGCAAATGCTCTTGAAGTTTAGAAAATTCTTTTTGAAATTTCCGTTCTTAGCAAAAAATCAGTTAGGGTTTTCTTATGAAACATTTGGTATATATTTTGAATTTTACAATGTAATCGAGGTTGGGTCTGAGAGAAAGAAAAACACAGTGATGTAATATTTTTTGAAAACTACTTTAATGAAGAGCAGAAGTACATGTCTATTTGGAGAAGAGGTTCATATATTATCAATTTTCTTCAGCCTGTTTTTTTTCTTATGTGAACATGTTTTTTGTTTAAACCATTTTATCACTTTACGGGCCTCATATTTGAATGAGCCATGTGAATTATAATTCATTTTATATTCTCTGGTTCACACATTTAAATATTGTCAATGTTCTTTCTTCCAAATTGATATAGAATTAATCCTAGTTAGATGCTCTCTGTTGATAAATTGTTGTCTTTAATCTTCTACCTCTTAAATTTCCATTTGTCTGAAGAAATGATACATACTTTGCCTCTGTGAATGATTTATCCTACCACCTGTCCCTTAAAATGTTTTGAGATACGTATGTATTGAATCCGTTCCCAATGGTGTTGCTCTTGATTCAACCATTTCAATAACTCTTGTTTTAATTAAATATCTAGTCATTGTTTAAGAAACATAAGCTGTTGTTATACTGACTTCAATAGAATACTTGTAGAGGGAGCCCCCTTTGGATAGAAAATACCAGTTTTCATCCTAAATATTTGTTTGAGGTTACCTAGGATATTTTCTTTAGAAGTCGGAGAAAAATTCTAAGTGATAACATGTACTCTACAAAAGGAAAAGTTAAATCTAGGAGTTAAAAAAGATGAACAAAATTATTTAATCAAGAGTATCTGCAAATAAATTAAATCAACAGCTCTGTATTTAAAGAAACAACATTCACGGCATTTGTAGATTGATTTAAAACCATGAAATTGAAAAAGTAAACCAGTGCCGATATGTACAAATTGTTGCAGCTATATTGGGAATGTATTGCATATGTCTTGTTGTCAGTTTTAATTATTAATGAGTGGTTAAGGGAGTGGGTTAATTTTTGGTTTGGCCCAAATGAGCTTAACTCTTTGAATTGAGCACTTTAAAGTGGTTTTACCAAGTGTCCAATGGGGAGAGGCAAAACCTTCTTAAAGTATCCCCCTAAATCATGATGGCAGTCACCCTTCGCAACTTCCAGAGTTCTCAAAGAAAAATTATTCCGATTGTCCTATTAATCTGGTGACTTCACCCTTTCTGATTGGCCAACCTGTCGGACTAAGTTGCAATGGTTAAGAGCATATGGGGAAGGATACTTGGTAAATTTTACAAATTCTAAAGTGAGTTGATTAGTTAATTAAACCCAAGCGTCTCTTTTCCACACACCACTTACTTGGGAAAGCCCTTTCAATTGAAGCAGTACTTCAAGAAAGCAAGGGTGTTTATTTTAAACTCGCAAAAAATAAATGACGAAACAAAAATAAATAAAATCAAAGTACTTTTAAGTGTTGTGTGTGTGTTTTGTTGTTTTAATCTAATGCTTGAAGAATAAAACCAAACTAAAGCAAATAAAGGACGAAAAGCAAACCCGCGAAAAAGGTGACACGGACCCCCCCTAGGGTGATGCGATGAAGGCATTGGGTAGCCTGCTTGATTTGTTCTTTTTTCTATTACAATCAAAATAAAACAATGAATGTTGTCGGTCCTTTGTAATTTTAGGATCTAGACATCTTACAAAGTCTTAGAAATGAAGCAAGAAGTAGTAGAGGTTGTATGTGATCTTAAATGGTTCAAATATAGGTTGAAATTTCACCAGCACGCCTCTCTAAATGTTCACTAATGTCTAAAAAACATCAATTTTTATTTGTATAAAGGTGGCCAAAGACACTTTAAGAGTGCCTTTGGAAAATGCTAAAACAATTCTACAAAAATTTCAAAGTAAACTAGTATTGAAAAAGAAAAATTTTAAGTAAGGCAAGCTAGAAAGCTTTCCTTCCTAGGATCTTTGCTTGCCTCTTTAAGAGATGGAAATCAAATGCATAAGCACTAGATTTCTAGATAAAATATTGACTTCAAATTTTTCTTCTATATGCCCTTTTAGATCTACGATTTTAAACTTGCAAAAATTAGAAGAAAACTAACTATATCTAGAATGTAAGATAAAATTTTAAAACATCTAGATTGCAAACATTTAGATCTACTTTAAATTTAATATTTGAGTACATATCTAAATAGAAACAAAACCGTAACCGAGAAAAAAATTGAGAAAAGAGGATCGAGAAGTCAAGAACCCATGGGAGTTGAGCAGTAAAGTTTGGGCAATGGAGTCTCCTTGTTGATGGACCAGAGGGATGAATGCTTTTTTCAGATCTATTGCAAGAAATGTAGAGATAACATGCTCACCAAGTCTTCCTGCCTAGGTCACCTGCAAAATCTCAACAACACTTGCAAAGGGGATTAAAAGTACCTGTGTGAATGAATAAAAGAAAGCAGAAGAAATTATAGATTCAAACAAGAAATCCTATTATCTCTAGCATTCTATTACCATTAAAAATATAACCAATCTATAAAGAATCACTTACTATCCTTAATGAAATGTAATTTCCTTCCAAAGACAGATAAATCCCAACAATAAACAAGCATGCAAAGACGATACAGATTTACCTCATATACCTAAAGCATGGCACATCCAAACACCAAAGAGAAACACCATAGTAAGCCTCCAAAGCCTTTTATTAAATACTCAACAGAAAAATATTACAACTTGTGAAAGAAGAGTTTCCACCTTCTGATGCGAACAATGAAGAAGAGGGTTGTTTATATAGCCAAATGCATGCAAACTAGGGCACAACCCTCAAGGGAGGGCACAATCTTTGATGAGGGAGTTAACTTGGAGCTCCTTGCCTTGATTTAGGGAGTGATTAGAAGCCAATACAATGGGTATTTTTCCACCTCTCAAGAGGTAGGCGTATCCCAACCTCGATTTTATCACACAAACCAATGGCTTCGATGTGGAAAAGTCGCCCAAGCATGAAGGAGGGCGCAAGTCTTGAAGAGGATTTAACTAGATCTTCAATTGATTCGATTGGAATCATCCTATCGGAGTCTGAGATGACTTGGAATTGATTTCTAGTTAACTTAAATCAACTCCGGACAAACTCCAGACATGTTTCCATTAATTTAGGAAATGTCTTTTTGCCTTTATTATATCTTTTTGGCCAATTAAATATGTATTTATGGCCTTTTTCGAGCAAATATTAATTTGAGTGATAAATATTCACTCACAACTTAGGGAAAGTGGGTTTATGGATTTAATGGGTTCTGTGGCTTAGAAAATGAGCATCCCATTGGCAAATTTCACCCACAAACCACTCTTTTATTATATTTTTTATTTTCAGAATTAAACCATTAAAAAATGGCTTGATTTTGCGAGAAATTTTATTTTTTCCAAAACATTAAAAAAATATGGGGACCTAGCACACGTTCATATGACTCTAGAATATTGTCGAACCTAGTAATAAACATTGACACATGAACTTTAATAACCTCCTAAGTCCTAACCCCCAAGACGAGCATTCCATCTTTGGAGGAGCAAGAGAAAAACTCGAAAATTATACTCTGCTAAGACACAAAGCATAATTAACAATGGAAAAAACTCCTTGGAATACTTGGATTGATTTCTAAGTCCTAGGAATCCAAGTTCTTTACATAAACCATCATGCTAGAACACTTTATTACAAACCTCGTGGGGCATGAACATGCAAAAATAAATCAAAAGGGGGCCTTGAAAGGCCTAATTTGAACTTTCGAACACTGAAAATGCACAAGTACTTGTGCAAACTTTGGAAACTCACCTGAAGTCCAACTGTGTGCAACTCGGTTGGTAACATCTGGCTCCAACTGTGGGATGTGTGATTGATCTTGAATTCTTGGAAAGGAGAGAATGCAACAACTCCAACATCTGTGGTTCCTGTAAAAAACTGAAGTGTATCAGTCACATATATATACGAAGGTAACCAAATGAAACGTGAGTTGCAACATAATTAGTATACAAAAAAAATGAAACTAGTGTACAAAAGGAAATTTTAAACTAGTATACAAAAATTTAAGTTAGTATACAAAAACTAATGTATAGAAAATTAAATCTAACTAAAGAAATAAAATGCAGGAGAAAGGTTTAGAAATCCATAATACAAATATGCCCCCATGGGAATCAAATATTATCGATGTAAAATAGTTTCTAAGGCCCCCCGTTGACTGGTAGGGTACGCTTTTCTCCAACCATATCACTGATGAAGAATGAATTCATGCTAGCCACCTCGTAGATGAGATAAGGGCCCATCCACAAGATGTCAACTTTCTATGCTTTCCCAACTTTTCCCTTCTTTTGTCCCAAAGAAAAAATTTGTCACCAATCTAAAATACTCTTGGATTGGATGACTTGTCGAAATAATTTTTAAATTTGTCTTGGTTCTTAATACTTTGGTCCACTACTTTGCATCTACTTTCATCTAACTCAACCAGCGGATTGACTCTATACTCAGTTGCATCCTGATCTGTACTGCACTCTTCAAGTAACTAATAAAACGGAAACTTCGGGTGGATGGGAAAAGTAACATAAAGGACATACACTAATTCGAATGGAGACTTCCCTGTTGAACTCTTATTTGTGATCTTATCTACCCATAATGAAAATTTGATCTTACTATCGTAGGATTTCTTGTTATCTCTAATGATATTTTTAACAATCGTCATTAAATTTATATTCCTGTATTCGGCAAGACCATTGCCTTGGGTATAGTAATTTTATGAATGCGACAATATGATTCCATACTTGAAACAAAATGAAGACAACTTGGCGAAGCTGAAGTCTTTTGCATTATTTGTCATGACTTTTGTCGACACACCGAACTTTGTGATAATCTTATCTTCTAGAAATTCCATGATGACCTTGTCGGTTTCTGCTTTTGTGGGGATTGCTTCCACCCACTTAGTGAAATAATCGATGGCAGTAAGGATCCATATATGGTCATTGCTTGAGTTATCCTTAAACTGACCAATGAAATCAATCCCCCACTAATGGAAAGGGGCTTGAACAACTACAGGATTTAGGGGAAAATATTCTAGCTGCTTCTGTTTCCCGGTGAAAAGATGGAATTGTTGGAAACTTTTGGCATACTTATAAACATTTGAGAACAAAGTCGACCAATGATACCCTGCTCTGAGGATTTTATGGGCAGTTTTCTTGGCTTCATAATGTCCCCCCGCAGAATCCTGAATGAATTTCCACCAAGAGTTTTTGGACTCTGGCTCATCGATGAATCTAATAATTAGACCATCCAAATTCTTCCATCGCATCCCATCCTAGGTGATACAATACTTTGTATATTTCATCTTCAAATCCCTTATTTCATGGACAGCTAGATGAGTTGGGAAAGTGAGGTTGGTTAGAAAGTAAATAATGTATGAATACCAAGGATCTTGCTCAAGGTGTTGAAGCTCAACTTATTTGAACTGTACCAACTCATTGTTCTGGAATACCATCCCTAAATATTGCTCGTTTCCTTCAGCCATCATGTGGGATAAATCCTGACCTTTAACTAAATTGGTGGGATTGATTTCCAAATCGTACTCTTGGATCTTTAAGACCCACTTACCCCTTATACCAAGACAATCTTGTTGTCCTTATATGTCTTTAAAAGGTGCATGAGGCACATAACCCACAACTTTTGAATACCCAGTGTACATTATGAAATGCTTAAGTGATTTGACTAGTGCATATGCTTTTTCTCCATAATGGTGTACTTAAGTTTAGAATTTTGTAAGGCTCTACTCATAAAGGAAATGGGTTTCTCCTGACTATCTTTGTTCTTCTGCAACAAAACTCTAGCAATAGTGTCCTGAGATATATATGGAAGTCTTTTGAATGGTCTGGAATAATTAATATTGGAACTCTGCAAATGGCATCCTAGATACCTCTGAAATCCTCTTTCCCTTCATTATTCCATTCAAACTTAGCATCCTTCTTTAATAAATTCTACATCGGTTTCATTAACTCTGCTAAGTTAGGAATAAATCTTATGATAAAGTTAATTTTCCCAATGAAAGATTGCAAGGATTTCTTATTGCAAGGAAAACGAACTTTCTTTATTGCTTCTACCCTCTCCGGATCTATCTTGACACCATATTTGGAGATGATGTGGCCCAATAAATTTCCTTCATCCACCCCCAAAATTGTTTTAGTTGGGTTCAAGGATATACCAAATTTCCTTCATTTTTCAAATACTTTTCTAAGATGACCAATGTGATCAGTTCTTTCCTTAGAAAAAACTATAAGGTCACCTTTGTATATTTTAATGATTTTCTCTATTAGCTCCTTGAAACCATAATCCATAGACATTTGGAAAGTTGCACCGGAATTAAGCATGCCAAATGGCATTCTAATATATTCATATGTTCCCCAAGGGGTGGTTTGTAATGTACCAGATCTGATCAATGACACATTAACTCAAAAAATTGCAAATGAAACACACAGTAGATTACTAGGAATCAAAACCAGCTAGTTTGACAAGGATCCAAGAAGAAATTTTCAAACAACTTTAGACTCTTCCTGAATCCTTCCCAAAATTATTTTAAAGACCGGATAAGGATACAATAGGATTAAAATAGGCCAATACTTTGACAGCAGCACTTTATGTGTACGTCACGCCTGGGTAGACCCCTTGAGCTAAACCCAAGGGTACAAGGCAATTTTCCACGGGACTTCTCTGGAAAAACAAGGCTTATGGTTCTTGTTGAAAGTAATCCAACCTAGGATTGACTATATGGAACATCCCTCAACATTCTACACCAATCAAAAAGAGGATTAGAATCCAAAAGGACAAGATTGGGAGGCCAAATAGACAACTGCGCTACTTAGGATTGACTTGCTAGTTTACTTCCAGAAGATTCCAAACACCTAAGAAGGGTCACAAAAATCAGACTTAAGGCTTTATATGAGTTTATCAGGGTCTTATGGACCTATAGAAACTTACAGAATGACCAAAGAGCTCACAGAACACATTTTATGATAATTACTGTAAAACTAGGCAATTTTCCAAAGCACATAGAGCAAGCCTTGAAGAATGAAGATACACACTGTGAGATTTTGTGATATTCTCACATAGATCTAGAGACAATGATAAAATTCACACTAATTCTAACAGAGATCAAAAAAATTGAGCAAGAAAATTAGAGAAGAAATAATTGTGTTACAACACAAGAGAATGAAGAACAATTGGAAAAACTTCCATTACCTCTATTATTCAATAGAATGTGTACATAAATAATACATCTCCAAAGGATAAATTTGTGATCCCAAAGAGGCAGTTGGAATCCACACAAGTGGCAGGCTTAATTTTCATTGGAACCATCTCCCGATAAGGTCCAGTGGCCACCGATGATGAACGGCTAGTCAACTGAGGTGGACTAGCGCATGACTGTGTCATTGGGGCTATAAATTAGGGTATGACTCCAAGGGGGAGAAATACTAACTTGTAGTGGTCAGAATGGGAACTCTAACACTCATTAGTAGTGAAACTAGGTGTAATAGTCATTTAACTAGGCAAGCAAGGGGACAAGGCACCCTAAATCATGGAACTGACTGTTCTAACTCCTAAAATTATGCATGAGGGAGCCTTTGGACTTCAGTGATGTAACCAAGGTTATCTGAGTGGATAAGAGGGGTAATGATGACCAAATTTAATCTCTAAGGGGCCTAAATTAAGGACTAGGTGCTATGATACTCAACTACCAATGCATGGATGCATGGAATGCAACATGGAATGCATGCATGCAAAGCATGAAAAACTAATATGAGATGGTTATAATATTCCAACACCCCTAACTAAGCTTGACTATGTGAGGAAATATCATAAATAGGACCTTAGTAACTGAGACCAAAGCTCACCCTTTACAAATTTATTAGTCCATTTAAGTGAGGAAAGAGGGAAAACCCTGTGGGAACAAAACCCCCCCTCAATATGGACATGAAACAAACCAAAAAATTAATTGCTACAAACTCAAGCAGGTGTGATGCTTGATCATATGTCTAGAGTTATCTTCCTCTTGGGAAGAAGTGTATCATGCTCCAAAAACATGTGCTTGTATTCTCCTTCAGTGGATGCAAGCGAATATGGAGTCTCTATGAACTTTCTCTTTGAACCAAACTTGATCAGAACAAATCCATGAATATGTAGATGGTTCCATTTTATCTCCTTTGAACCAGCGGGCGTGAGATCAAAACCAAAATCATCAAAATATGCATGAGACTTGAACCCAAGCGAATGGTAGTGTCCTCCATCTTCAGTGAAAATATGAGGACATGTGCCAATGATTAAATAGAAGTTCATAGGAAGCATGTGATCAAGGAGGGCGAATGCATCACCTCCAAACTCTAATTTGACCTCCAAAACATTCATTATATCATCATTCTACACACTAGCAGACTCATGGGAAGTAGAAAATTCGAAACTCTCTTCAACCTCTAGAGTAGTAACTGACATATCTTGCTCAAAATTTGAAATAGAAGACATTGAGAACATGAATGAGGAATGGACAATCTCTCCAAAAATATTAGTTTCATTAGTTGTATCACTTTCATCTATATCATCTACATGGGAAGGGGACAATTCAAAATTTTCTTCAACTTCTAGAGCAATAGAGGAAGGAATGTCTTCAACATGAACTTTATTTGTTGAATCTGCAGCTTCTTCTTCATCTTGAACAACTTCATCATGAGAGATGCTTGAGGCTAAGAAATCATTAGAGAGAACACTTGAGGAGGTATCACTGGGATTGTTCTCCAAATGGCTACCATGATCCTCTTCCTTCTTCTTTCCAAATTCTCTATCCAAATTGATCCAAAGATCAATTGTATATTCAACAGTATCAATGAGGTAGCACATACTAGGAGACATAGCAATACACATTGCTCCAAAGGCTCTGTCACATTCATTTAGCCAATCATTATCCTCTTCATAAGAATCAAAATATATCATAACACCAATACACGTATCAAAAAGACCTTGTCTCTTTAGATATGCTATCATCTTTGGTTTCCACTCATCATAGTTGAATGGAGAGAGAGGAGTAACTGCTTTCATATTCATGGAAGTTGTTGTATAATACCTGCACAAAAAATATCTGAAAAACTCTATGGAAGATTACTTTGCTCATCAAAGCTCTGATAGCATGTGAGATTTTGTAAGATTCTCACAGATCTATAGAGACAAATATAAATTCACACTAAGTCTAATAGAGATCAAAAGAATTCAGAAGGAAAAATAGAGAAGAAATAATTGTGTTACAACACAAGAGAATGAAGAACAACTGAAAAAACATACATTACCTCTATTATTCAGTAGAATGTGTACATAAATAATACATCTCCAAAGGATAAATTTGTGATCCCAAATAGGTAGTTGGAATCCACACAAGTGGCAAGCTTTGTTTGCATTGGAACCATCTCCTGATAAGGTCCAGTGGCCACCGATGATGAATGGCTAGTCAATTGAGGTGGACTAGCGCATGAATGAGTCATTGGGACTAGAAATTAGGGGATGAGAGTCCAAGGAGGGGAATACTTACTTGTAATGGTCGAAATAGGAGCTTCTACACTCAGTATTAGTGAAACTAGGTGTAACAGTTAGTTAACTAGGAAATCAAGGGGACAGGGCACCCTAAATCATGGAAATGACTGTGCTAACTCCTAAAATCATGCATGATGGCGCCTTTGGACTTGGGTGATGTAACCAAGGTGCTCTGAGTGGATAAGAGAGATAATGATGACCAAAATTAATCTCTAGGGGACCTAAATTAAGGACTAAATGCTAAGATACTCAACTACCAATGCATGGATGCATGGAGTGTTGCATGGAATGCATGCATGCATGCAAAACCAAGATGAGATGGTTAGAATATTCCAACACACAAAACTTCAGTAGTCCTCATATTTCTTCTTAGAACTGATACATGAACTCAAATACATATTATTGAATAGAATCAATCTCTATTAGACTAATATATCAGCAATTGAAAGTTTCTATGATCCAAACTTACAGACAATAGTCAATCTTCAATGAATCTTACAAATAAGAGCAGAGATCTTCAATGGTAGGAATAAAGAAAGTGATAGAACCATAGGATAAGAGCCATATACATAAGAAGAACATATTGGATTCCTGTGGATGGCTCAAGAACATCTGATACAACTCACAAGGTCTCTTACACAGCTCGAAAATCCAAAAATATAAAGATAGAGTTTCACGAGTGCGCTCCTCAACACTAAAACTTTGTCTCTGGTGAAAATGGTTGTATCTTTGGTCATATGGACACCTTTTTCAACAATAAAAACAGGCATTTCTTACTGTAAATCAACCTCCGGACGCAATGGAATGGGTATCACAACCCATAACTGCTTAGAAATGTCAAAACTAGAACCTCCATTTCGGCCCTTCAACATTGTTTCCATTGAATGAAGGGATTGAACCGCACAACAAGAACACCAACCACTGGATCAAATTTGCTACTTCAGAATCTAATGGATGTACTGACACTGTGTGGTTGACTTGAAGAAGTTTTCAATGGGGCACATCACCCAAATTTGGCTAGGGGCGCATCTCCCAAGCCTCTGAGAGAAATCTCTCAAAATAAATATCAAAATGACCAAAAGATGTGAGAGTGTTGCTCTCCTCTCTTTTTATAAGATAATTTTCCATCTAGATACATTGAATGTGGTCTCCTTCACTACTCATGCTCCCTCCTTGAATTTTTTTAGCATCTAATATTTTTCCTGCATTATCCTTGCTCTGTTTCCTTTCCACTTTGGATTGATTTTCCTACTTTTGGCAACATCCTTCTTTTCTTATCTTTTCTTTGCTTTTCCTTCCTACTTTCTTCTTTTCTGAACTGGCTTCTTTTGTACTACTTTCTATCTTTTTGTGGCTTTGTGTATTTTTCTTGATTTTCTCCTAGTTTCCATTTGGTTTGACAACTCACTAGGTCCACTTGATATTATGCACCCCACATTAGCCACCTATCACATGCTCTTAATTACAAAAATTAAATATTATCAAAATTACATTACAATTTAACATAGCACTCTTATCCTAAGTCTTAAAATTTTATCAACTAGGTAATTAATGCCTCAAAATTTGACCCCTTCACTTGTTACGATTTGGCTAGAACTGTAGGGGTTGGTTAAGAAGAATAATATTCATGGAGCCCTCATGGAGGGGACATTACAGTCCTCCCCGCCCAAAATTGCTTGTCCTCAAGCAAGTGAAAACATGGTTGGTGAAGAAACTGTACACTTTTTTCCACAATACTTTTGCAAGGTTGCTTCAAAAAAAAATATGAATCTCATCTCCATCATAGATGACCCTGATGAAAAACTTGCATTGGTCATCCTCTCCATCAAGTCATGAATGAACCTACTTTCAAAACACTCCATGACAAATTGAACTGTGATATATGGATTGAATTTGGTTGTGCTACACTCTTTCTCATGCTTCAATTCATCCAATGTAATGTCCCCATTTTGACCCCCTTTGTATTAAATCGTAAATGATGTAAATATTGTAATTTGATCATGGTGAGGAGCTCAAGGCCAAGGCCCCACCATTGATTTAGCGTTTTATGTATCAGCAATTAAAAATAGATGCCTATGGTTCTTGTGCTAGATAGGCACAATGTAAATTAAGACATCATGTAAATATGAATTTTAATGAAAAACCCACAACTAGCTATGCAATGCAACAAAGAGATGGGGGCATGATACTACAAGGAATAGGGAGGGAAATTATTCAAACCCTTGAGCCAATGGTGTTAATCCATGTGTCAATGAGAAAACACATAAACCCTCAACTACCCATTTTGGGTTATGGACCCAATCATTTAATTCTTCCAAGAGTTGGTTGAGGCAGTTAATGCCTTGGGAATGAAGAGGTATGGCAGCCAATTTCGTGCATGGGCAAGCCATCAACCTGGGAATTCGTATTTTTGCTACTTGGGCAAGAAAAAACCCATGAAATGGTGCCCAAAGCCATCCTGAACAGTCAGTTTTTCCTCTCTCACGCAGTCTGAACTACTGGGCCTTTTCCCATCATGTTTTTCACCATTTTTCCTGCATTTTCCATGCCTGGGAGCTCGTTTTTGCATTGGATAGTAGCTGGGAGAGAAGGGCCACGATTTGGGACTATTATGGAGGTCGTTTTTGCCCCAGAATGTCCATGGACGTTTTTCTAAAAATGGATTTGGCTTCCCAGGGTTGTTCCCCATCTTCTAGTTTCGTTTTCGGGTTTCCCACGTTTTTCTGAAGTTAATGAAAACCCCATCTTTGGGCATCTCACTGTAAAAACGTTTCTTCATGCCCAGCACTTAGACTTCTGCAGTTATGTGCATCCTTATTTTGATTTGAACCTGTGAGAAAGAGATGGGAGTGGTAGTGGACAGAGAGGGCTTGATAAACCTAGTGGGGGAGATAACCTCTCAGAAGATCAAGAGGGCTTTGGCTACTCTTCTATGCACACCCTGAGAGCACTAGATGGGGAAGGTATGGCTTGAAGGACTGTACAGCAGTGAAAAGAATACTTCCTTGTGCTGGGTGTGTAGGTATTGTGGGTGCCAAGCTAGATAGATCTTGTAAGGTCACCCCTGGATCTGTGCTTGAGCTCACTAGCTTAGCCATTCTTCCTTTCCATTTCCTAGCAGCCTGATAAACCCAATTGTAGATTGGCTTGGCTCATCTTGGTGTATGCATGGCTATGTGTGAGTCTGTTGTTCCCTGGTTCCTTGTAGAGATCATACCCAGCTCGGGGGTGGCAGTTGCATCAAGAGGTTGATAAGCACAACTGGCCTATGGTTGGGTGGGACGTTGCAGTTGCATAGCCAGTTGCTTGGGACTACTGTTATAAGATAAGTATTCTCTTGTGTTAACTCCCTAATTATTATTTGATGAATATCTTGAATGTATGATGGATGTGTTATTGATATTATTTCCGCTGTGTTTTTCTTATAATTACACACTCCATATGTCTTTTATATTATGTGAATGCTTGGTTAAAAGTTCATGGAGCTAGTTCTCGGTTTAGTATCACGATCCTCTCTATCATGCTGGTATGATAGTAGGGGACGTTACATTTTGGTATCAGAGCTGCTGGTTGCAGCATTGGACCTCTATGGGCCAAATCCAATTACAGTCATCACAGGAAGAGGGAAAGAAAAACTGGGAAATTGTTTTAAGTGTTTTTGAAAAATTTTGTTTAAGTCTGTTTCAGGAAGAATTCGGGAAGTCATCCCGAAACTGCGGAAGGATTCCACGAGTTGTTCCGCAACGCGGAAGAATTCGGTGATCTGCTCCAAAACAGCGGAAAATTTTTCTAAGTGTTCGGCGTCGAAAGGAAATTTTCGGAAGGAATTCTCTTCCGAAATTGCGGAAGGAATTCTCTTCCGAAATTGCGGAAGGAATTCTCTTCCGAAATTTCGAAAGGAATTCTCTTCCGAAACTACGGAAGGATTCCGCGAGTCGTTCCGCAATGCAGAAGAGTTCGGGAAGTTGTCCCGAAATCACGGAAGAGTTTGGAAAATCGTTCCGCAACTGCGGAAGACTTCGGCGAATCATTCTGCAACTGTGGAAGACTTCGGCGAATCATTCTGCAACTGCGGAAGACTTCGGCGAATCGTTCCGCAATTGCGAAAGACTTCAAAGAGTCATTCCGCAATTGCGGAAGTATTCCGCAAGTCGTTCCGCAATTGTGGAAGCATTCCGCAAGTCGTTCCGCAATTGTGGAAGGCTTCAGCAAACAACCCCGCAATTGCGGAAGCATTCTGTAAACAGCCCCGCAATTGCGGAAGGCTTCAACAAACCGCCCCGCAATTGCGAAAGCATTCAGCAAAACGCCCCGCAATTGCGGAAGGCTTCAGCAAACCGCCCCGAAACCGCGGAAGCGTTCGGCAAATTGCTCCGCAACTACGGAAGCATTCCGCGAATTGCTCTGCAACTGCGGAAGCATTCCACGAATCACTCCGCAACTGCGGAAGCATTCGGTGAATGGCTCCGCAATTGCAGAAGCATTCGGCGAATTGCTTCGCAATTGCGGAAGCGTTCGGCGAATCGCCCCGAAACCGCGAGTTGCTTTCTAAAAAAAAAAAAATGAGGGCGCTGCCCTCAACCCGCCCTGCAGTGGCCCACAAGTGGGAAAGCCCCCTTGACCCCCTTTTTTCCACCCTCATATGTCGTTTATTGTGAGAAAATTAGATGATTTGACAAATTGTCAACATAATATTTTTCCACGTGAATGAAGTAATTTATGAATTTCTGAGAATATAATGCAGCTAACAATTGTGTTGATGAACACATTTCACAGAATCACAGTTACATCAGGGTAGCACTCTAGATAGTACAGTTGGAAAGTTTTGGATCTTGGTTGGGCCAAGAAAATTAACATGATGGATGACGCACAGGATCCCTATGAGCCTGAGACAGATGCCATGGGGGAGAACATACATGTTGAAAATGCTGAAACAGAATCTAATGGGAGAAGAAATCAAGAGACTCCTCCAGGTATTGCAGCCACCATGAGAAGCCTAAGGGTGGAGTTGCAAAGCTGTAGAGAAGATAATGAAAGGATGATTAAAGCTCAAGAAGAACAAAATCAGTTGAATGCATCCATGCTATAGAGTTTGACAGACATCCAAAGGCAAATAAACTCTGGGCATTAGACATCAAATCTAGAAAGGGGTGGGAGTAGTTCTAGAAGGAATTCCCGTAAGAGGGCCAGTAGCCCAAGAAGAGTTTCTACAGACAGAACATATACGCTAGAAATCTCTTCTAATGAATCATCTTGTTGAGCCCAGAATTGGCCCCTTTTAAGCATCCTTGATCACCTTTCTTTCCCCTGTCCTACACTACTTATCATGTCAATCAGACCTGTTGTCCTCACTTTATTCCCCCAAGCTGCTAAGGTATGACTGATCATTGCTCTATCTTATTAATGCTTATGATTCTGATAATTAAGGTTGTTTATCTCTCAATTGTGCTAACATGTTATGATTTATGAAGGTAGTTTGAGATAAGTGGGTTGCAAGAAGGTGGGCTGAACAAAGTCTTAAAAGGAAGGGTGTTCGCTGCTTAAAAAGGATCCTCGGGGCTCGGATCATCGATTAAGGCACATGGTTCTAATGTAACATCCTAGGTGGAGCTGTGACAGGGCAACTGTGACAGAATGCGCTATAGTTGGAGATCTTTAGTATGTCGCTGCTCGAGTATAGCTGTGATCTGGAAGGATCGCCACTCCTGGGCCATGAACAGCTTTCTCGCATTTTTATGTCTCTACTTTGCCACGTATTGTAACAGCTAGTGTTATTTAGGGCGCCTGAAGATCAGAGATCTTCATGGCTGCCCGTTAATAGGATCGGATGTTACAATCTGTATGTATGAATATGGGGAGTTGCCTCGACCCAGGGGGTTGAACAACGCAGAATTCATTCATTGTATTAGCAGTGATATCAATTTGTGTAATCTTCCTTTTTTTAATACAAAGAATTTCCTTTGAATTAAAAGAAGCTTTACGTTGTTCAGCCAGCATCTCTGTGTGAAGGATGGGCCCATCTTCCACAGAGATTGCTGAGTTAAATTAGGATTTCGAATTTTTTATTGTGTGATGTTTTGTTCATGATATTTTCCTTGTACGCAGCAGTAGTAAGTGTGGTGTGGATTTTCAGTATAATTAAGATTATATTTCCTTGAGATTGGTAAATGGTGCAGAGCAACAGTCGACTGAGTAGGAACTTTCTTTATGCATTTCATATATTAATTGTACACAACTTTGTTCATCTTGCACTTAAGTTGTGATCCCATGATCCCTTGCAATTTATCTTTCCTGTTATGATTGTTGATTTTCATTCCTGTAATTCAATTTCTTAGAGCAGTTGAACTCAATCCTTTGCAATTGAATTTCTAGATTAATATTCAGTTTATGCTTATGGTTTTCAAGAGTGATCAGATTGAAGAAGTGAGTTACTTGTTTTAGGATGTGAATAGGATTTCTTTTTATCTGCAATTGTCTTTGAATCTTATTTTACTTCTTGTTGATGCATGGTAGAAAGGAATTGAAATCATAGTATTTAGAAAGCAACTGGGATTACACAGATCTTTGGGATGGACATAGTTGTTAAAGGATAAAAGTATTCAATTGTAGTGATTTGGTGTTTAAGAATAGACTGTGCATTTATCCTTTGAAATAAAATACTTTCTCGGGTTGACAATAAATCTCATCTGCTCTGTATGTTAGAATAATCTATCTGCATATAGGGTGCTCGACATTTTGGCGCCGTTGCCGGGGAAGGATAAAAATTAAACACTAATCATTAGTTGCATCTGGTAATTGTTTTTAGTCAGTCTCTTCTTTGTTGAAATGATTTGCTTCGCATGAATACGAGGAGGGTAAAATGCGATCACCTCCCAACTCCCAAAACCCCACAAAATACTAACAGCGCAGGTGGTTCAGGTCGTGGTCGAGGACCACCATTGGGCAGAAGGACATTCATCGACGATCTTGTTGACAGAACTAATTCATCCACCAGGGCTCGTCATCAAGAAAATCCTATCAGAAGAAACCCTGCTGATCCTGGGGCGCCAGTGTCTACGGTGGAGAATACACAAACAGCCGTGACTCCCTTGTATATCCCTGCCGAGAAAGACACAGCTGTTACAACTGAGGAAGATGCAGCTGTTACAACTGAGAAAGATGCAGTTGTTACAACTAAGGGAGACGCAGCTGTTACAACTGAGAAAGACACAGCTGTTACAACTAAGGAAGACGCAGTTGTTACAACTGAGAAAGACGCAGCTATTACAACTGAAGAAGACGCAGCTGTTACAACTAAGAAAGACGCAGCTGTTACAACTAAGGAAGACGCAGCTGTTACAACTGAGGAAGATGCAGCTGTTACAAATAAGGAAGAGAACGCAGGAACAAACGAAGAAGGGGAAACAGAAGAGAAGATGAGTAATAGACACGAGACCGACGAGGAAGAGGCAATGGTGGAAAACTATCATCATGAAAATTACTCTTTGTCAGAAGGAACGACAGCTACATTACAATTTTCGATTCAGCAGCCAGAAGGGACAGCTCCTATGAAGAACATCTCACCATCGGTGTTGTCTCGCTTCCATGGAAGGGCAGCAGAAGATCCAGACGAATTCCTTTTTGAATTCGATATCCTCTGTCGCAGCTATGATTATGTCACCGATGCCCAAAAGCTAAAACTTTTTCCCGTCACCCTGAAGGACAATGCATTACGATGGTTCATGAGCCTTGGGGGAGGAACCGTTGCTAATTGGGATAAGATGAAACAAGTGTTCCTAGAGAAATATCAGGAATATTGCAACACCAAGGACAAAAGAGAGGAATTATTCAAAATGGTGCAGAAGGAGGACGAAAGTCTGGAGGATTTTGTAGAAAGGCTACTGTACAATGTGCAAAGAGCCGGGCAGACGAACATGGGGCTGGACGTGCTCAAGATAATCTTGCTTCGTGGGATTAGGAATGATTGTTTAGACATATTAAACCTGCTAGGAAAGGGAGATATCTCCAAAGAACCTTTTGGGAAGATTGTGGAACTATGTAAGAGATACTCCAGGGGGTCTTCCAGGAACAATAAGCGGGATAAACGGGATAAGCTGGAATGTGATGTCTTCGACAGAACTCAGAATTCGTCCAATGGAGGAGCTACACGTGCAGAAATAGGAAATCTCCTTGAAAATTTTAAAACAGAAATGATGAGCTCCATCTCTTCGGAGATTGATGTCCTGAAGGAAAAACAAAAACAGGCAGTGGAGGATCTCACACTAGGTGTGTTCTGTCCCCGATGTAGAAAGAATCATCCGCTGAAAGAATTCCCTCTTGACAAAGTAGAAGTATGTCAGCTGTGTGAGCTGAACCATGACATGAAGGAATGTCCCACACTTCCCCAAGTGAAGGTTTTTCTGCAGGCATCAACTCCAGAGGTGGAATCATCCTATTTCATTGCACAGAAGAAACCTTGGCAGCCTCGAAATCAAGGTATGCCTCTGGACTCGTTTCCATTTTTTAATAATATGAGCAATTGGAATAATAACATACAAAATGTGAATACACAATTCCCTTCAAATTATGCTCAGTGGAATCCTTCCCAATCTGCAATGCAAAATTATAACTCATGGAGTCCTTGGACACAGCCACCACATCAACCTACGTCATGGTCTCCTGGATGGAGGAACTTCCATCTTGGGAACCAGTTTCCTCAACCACCTCCACCTCAATAGTCACCATATTCTCCTCCATACCCTCAATTTCCTCAATATCCTCAATACCCACCTCAGCAGTCGCAGCTGCAGCTGCAGAATAATCCTGTCCCTAATATACCAATACGGCCTCGGCTTCCTGCCCAACCTAATCCTAACCCGAATAATAAAATAGTCCATCAATTGGAAACTGTCAATATGCCGGCCTACTCTCTTTCCCCTGTACCTTGTAATGATATTCGTCTACGATCTGGGAAGATAATAGAACCTGTAATTACAGAAAATATTCCACCTTCTGTGCATGAAGAAGGAGAGAGTTCACAGCATCCATCCGATACAGTTCCTATCACTGAAGGTGCTGAGCATCCCTTAGATGGGACGGCTGAAACATCAAATGAGAAATCAGATAATATGCAGCCTACCTAGCTGATAAGGCAACCACCATACCCCAAGAGACTAATGCTACCAAAAATAGGGGGGCAACCTCAGTTCAACCTCCTAGGAGAATTAAAGAATCTTTACGTTAAAATCCCCCTTCTGCAAGCTCTTCAAGACGTGCCTATTTATGTTAAAACCGTTCGGGACCTGTGCACTAAGAAACCAGGGAGGAAACCTATAGATCCTCCCACTGTTCACGTCATAGAGAATTTATCTGCTTTGATAACAGGAAAAACCCATGTGACCAAGTATGACGACCCTGGCAATCCTACTATCACTGTACATGTAAGACAGACGCAGATACCCAACGTGCTAGTCGACTTAGGAGCAGCGATCAATGTCATAACAATTGAGACTGTAAAGAAGCTTGGACTCACTAATTTTAGACCGACCCCTACCATTTTAGAATTGGCAGACAGATCCACCATTAGACCTGAAGGGATTCTGGACGACCTTGTCATCTCAGTAGACTCATGGGAATACCCTGCTGACTTTTTGATATTACAGCCAAAATCACAGCTGGGGGGACACCCATTGATCCTGGGGAGGCCTTGGTTGGCCACATCTAATGCCTGCATTAGCTGTCGATCTAGGTCCATGACTATATCTGATGGTACGGAGACTAAAAACCTCACCCTGTATCCTCCAGCCCGGCCTAGTCTAGAGGCTGAGACTTCCCTTTGGATAGAACAGGAGGAGGAGGAGGATGTTCAACCACTATTAACTATAGGGAAGGCCTTAACTTTTAAAAAAGAAACAGAAGACGATGTTATCATTAATTTTATTAGTGAACCTGCTTCAGTAAATAAAGAGGTCTATCAAATCCTGAACATTACCCTTGGTAAGGAAGAACAAGAAAATCTTACGGAAGAAGCACTAGTTGGTGACACAAACATAATCCCAGTTCTAAAAAGTTCAAAAAGTATTCCTATTGAGGTAGAGCCTGGAAGGACTTTGAATATCAATCCTGGTCTCTCCTTAGAGGAACAGATGCGCCTAATCAGTCTCTTGAAGGAACATAAGGGGGCATTCGCCTAGGAGTATACAGACATGAAGGGTATTCCCTCTAATCTGTGCACCCACCATATTTATATTAAAAATGACTCCCGGACTGTGTGTCAACCCCAACGACGCATAAACCCCAATCTGAGGGATATAGTGAAGGAGGAAATCCAAAAACTTTTGGAAGCAGGATTTATATATCCCATTTCAGATAGTGAATGGGTTTCCCCACTCGTAATTGTGCCCAAGAAAAATGGTAAATGGAGAGTCTGTGTTGATTATAGGGATCTGAACAAAGCCACGCACAAGGATCATTTCCCTTTTCCCTTTATCGACCAAGTACTTGATACCTTATCAGGGAAGAAGTTCTTCTCCTTCCTAGATGGGTTCAGCGGGTACAATCAAATTCAGATTGCTCCTGAGGACCAGGATAATACCACCTTCACTTGCCCCTGGGGAACGTTTGCCTACAGGGTGCTTCCCTTTGATTTATGTAATGCACCAGCAACATTCCAAAGAGATGTAATTGGCATATTCTCTGAATTAGTTAATGATAGTATGGAAGTATTTATGGATGATTTTACTCCCTATGGCAAGGATTTTGAGGAAGCACTGGAAAATTTAAAGAAGGTTTTAATTCGCTGCGAACAGACTCACCTCTCATTAAGCACTGAAAAGTGCCATATGATGATGAGTGAGGGGGTGGTATTAGGGCATTTCATCTCTACCAATGGCATTCAGGTGGATCCTTCAAAAATTAAGGTGATAGAAAATATACCGACTCCTTCAACTCAGAAAGAGGTGCGAAGTTTTCTGGGACATGCTGGGTATTACCGTAGGTTTATAGAAAACTTCTCCAAACTTGCTTCTCCTTTGTTTTCTTTGTTAATGAAGGATGCATAGTTCATGTGGAGTGAAGCATGCCAGACAGCGTTTGATAAGCTTAAAGAGAAGTTGTCCACAACTCCTATCCTAAGGGGACCTAATTGGACCCTACCCTTCCACATTTCTTCAGATGCCTCTGATGCCGCCATTGGAGCAGTATTAGGACAGCAGGATGGTCAAGTACCTTATGCCATCTATTATGTTAGTAAAAACTTAGCCCCTGCTGAACTTAATTATACTGTTACTGAAAAAGAATTCCTCGCTATTGTTTACTCTATTAATAAATTTTGGCACTACATTACTCGGTATCCTACGTTTGTGCACACTGACCACTCTGCCATTAAATATTTAATGAACAAACCTGTTACCAATGCCAGAGTGACCAGGTGGCTCTTGTTATTGCAGGAATTTGATATTACCATTATAGATAAACCTGGAAAAGAAAATGTTGTTGCTGATTTTTTATCTCGTTTTACTAATAGTGATGACAGTTCACCTGTTGAGGATTCTTTTCCAGATGAACATCTATTCGCACTTTCAGCTCATTCCCCTTGGTATGCAGACGTCGCTAATTATTTGGTTGCAGGAAAGCTCCCGCCACACATGTCTAAACGAGAAAAGAGAAAAATTATCTAGCAAAGTGCCAGGTATTGTTGGCTCAATGGTCATCTCTTCTACACAGGACCCGATCTTCAGATTAGGAGATGTGTAAGGGAAGATGAGATCTTTCACATACTAAAGGCCTGTCATGATGGACCTTGTGGGGGACACTTTGCAGATAAAAGAACGGGGCATAAAGCGCTGCGGATGGGCTACTATTGGCCGACTCTATTCAGGGACGCTAAAATGTATGTTCAGTCCTATGACAGCTGCCAAAGGATGGGTCAGCCTAATAAAACAGATCAGATGCCTCTACAGCCCCAAGTAGTAGTTGAACCATTTGATAGATGGGAATTGGATTTTGCTGGCCCTATCAGCCCTCCTTCTAGACAGAAAGTTTACATTTTGGTTTGTACTGATTACATGACCAAGTGGGTAGAGGCTGTAGCTTTGGCTAAGGCTAATGACCAGGCGGTGATCGATTTTCTGTACAGTGAAATCTTTACCCACTTTGGGGTACCGAAGGAAGTAGTTACCGATGGGGGACCGCAATTCATCTCACATCAATTTGAATCCTTGCTCCGGACGTATCATGTGCAGCATAGAGTGGCTTCACCTTACCACCCCCAGGCCAATGGTTAGGTGGAAAGCACTAATAAAGTTATTGAAGCAATCCTTACTAAAACAGTTAAGAGCCATCGAAAGGATTGGGCTGATAGGCTTCCGGAGGCATTATGGGCATATCGCACAACTTGACGCAACACCACAGGGTTCTCCCCCTATGATCTAGTATATGGGAAGAGTGCCATCTTTCCAATTGAGTTTGAGATCAAAACCCTGAAAACAGCCACCGAAATGAATCTGGATGTAACAGAAGCCCAGAAGAAAAGATTGAATCAACTAAATGAATTGGATGAGAAACAGTTAGCTGCAGTAGACCAGACTGTGTTGCTTCAGCAACAGAGATCCAACTGGCATGACCGATTCATTAAAAATAAAATCTTTTGTGAGGGAGACTAGGCGCTATTATATGACTCCAGGTTCAAAAGGGATTTTAAAGGTAAATTATGTACAAGATGGCTAGGTCCATATTTGGTCGACAGAGTATTTGACAACGGCACTGTCCGTCTGGTGACCATCGATGAAAACAGCATACCATTACTTGCTAATGGCCACAGACTGCGACTGTATCGTAAGCCTATTTCGAAAGATGCATTCATTTTGCAAATTGCCGCTGATCCGGATTATCAGCTGGCACCAGAGCAGGAATTTCTCTCTGCCTTTGCCAATCCTTAAACTGAAAATTGCATTTTGAATTACTGTACATAAATAATTTTCTTTCTTTTCTGTTGTAGCATATAATTGTTTTCCCTTTGCATTTGATCTTTTCGTTTGCTATTGTTTTTTTTCAAAAATTTCCAGGGAAGCGCCAGGAGAACGACCAGATTGGGCCTGTCAAAATAGAGTCGCCCTGTGCTGTATTTCCCTTTTTCCCTTAAAAAAAAAAAAAAAAAAATTCCGGCAGCTGCGACATCTTTTCCGACAGCTGCAACATCTTTTCCGGCAGCTGCAATCTCTTTTCCGGCAGCCGCGATAGATTTCTCAGCAGATGTAAAAATCCTTTTTCCCAGCTGCCATGAACAACTTTTCTGGCAGCTGCAACAACTTTTCCCAGCGGCTGCAACATCATGTCCCAGCGGCTGCAACATCATTTCCCAGCGGCTGCAATATCGTTTCTTTTCAACCCTAAAATCGTTTTCCCGGCGGCCGTAAACCCTTTTTCCCGGCAGCTACAACAACTTTGCCCAGCGGCTGCAACATCATGTCCCAACGGCTGCAACATCATTTCCCAGTGGCTGCAATATCTTTTCCCGTCAACCGTAAAATCGTTTTCCCGACGGCCGTAAACCTTCTTTTCCCGGCAGCTGTGAACCATTTTCCGGCAGCTGCAACAACTTTCTCAGCGGCCGCAACATCTTTTCCTGGCAGCCGTGAACTATCTCCCAGCAGCTGCAATATCGTTTTGCCGACGGTCGTGAAACCTCTTTCCCGGCTGCCGTGAACCATTTTTCGGTAGCTGCAACATATCTTCCGATGGCTGCAACTTATTTCCCGGCGACTGCGACATATCTCCCGGCGCCATAAAACTTTTCCCTAGCAGCCATGACTTTTTATTCCAATAGCCGTGAAACCTTTTTCCCGGCTGCCATGAACCATTTTCCGGTAGCTGCAACATATCTTCCGACGCCTGCAACTTATTTCCCGGCGACTGTGACATATCTCCCCCCGCCGTAAAACTTTTCCCCGACAGCCGTAATTTTTCCCGATCCCGTAAAATTCTTTTCCCGGCTGACATGAACCATTCGCCGGTGGCTGCAACATATTTTTCGGCGGCTGCAACATCTTTTTCATCGGCCGTGATATCATTTCTGGCAACTTGCATTGGTAACTGCTGTGTTAACGGAAGATTTGCTCCAACCTTGCTAAGCTTTGGCTCTGATTCATCCTAGTCGTGCCGGCAAACTCATCATTCCGACCCCGAGGACGCGATGGTTTATGTTTCATTGGTAGAAGGAATTATTGCATTATTTATGACTGTGCACGAGTCTGGTTCCGCAACGTCACCAACTGCATGCTCCACCATTCTCCGCACGATATTTGACGCGCAGTCTTATGAGGTATGGCTTTCATTTATCACGTGATTAAGTGTTGATATAATTGAACAATATCATTCGTACCTTTATACGTATCGCCATTATGCCTAATGAGACCTTTCCCTCGTACGACGTAAACATTCATAACTGCCACCTTCCCCAATTCGGAATGGAAATTTTGAACGTTTTTCTGTGCTCAACTTTCCAAATTTGTCCATCTCTTCAACATCTCCACTCAGCAATTCGTGCATCCTCTGTGTTGCAACTTCTATTCTCGGATTCTGTCATCTGTGGGATAGCAACTTCAGCTTGCAGCCAGGAACTCAGGAACTCAGGAACCTGTCAATACACAGGAACTCAGGAAAAATCTTCAGGTTCTTGCCATCTTCCAAGCCGCCGGCTGGCTCGAATTCTTTAAGCGACTAGATGGATTCAATCGGGAAGCAGCCTTGCAGTTTGCTTTAAACCTCACCAAAACTCACTCCATGGTGTGGGGGCTGCGCATAGAAGTCTCCGATCCATTATATCCAAGGTTACTGCCATCCCGCTGGTGGGAAAGCCATGGTTTAACAGACGAGTTCCCGCGACGACTGCACGGGAAGCATTTTTACTGGAGGGGGAGCAAGTAGAATCATCAAGAAGAGGGATCGCACTGCACTCATTGTTGCGGCCATTTTAAACTTAGTATCTTAAACCCTTGGCACATAGCCAGTTGTCGATTAACTATTGAAGGAGAAACTTAAACAACGCATCGTATATTTCATTACCAGTAAACAAAGTACACAAGTTTTCATTCACCCTGTCGAATCGAACTAAACAACATTCCTATGTTTTCTTTCAAGATTTCTTTTATTATATTGACAGTAGAACAAGCCAAACATAAGTAATAAGAAGGGCAAGTTTATGTCGTTATCATATCAAGGAGCAGAGTCAAAACCAAACAGTTACACCATAATCGTTCATGTAGGTCGAATAGTTAAATTCATAAGTATCATCTCCAGGATTCAATTACCATAATGTCTGTAGGAAAATTCTAAACAGATATAGCAAACACCAGTTTGATGCCGATATCATATCGAAGAGCAACATCAAAACTATACATTCCAAAACAAAGACAAACCCTAACCGTGGAAATTTTCATAAGAGTAAAACGCAGCATCATGTTTACAAAATAGACGAACTACACATAGGTCGAAACCTTCCACATACATCAAACATCTACCATCGTTCTTGAAACACATAACTTATTACATTATCCAAGTCTGTGAGAGAGAACAACTTCACACAACAATTACAAACATAACAGGCTCGTGCCTTTTGGGTTGAGGAAATTATCCTCCCCAAATCCTTTTACATTTTTACAAACCCTAATCTGATGAAGTACAAACTCTCTGAGATAAACACCAAGACCACAGAACAAACACATGTTGGACATTACTTCCATATAACCAGAGTTTCAAGGCAACCTCTGAGGCTTACCGATCCGTGTAGCCGAAGCATCCTTCAATGCCCATATTGGAGAAGCCACTGAAGATTCAACTGCAAATACAATGGAGACGTGGTTAAAAACAGTATCCCTTAAAAGAATGATTACAGTATCGAATTCGAACAACCATTACTGTGTTAGCACTCGTGTATGAAAGTTACAGTGAAAGTTTCGAAGCACATTACCTTTTAAACGATGGCTTGCAACAGCATTAAACGCCATACAGGTGCAACTGCAACTGTAAACTCTTACATCGTCGAACGTTGATATAGAAGGAACCACACTGACCTATCAACTATTTAAACAGTTAAACAGAGCTAAGACCTTTATCAACCATGATGAGGACCTGGCCTCTCACCTTGAACCCAATGTTAAAAGAAAAACCCTCAATAGGTCTGATTATCGAACCATATCAAAGACAGACTTTAAGCTGCCAACCCTGACAAATTACCACTGTAAAAACCTGGAGAGTTCGGCTCTTAAACCCTCCACAGGTCACGAGTTCAAAACGTGGGCATCATGCCTCTGGAATGAAAAACGATAACCCTACAAACCCCCAGCCTGTCGGCCAGATGCAAAACCACCACTATCAAATACCAACAATCACAATAAACACATTGAATGTAATGGAGGTAGGTTTTCACCCTCATCCATCAAAACCCTGCCAGATCAACGGTGGAGATCACCAGTTAGTTTCACGAAACTCCAACCAACCTACCACATTAAATGAGTTATCATTTCCACAGCCACGAAGGAACCATCTCGGCAACACTTGAACCATTGTTAAAATACAACTCATCACAAAACTGTTACACTACGAAACTATCACGTGCCCAAATCTTACTATGCCATCCATGGTGGAACTCCACTATCCCGACGGTTGTATGCATTCAATGTATAGGCAACGTTTATATCTGCCAACCTATGGAATATTAACGTTCACATCATAGTATTAAATACAATGTGGATAATGTATATAGTAAAGTCGTGATACACCACCCTGTCACGACATTGTTAAAGGTTTGGATAGTTCGCTAGAGTTGCATAGTATCACATAGGATCACACTAATGCACACAACACATAATACATAAAGTTATATTATAATAGTTTGATAATGTTTCAATACACCTTGCAAATAGATTAGAGATATAATCTAAGAAATTACACACACATACACTCTAATGTGTAGTGAAATAAAAGACATGTCAATAATTCAAATTATCACCATCAATGAAGGGTTTAGTCCCTAGGCAAATTATTAACCATTCATACATAGAATTTCTACAAATTGCTATGGAGGGAAAAGATAGACATTCATGTACGGTTCAACATGAAACTTAAACGAAAACCATATATAATTCTAAGTATAAAATGGAGACACGATCGATACAGATCTTCTTTGAATCAAATACAAGCTTATAATTTACGGAAATTAAGATGCACGGTTTGCATCAACAATCATATTTAGATGTCTTTATCTTGAACGATTTTAGTCTCGAACCAAGATTCTCACCCGGTAGAATGCCCAAAGTTTTATCTCTTTGATTATTTACAAAGAAGTTACTGAAAAACTGTTTGGTCACTTGTCGCAACTTTAATCCTACCTGTAAACTGTCACAAGTACGAATTCACATGCTTTATCACAAATGCTAAGTAAGTCTCGAGGTGTCCGTAGGACCCCTTCATCAATCAACAAAAGCACTTTAGTCAAAGATAGTTGATTCATAAATCATAACAACAACAATAGAAGTTTGCAATAGTACAACTGAGCATGAATAACATCAAGACATAAACGTTAATCATCTAGTCGTAAATCTTATATTATAAACTAGCATGGTACTTGGTACAGCAAAATAACCTTTTATGCATTGATTCTATTCCGCACACATTAAATAGGCATTAATTGTCACGTCGAAAAATTTTAAAGTTTTGTGATTTTCTGTGATGTTACATGTGGTATCAGAGCGCAAGTTCAAACTCTAGGCCTGATTTAGGCTGATGCGCGCAAACAGAAAACAAATCAAAGAGTTTATGTTACTAACTTTTGCAATTCATTTTTATTTTTGCACAGAACAGATTGACCTTTAAATTGCAGGTGTGGAAACACCAGAAGAATCAGCAGAGGACAGATCTCCTCGTAATGAACGCATTAATAATAACAATTCTGAAGGAATTTTGTTGAGTTAAACAACCAGTCTTCTAAAATTTTACGCATCGTACAGGATTT
Organism: Larix kaempferi; assembly: GCA_027924585.1. Taxonomy (NCBI): domain Eukaryota; kingdom Viridiplantae; phylum Streptophyta; class Pinopsida; order Pinales; family Pinaceae; genus Larix; species Larix kaempferi. The sequence goes on along the minus strand of BSBM01000361.1, from coordinate 33,726,675 downwards.
AAAATCTAAGTTAAAAGCTGTTAAAGAAGAAAATGAACGGATCCTTAAGGTACAAGAAGAGTTACAACATAATTTAAAAGGAAATTGTCATAGTGATGAAAGAGGCAAAAAATCAGAATTGAAGATTGATTCTGAAACAATGTCCCACCAACATAAGCATAAGAAGACGAGAAATGATAAAAGGAACAGTTACTCATCCTCTAAATCTGATTCAAGTAATAATGACTTTAATTATGACAGCAGTAACAGTGAATGCTGCTCTAAAAAGAGAAAACATAAACATCATGAATAGATTACTGGTGAATTTAAAAAGATTAAGCCACCCACCTTTAATGGCGAAAGTGAGAAAGGTGAGACAGTAGAGGCTTGGCTGTCTGGAATGAAGAAGTACTTTAATATTTACGACTACTCTTCTCAACTGAAAGACAAGATGGCTATTTACAATCTGAACGGAAAGGCAAATATTTGGTGGCAGGATCTTAAAAGAATCAAAAGTATAAAAGAAAAATAAGTAACTTGGAATATGTTTAAGAGTTTGTTTAAAAAGAAGTTTTTGTCGGAACAATATTTTGAAGATAAGTCAAAGGATTTTTATGATTTAAGGTTGGGTACAATGAACATGAAAGAACTGTGCAGCAAGTTCCTTAGCTTGCTGAGGTATGTGCCCTATATGGTTGAGGAAAAGCCTAAAGTACAAAGGTTTCTCAGTTGTCTACCTTTTAGTATAAAAGACCGTATTGAGTATGATAATCCTTCCACTTTGGAAGAGGCCATGAGGAAGGCAAATTTTTGTTTTGATCAAAACAGGAAAAGAGAAGGAATGACTGGCTGGAAGAGCAGTAAGACTAATTAGTTTGACTATAAAAAGAAGAATTGTAATCATAATTCTGGAGGTTTTAAGAAAAATTTTAATAACAGAAATTTTCCTAATAATTACCGGAATAATGCATCTCAGAACTTTACTGCTGCAAGAAACGTACCTAACAATAATAATCACAGCAATAACAATAATAACAAAAACAGGTATGTTGAACAGAAGGGACCCATGAAGTGCTATGAATGTGTCGGACCACATAAGAGAGCAGATTGCCCACGCAACAAGAGGACAGCCAACAATATTCACACTATGCAAGCAGAACCTACAGTTGGAGATATCGCAAGAGAAATGCCCAGGATAAATGCAGCACTAGAGAACCGTCAAGCGGACCATCAAGCATCCATGGTCGAAATTGAAGGTGGAACCCGAAGGAGATTTTCAGGTGGAACCGGATTGTATTCTCGTCCAGAGGGAAATTATGCTTCGGAATCGCACCATAAGGCAGGTAAAGGTGCAATGGAAGCACCTTAGCCCTGATGAGGCTACTTGGGAACTGGAAAGTAATATGCGGGTAGCATATCCAGTTCTATTCCATGAGGAACTTGATGATGAATAAGCAACATCGAGGACGATGTTGAGCTTAAGTGGGGGTGTTTGTAACATAGCCTCTTTGCTGGAAAACATTTTGTGTTAGAAAACATTATGATAAATTTTATTGTAAAGTTTTATGTTGGACAGGTGTCCAAGGATGACTGTAATTTGCACAATATATTATTATTAAATAAATAAAATAGGAGACAAACACCTAAGAGGACTTTTGAAAGAGTGGTTACTGATCCACTAGGTGGAATGGAATCTGGGGTAGAAGGCAATGGACAAGTGGCAGCATCATGATGCAACTAACTAGCTGTTGGTATGGGACAACTCCCTTGAAATGTGGTCATAGTGCCCTGAAAGATGGGACTGGAGCTTGAGGCTCATTTATTCCAAACTAACCACTAAAGAACTAGGCAGTCTATATAATAGCCATCAAATTTTGAACTGAGGTTCATCACTTTTCCTGACGAGGAAATTTACCTTGGGGTTTTGTTGTGTTTGCACCCAAGAGATTTGATGAGGGGATATGTTATGTTGTTGATCATGTTGTGAGTCTGCCAAACTCTTATTGAGTTCAAGAGGTTGATGCTGAGTGCTGAAGGCATGTTGTTACAGGAGGTTGATGCTGAGTGCTGAAGGCATTTTGAGTGCCTTGCTTCTACACAGATTCCACCCATTTAGTGGTTCAGTAATCAGGCTCGAGGGTTCACAAGATTCCTACTGTTAGTAATTAATATTGATTATTGTATTTTGTTACAGTAATATTTTTACTTCATCAAATAGAAGTTTACTGTCTTAAAGATTATTACTATGATTTTTATTTATTATTGAAAACATTGTTGATACAGAAATTAAAGAAGATTGCATAATCTTATCGTAGAGAACTAATATGTTATTTTCAAGTTTCAATTCAGGGTTTATAGTTTCCATAGTTTTCCTTTTTAAAAAGTTTACTATAGTCTACTGTTATTTTCACTACTGTACATACAGGATAGACAAGTAAACAGAGTCTATTTTAATTCTGTAAATGTTTTCCAAACATGCAGTAGAAAAACCATAAACCCTATCAATCCATTCACAACCCTCATAACACCAAACTAGCGTATCATTTCTTATTTCTAGTAATAAAAATAAAATCACAATCATCATTCTGGTTATTTGACCAAGGGTAATACCCTTTCAATCGAAACAATTATCTATTCATTCTATAACCATAATAGTATTATTATCTCTCAGCATGCAGCCAACAATTGTTTTAAAAAGCCATTTTAAACTTAGTATCTTAAACCCTTGGCACATAGCCAGTTGTCGATTAACTATTGAAGGAGAAACTTAAACAACGCATCGTATATTTCATTACCAGTAAACAAAGTACACAAGTTTTCATTCACCCTGTCGAATCGAACTAAACAACATTCCTGTGTTTTCTTTCAAGATTTCTTTTATTATATTGACAGTAGAACAAGCCAAACAGAAGTAATAAGAAGGGCAAGTTTAGATGTCGCTATCATATCAAGGAGCAGAGTCAAAACCAAATAGTTACACCATAATCGTTCTTGTAGGTTGAATAGTTAAATTCATAATTATCATCTCCAGGATTCAGTTACCATAATGTCTGTAGGAAAATTCTAAATAGATATAGCAAACACCAGTTTGATGTCGAGATCATATCGAAGAGCAACATCAAAACTATACATTCCAAAACGAAGACAAACCCTAACCCTGGAAATTTTCATAAGAGTGAAACGCAGCATCATGTTTACAAAATAGACGAACTACACACAGGTCGAAACCTTCCACATACATCAAACATCTACCATCGTTCTTGAAACACATAACGTATTACATTATCCAAGTCTGTGAGAGAGAACAACTTCACACAACAATTACAAACATAACAGGCTCGTGCCTTTTGGGTCGAGGAAATTATCCTCCCCAAATCCTTTTACATTTTTACAAACCCTAATCTGATGAAGTACAAACTCTCCGAGATAAACATGAAGACCACAGAACAAACACATGTTGGCCATTACTTCCATATAACCAGAGTTTCAAGGCAACCTCCGAGGCTTACCAGTCAGTGTAGCCATAGCATCCTTCAACACCCATACTGGAGAAGCCACTAAACATTACACCTGCAAATACATGGAGACGTGGTTAAAAACAGTATCCCTTAAAAGAATGATTACAGTATCGAATTCGAACAACCATTACTGTGTTAGCACTCGTGTATGAAAGTTACAGTGAAAGTTTCGAAGCACATTACCTTTTAAACGATGGCTTGCAGCAGCATTAAACGCCAGACAGGTGCAACTGCAACTGTAAACCCTTACACCGTTGAACGTCGATATAGAAGGAACCACACCGAGCTATCAACTATTTAAACATTTAAACAGAGCCAAGACCTGTATCAACCATGAAAAGGACCTGGCCTCTCACCTTGAACCCAGTGTTAAAAGAAAAACCCTCAACGGGTCTGATTATCGAACCATATCAAAGACAGACTTTAAGCTGCCAACCGTGACAAATTACCACTGTAAAAACCTAGAGAGTTCGGCTCTTAAACCCTTCACAGGTCACAAGTTCAAAACGCAGGCATCATGCCTCTGGAATGCAAAATGATAACCCTACAAACCCTCAGCCTGTCGTCCAGACGCAGAACCACCACTATCAAATGCCAAAGATCACAATAAACACATTGAATGTAACAGAGGTAGGGTTTAACCCTCATCCATCAAAACCCTGCCAGATCAACGATGGAGATCACCGGTTAGTTTCACGAAACTCCAACCAACCTACCACATTAATTGAGTTATCATTTCCACAGCCACGAAGGAGCCATCTCGGCAACACTTGAACCATTGTTAAAATACAACTCATCACAGAACTGTTACAATACGAAACTATCACGTGCCCAAAGCTTACTATGCCATCCACGATGGAACTCCACTATCTCGACAGTTGTATGCATTCAATGTATAGGCAACGTTTATATCTGCCAACCTATGGCATATTAACGTTCACATCATAGTATTAAATACAATGTGGATAATGTATATAGTAAAGTCGTGATACACCACCCTATCACGACATTGTTAAAGGTTTGGATAGTTCGCTAGAGTTGCATAGTATCACATAGGATCACACTAATGCACACAACACATAATACATAAAGTTATATTATAATAGTTTGATAATGTTTCAATACACCTTGCAAATAGATTAGAGATATAATCTAAGAAATTACACATACATACACTCTAATGTGTAGTGAAATAAAAGACATGTCAATAATTCAAATTATCACCATCAACGAAGGGTTTAGTCCCTAGGCAAATTATTAGTCATTCATACATAGAATTTCTACAAATTGCTATGGAGGGAAAAGATAGACATTCATGTACGGTTCAACATGAAACTTAAATGAAAACCATATATAATTTTGGTTATAAAATGGAGACACAATCGATACAGATCTTCTTTGAATCAAATACAAGCTTATAATTTACAGAAATTAAGATGCACAGTTTGCATCAACAATCATATTTAGATGTCTTTATCTTGAACGATTTTAGTCTCGAACCAAGATTTTCACCCAGTAGAATGCCCAAAGTTTTATCTCTTCGATTATTTACAAAGAAGTTACTGAAAAATTGTTTGGTCACTTGTCGCAACTTTAATCCTTACCTGTAAACTGTCACAAGTAAGAATTCACATGCTTTAGCACGAATGCTAAGTAAGCCTCGGGGCGTCCGTAGGACCCCTTCATCAATCAACAAAAGCACTTTAGTCAAAGATAGCTGATTCATAAATCATAACAACAACAATAGAAGTTTGCAATAGTACAACTGAGCAAGAATAACATCAAGACATAAACGTTAATCATCTAGTCGCAAATCTTATATTATAAACCAGCATGGTACTTAGTACAGCAAAATAACCTTTTATGCATTGATTCTATTTCGCACACATTAAATAGGAATTAATTGTCACGTCGAAAAATTTTAAAATTTTGTGATTTTCTGGGATGTTACAAATTCATAGGTGCATCAGCAAATTCAATGCTCATGTATGAAAGTCCCACGTAGGAAAATTGGACACAAGGAGATGTCTCTTGAAAAAATTGTTCATCCATACTAATCTGATGATGAGGATTAAGGTGTATATCAATTTTGGGAAGGTACTTGACCTTCTGCATATCATTCCTCTTGAGAGATGTCTATGTCCCCCATAATACTATGTGAAATCTCCAGCTTAAATAGTTGGACCAAGAATGATTCTAGGGTCCCAAATGAGTTTGATAAATGCATAGTGTCTAATAAATCCACACCAAACAATACCAGGATACCATGGTCTGTGTTGCACTCCCTCATCCATCACTAACATCTAAAACAATATGTTATTATGAGGAATTACAGGATCCCATAACCAAATTGAAAGTTCAACACTTCCAATGCCTCTGAAAAAAATTTCTATTAGATCCAACAAAGTTTTGGTGTCCTCCTGTGCCATCTGATTTCTTGCATGTACTTTTGTCTTCAACATTCCATAAGTACAAACTGAAATTCTCTTACATGGTGATTCGAAATCTTCCATGTAGTTGTTCACCCAATCCATGGATGCATGAAGAATGGAGATAACTAATGGCTGCAAAATATTTCTTTGTTTCTGATCACTTGCAAAAACAATGTCAAGTGCAACAAAGATTTCATTGCAGAAACAAGAGGAACATTTACCTCCCAAAGTATTCATCTCAATGGTGCATCTATCCACCCAATCAATGAATGAACACACACCTTTTATTCTATGCATGATGTAGGCATCATATGGTGATAGTAGATTCCTCTGCTTCTGCTCATAAGATAGGAAAGTAAGAGATGTGTCATTTAACTTTATACTAGTGTAAACCAAACTCTTACCTCCATGTGCATCCATCTCTGATATGTATTTGTCCACCCAATCCATGGATGGATCAACGTCTTTGTTTGCTGGTCCAAGTGGAGTGAATCTAACTACCTCCTCCAAATTCAAATATTGCTCCCATAAGGGAATCCCATGATCCTCCTGATACACATCTAGCACTCGGCCAATTTCCTTCGGGGGGGACAGTCCTCTTACAAAGAACATGCATTTTGGATTCCTCTTCTTGCTCACAAGATTTCCCAATGAATGAATTGTTAAAGAATCTTCTATCAAGGTGAGCAAGATTGGTGTACCCTTGGATCTCTGTCTCTGTTATGTACTCATCCATCAAATCCTTGGATAAATAAGCACATATTCTAGATGATCCAAATGTCTTTCCCTCAACTATCTCTCTCGTAGTTGAGTCCTTCTCATCATTCTTCAAGATAGGTGCTTGGTCAAGGTCTTCAATATCATCTCCCTTCACAAACACCTGCGAATCATAATTTTCCTCATGTTTGTCCTCCACATGAGGTTCCTTCATCAACCTCAAAGTGTCTCCTACCATGTACAAATGCTCATTTTCCATGCAGGATGGATATTGTGGCATGATTAGCTCTCTATGATGTTGATCAATCTGCAAACTTGATTCTTGAAGAGCTTCTTGCGTGCTCTCCAATTCATGAGTGAGCTTGTAAATATCCTCTTCATTTTCTAGTGATGCATTATGATACATCTTCATAATTTCAAGAAGATGATCTCTATCGGAAAGCAGCTTCAAAAATGCACCTCTTATGTCTATCACTGCTTTTTGAATCTCCTGCAAGTCTTCAATGGAAGAATCCTCCTCCATTTTCCAACAACATTGTGGCATCAATGCATTGGTTCCCTACAAATTTCTCAGGTCCTTCCTAATATATTTTTCACTCATCTTTAGTGACCCTGCAAGGAAGTGTGTCTCTTGAGGACAAACATCCTCTTCTTCTTCTTATGTTTGATCAAATTCACCATGAAGCTCAAGTGGTGATTGGAATTCTGGTTTATGTTCTTCTTTTGGATCTTATCCAAAATATGTTTCACCACCATCAATATAGTCAATCTCCTTTGGAAATATCTTGAAATCACTCACAAAGAAGCCGAAAGTGAATTCACCTCCCACACTGCCAACAACCTGATGATGGGTTGATGGGTCTTCAGCTCCACATGGTGCATCTTCATGTGCTTCTTGAAGTAGATGGGTGAAAGCATGCTCTTCCTCAGTGGATACCATAGTAATACTCACATCTTCCACTTGGGGTTCACTCTGCTTCACTTCTTCATTTGATTGGATTGAATCTATGCATAAGGCTTCACTCTTGTCTTCAAGCACTTCTTTGGTCTGAGAGGTGGAGCAACTTGGTTCCTTCCTTAATAGTCTATTTTTCTTGAGTGAATATCCATCTACATTCTTAGGCTCAAATCCAAATCTGCAATAAAAATAATTTTTGGAAGGAATGGCTTGACAAACCTCTTCCCCCAAGGCAAGGTACTCTTGGTAGTGGTGGGGCAAGTTTTCAATTGCTTCTATCATATTTACTAAATCCTTCCTAGGATTGGCCATTCGTGGCTCAACCCTGCTATCTTCACTGTATAGTTGGTCACAAAAGAAACCATCTTCATCTTGGGTTAGGCCTCCATCAATATAGATTATCTCTTCTTCCTCATCCCAATAGGAATCTTCTTCACTGAACAAAGACATGGTTGCAACTTGAATATTTGTTATGCAATACCTACTCAACCGAGAGTTTATGGATCTTGGTATTTCTTCTCCCAGGTGCAGAGTACCATGCTGTGATAACACTATAATGTACCAGATCTGATCAATGGCACATTAACTCGAAAAATTGCAAATGAAACACATAGTAGATTACTAGGAATCAAAACTAGCTAGTTTGACAAGGATCTGAGAAGAAATTTTCAAACAACTTCAGACTCTTCCTAAATTCTTCCCAAAATGATGTTAATGACCTGTTAAGGCTTCAATAGGATGACAACAGTCTGATACTTTTACAACAACACTTTTATGGGTACGTCACGCCCGGGTAGACCCCTTGAGATAAACCCAAGGGTACCAGCATAGATCCATATTAAACTCATATCTGTCAAGCACCGATACGGATCCAATTTCTTGAGGTGTATTTTTTTTTAATCTTAAAATTTTATACCTCTCTTGCTTGCTAGATTCGAGTTTAAGTTTTTTTTTTATTTTATAGGCCGACATGGATTTTTTAAATTACTTTTCATAATTTTTTTTATTTTATGAGACGACATGTATTTTTTTATTTATTTTTTATTTTTGGTAATGTAGTGTTACGTTACATATGTGACAACATCTCCCCCATACTGGGTTGTAGAGAACCTCTCTCCTCTCGGTGAAACAAGGCAATTGTCCACGACACTTCTGTGGAAACCCAAGGATTTTGGTGCTTGTTGAAAGTAATAAAACCTGGGATTGACTATATGGAACATCACCCAACCTTCTACAGCAATCAAATAGAGGATTAGAAGCAAAAGTACAAGATTTTGAGGCCAAATAGACAACTTTGCTACTTAGGACTGACTGACTATTTTATTTCCAGAAGATTCCAAACACCTCAGAAGGGTCACAGAAATCAGAATTAAGGTTGTATATGATTTTATCAAGGTATTATGGACCTGTAGAAACTTACATAATGACCAAAGAGATCACAGAACACATTTTATCATAATTATTGTAAAACTAGGCAATTTTCCAAAGCACATAGAGCAAGCCTTGAAGAATGAAGATACACAAAACTTCAGTAGTCCTCATATTTCTTATCAAAACTAATATATGAACTCAAATAAATATTTTTGAATAGAATCAAGCTCTATTATATTGTTATATAAGCAATTGAAAGTTTCTACTATCCAAACTTACAGACAGTATTCAAATCTTCAATGAATCTTACAAATAAGAGCAAGGATCTTCAATGATAGAACCATAGGATCAAAGCCATATATAGAAGGAGAACATATTGGATGTTTTTTTATGGCTCAAGAACATTTGATACAACTCACATGGGCTCTTACACAGCTCGAAAATTCATAAATATAAAGATAGAGTTGCATAGGTGCGCTCCTTAACACTGAAAACTTGGCTTTGGTGAAAATCGTTGTATATTGGTCATCCAGACACCTTTTTCAACAAGAAAAAAGGCATTTCTTACTGGAAAAGACCCTTTGGACACAATGGAACATGTATCACAAACCAAAAATGCTCAGAAATATCGAAAAAAATAGCCTCGATTTCGGCCCTTCGACATTGTTTCCACTGAATGAAGGGATTGAACCGCACAACAAGAACACCAACCACTGGATCATATATGCTACTTCAGAATCTAATGGTTGTACTAACACTGTGTGGTTGAATTGAATAATTTTGAAATGGGTACATCACCCAAATCTAGCTAGGGGCACATCTCCCAAGCCTCTGAGAACAATCTCTCAAAACAAATATCAAAATGACCAAAAGATGTGAGAGTGGTGCGCTCCTCTCATTTTATAAGATAATTTTCCATATGGATACATTGAATGTGGTCTACTTCATTATGCATGTTCCCTCCTTGACTATTTTTATCATCTAAGATTTTGCCTTCTTTATCCTTGCTTTGTTGTCTTTCCACTTTGAATTGCTTTTCCTGCTTTTGGAAAAATCTTGATTATCCTAGATTTTCTCTGCTTTTCTTGTGCTTTTGCCTATTTTTCTGCTTCTTTCTTCTTTATGGACTTTCCTGCTTTTCCTTCCTACTTTATTCTTTTCTGAACTGGCTTCTTTTGTGTTGCTTTCTATCTTTTTGTGGCTTTGTGGATTTTTCTTGATTTTCTCCTAGTTTCCATTTGGGTTGAAAACTCACTAGGTCCACTTGATCTTATGCGCCCCACATTAGCCACCTAGAACATGATCTTAATTACAAAAATTAAATATTATCAAAAATACATTACAATTTAACATAGCGCTCTTATCCTAAGTCTTAAAATTTTAATCAACTAGGTAATTAATGCCTCAAAATTTGACCCCTTCACTTGTTAGGATTTGGATATAACTGTTAAAATTCAAGATGCTAAGACAGAAAATAGCAGCATTACATTCCATTTCACAATAATAGCATATACAGGATCACTGAAGAAACAACAAGCACAGCATAAACACAAGAGACAGAGATTTATCCTGGGAAACCCTCATGGGGTAGAAAACCCAGCAAAGCTTCCTCAATATAGATGACCAGCAATATACAAAGATGAAACCCTGAGACATGATCTCCTCCTCCACAATAGCAGACCTCTCCTCCACAAGTGCGTTATCCTCAAGTGAGTGAATGTGTATAATGAGGAACACACCTCCTCTATTTATACACTACTCTGATATGTATTTTACACAAGTACATGTAGGCTCGTATTTAACCATTAGGTTAAATACCCCATTATAACTGACTGGGCCGACCCCTCTAGGGTGGTCTAATAACCCTTTGACCCACATAACACATACAGGGCCGACCCCCACTAGGGAAGTCTAATAACCCAAGTTACCACATTCCGACGGAGGAATAAACATCTCCGGATATACAATAAGATCTTCACGGAGGAATGAATCATCTCCGGAATAATAAAGTACAAATATAATATTCTTTGAAGTTACAATATCTCAACACTCCCCCTTAACGAGAAGGATATTATAACAGCATCTGCACGAGCAAGGAGTCATCAACATCATACATGATACATCTATAAATCATTGGAAGCTTTCTCAACATCATCAGTAACTCAACCAGTTACTGGAATATCTTCAATACTGGAACATCAACATCTTCAGTACTGAGTCTTTATCTTCTGCAGCACTCAAACAGCTACAGCAACATCAATATCTAAATCCTCACGATTGTCAGCATCGCCATCACACGATCATCAGCATCGTCATCACATGATCAACAGCATCGTCATCTCATGATCATCAGCATCGTCATCATACGATCATCAACATCGTCATCTCACGATCATCAGCATCGTCATATCATCTCGATCTACAGCATCTGGATCATCTCGATCTACAGCATCTGGATCATCACGATCTACAACATCTGGATCATCTCGATCTACAGCATCTGGATCATCTCGATCTATAACATCTGGATCATCTCGATCTACAACATCTGGATCATCTCATCTACAACATCTGGATCATCTCGATCTACAGCATCTGGATCATCTCGATCTACAGCATCTGGATCATCTCGATCTACACCATCTGGATCATCTCGAACTACAGCATCTGGATCATCACGATCTACAGCATCTGGATCATCTCGATCTACAGCATCTGGATCATCTCGATCTACAGCATCTGGATCATCTCGATCTACAACATAAGTATCCTCAACCATACAAGTACATTAATCAATACATGTATCATCAAAAGTATGTATTCTCACCAATACATCTATCATCAAAACATGTATTCTTACTAATACATATATCATCAAAAGCATGTATTCTCACTAATACATCTATCATCAAAAGCATGTATTCTCACTAATACATCTATCATCAAAAGCATGTATTCTCACTAATACATCTATCATCAAAAGCATGTATTCTCACTAATACATCTATCAATACAAGTATCCACACTGATACAAGTATACACAACAGCAGCATACCCTGCAACACACATGATCCAATTACGGGATGGTCAATCCCTCTCACTTTAGGACATAGGTCCAAGGATGATACAATCCTGATCCACTTATGGGATGATCAATCCCTCTCAATTTAAGACATCTCTCATGTCTATGGATGATGCAATCCAGATCAACTTACAGGATGATCAATCCTTATCCTTTTAAGACACCTCACCATGTCTAAGGATGATGCAATCCCGAATCAACTTACAGGATGATTAGTCCTTATCACTTTAAGACACCTTACCATGTCTAGGGATGATGCAATCCCAATCTACTTACAATATGATTAGTCCTTATCACTTTAAGACACCTCACCATGTTTAGGGATGATGCAATCCCAATCTACTTACAGGATGATTAGTCCTTATCAGTTTAAGACACCTCACCATGTCTAGGGACGATGCAATCCCAATCTACTTACAGGATGATTAGTCCTTATCACTTTAAGACACCTCACCATGTCTAGGGACGATGCAATCCCAATCTACTTATAGGATGATTAGTCCTTATCACTTTAAGACACTTCACCATGTCTAGGGACGATGCAATCCCAATCTACTTACAGGAGGATTAGTCCTTATCACTTTAAGACACATCACCATGTCTAGGGACGATGCAATCCCAATCTACTTACAGGATGATTAGTCCTTATCACTTTAAGACACCTCACCATGTCTAGGGACGATGCAATCCCAATCTACTTACAGGATGATTAGTCCTTATCACTTTAAGACAAGTCTCATGTCTAGGGACGATGCAATCCCATCACGTACATTTTGAACCGAGTTCATGGACGATGCAGTCCTCACGTACATTTTGAACCCAGTTCATGGACGATGCAGTCCTCACGTACATTTTGAACCCAGTTCATGGACGATGCAGTCCTCACGTACATTTTGAACCCAGTTCATGGACGATGCAGTCCTCACGTACATTTTGAACCCAGTTCATGGACGATGCAGTCCTCACGTACATTTTGAACCCAGTTCATGGACGATGCAGTCCTCACGTACATTTTGAACCCAGTTCATGGACGATGCAGTCCTCACGTACATTTTGAACCCAGTTCATGGACGATGCAGTCCTCACGTACATTTTGAACCCAGTTCATGGACGATGCAGTCCTCACGTACATTTTGAACCCAGTTCATGGACGATGCAGTCCTCACGTACATTTTGAACCCAGTTCATGGACGATGCAGTCCTCACGTACATTTTGAACCCAGTTCATGGACGATGCAGTCCTCACGTACATTTTGAACTAGTGGTTCCAGGATGATGCAATCCCCATCACTTTATTCTCGAAGACCATACGTCTACGGATCAATTCAGGGACCAAGGTCCGGGGATGATACAATCCCCACTTCTCGGAGACCTTACGTCTACGGCTCTCTTTAGGACTGAAAGTCCAGGGATGATCCAATCCCCTCAACTGTCCACTAAGGACTTCATTCTCGAAGACCTCACGTCTACGGCTCTCTTTAGGACTGAAAGTCCAGGGATGATCCAATCCCTTCAACTGTCCACTAAGGACTTCATTCTCGGAGACCTCACGTCTACGGCTCTCTTTAGGACTGAAAGTCCAGGGATGATCCAATCCCCTTAACTGTCCACTAAGGACTTCATTCTCGGAGACCTTACGTCTACGACTCTCTTTAGGACTGAAAGTCCAGGGATGATCCAATCCCCTTAACTGTCCACTAAGGACTTCATTCTCGGAGACCTTACGTCTACGGCTCTCTTTAGGACTGAAAGTCCAGGGATGATCCAATCCCTTTTCTTTCTTGGAGACACCTATCTACGGCTCACTTTAGAACAAGTGTTCAAGGATGATACAATCCCCACATGTATTCTCATCAATATACTATCGATCCTGGGAACCCATACAGAACCTGATTCACACTTCTTCTTTAATTGCACCATTAAGAGAATGGTCTTATCTAGCCACTTGGAGCAAACATCTCATCATGATTCTCTTCCTCTTTCTAAGAGAATCTTCTAGCCACAAGCCTTCTATATTTTGTTTGATTTGTAAATCTTCTTGTTGAACATCCATCACTTGTTCGGTGTTCATTATTCTTCATGATCTTTCCTACAAAACAAAATTAAGTACATGATTAGTAATCCTTCATAATCATGAAATCATGATAACCTATTATGCATACAGATATCATTTATATAGTTATGCAACTATCTTGACCAATACTTTGGCACAACACTTTCCCATATCCTGTATGCATACAGTGGCTATCTAGATGCCTTCCATCTCTACCAGAACATACTATCGAGAGTGTGCACAGCTCTTAGCATGTCAGCAAAGAGGTTTCATTCTAGACAAGCAACAATGGAATGTTTGTCCAACTTACCAATCATATGCATATTAGTAGTATAATGTTCAATGCTCTATGAATGTTTGCACTCAGCATGATATGTTCTAGGAATACAAATATGCATACAAGAAATATCATTTACTATTTCAAATAACAACTCAAATACTTATCTTTTATGTTTGTGTGGTTGCCTCCCGCTTGATCTTCTATATGTCCTTTGAACTTCTATTCATTCTGTACCACTGTGCATGCTCAAGTGTGCACTAGTGTCATCCTCATGATCTCATACACAAACATTCATTCATTAGTATATTCTCAAAACATTCTAATTCTAAATAATCTTGAATATGTATAGTCATGATCATTAGTATTCAAGGTTTCAAGTAAGTCTTCTTTTACTCATGCATATTCTTGTTTGATCATAGTACTCTTCTGGTTAATTAAATCATGCATAAACCCTTGATTACTAACTTTATGAATAAGCATAACCAATCATATCAAGTATACTTATATAAGGGATCCTAACACAAGGTAAGATTCATGGGAAACATACCTGGATTAGTATACCTACTTGGTTATGTACAACATACCTAAACAATCTCTTCAATGATTTAGAGATCCTGAGCTAGAACCTGCATGTCTCATAGGTTAAGCATAATATAACAAAGTCATACATACCTCGTAAGTAGAACAAAGATTATGGATGAGTCTTTGTCTTCATGTTTTCATGGTCATGGAACCTGATTTGTCTTTTGTGATGTACCTGTATCTTGTTAGCAGACAACATCAACCTCACACAACATCATAATGCATTAGTACAATCATAAGTGTCAACACCCTAACCAATGAATATCTTCTATCATGCATTCATAATTTTGTTAAGGTTATACGACAAATCTAAAATCAAAATTGTACTAACTGTAATAACCTGAAGACAAACATACCATAAACTTAATCATGGACAAATATCGAAACATACCTCAATGAGTCATACCTGTCGAGATCGCTTGTATTCTTCTTATGTAAGCCCTTATCCTCATATCCCTCTGAGACAGGAACTTCTTCACTTATGCAGGTGACCAATCCATCTTCTTCTAGGATTAACCCAATCCACTTGATTTGCAAGAACTGGACCTTGATGAGCTGATCAAACTGGTATATTCAGAATTTGAAAACTGCAAAGTTTTACTCCTTAATTTTGCCTTTGAAACTTTCGGATTCACTGGACGTGACCCTGAACTGGGGTTTGATGAAGCCCACTCTTTTGCCCCATCAAAAGGTTTGATCCAAAGCTCTAAGCTTCTATTTTTCTGAGGAGCTTCCAGCCGTGGTCACAGATTTCAAAAATTCCCATTTTTACAGAAGCCCTAATTTTCCACTTTTCTGATCAAAGTCCCGAACTAGGGTCTAATCAATCCCGGCCTTCTGCCCAACCAAAAATTCTGATCTTGGTCTCTAAATTTCTATTTTGATGAGTAGCATCCAGCCGTGGTCTCCGATTACAAAAATTCCAACTTTCTTCAAAGCCCTAAATTCCGGAAGCCATGAATGAAGGTACCAAAAAATAATTCTGTTTTGACAGAAATATGTACTTGATTGTTTCTGGTGTAACTCCGAAATTTTTTATCCACAGGGTCTGAAAAAGTTTTCTGAGATAGCCTGACCTGTTAGCTTTCCATCCTGACAGGTCTGACCTCAATTGGATGTTCTGAGAGAGAGTTATGCCAAATGTCGCAACGTGACCTGTTTTGGGAAAATACAGGAGAGCGAACTTGTACGGCGTGCCACGTGTCACTGTTTGACCTTCGGCCTATGAAAAAGTTTTCTGAGATAGCTCGTCCTGTTATCTTTCCATCCTGACAGGTCTGACCTCAATTGGATTTATGATCTCCTCCTCCACAATAGCAGACCTCTCCTCCACAAGTGCGTTATCCTCAAGTGAGTGAATGTGTATAATGAGGAACACACCTCCTCTATTTATACACTACTCTGATATGTATTTTACACAAGTACATGTAGGCTCGTATTTAACCATTAGGTTAAATACCCCATTATAACTGACTGGGCCGACCCCTCTAGGGTGGTCTAATAACCCTTTGACCCACATAACACATACAGGGCCGACCCCCACTAGGGAAGTCTAATAACCCAAGTTACCACATTCCGACGGAGGAATAAACATCTCCGGATATACAATAAGATCTTCACGGAGGAATGAATCATCTCCGGAATAATAAAGTACAAATATAATATTCTTTGAAGTTACAATATCTCAACAATAACTATAGGGGTTGGTTAAGAAGAAGAATATTCATGGCTCATGGAGGGGACATTACATGGTGAAGGTAGTTTTATGTCGATCTTCTTTACTGACCAGCACTTGGTTATAACTAGAGAAACCATCGAGCATTGACATCATGCCTATTCCAATCACCCTTTGCAATAAAGTTTCCATATTCGGTGGAGGGTAGTTATCTTTCTAGCAAGCCCAGTTTAAGTTTTATAAAGTCAATGCAAAGCTTGATATTTCCATTATTTTCCTTACAAAAACTAGATTTGAACACCATGAGGAATGTCTAGTTAGGGCAATAATTATTGCGGTTAGCATCTTTTGAAACTCTTTTAAAACAATGGGGAACACCTTAGGGTTAATCTGTCTCGGCTTCTAGCGAAAATGATTGGCATCTTCTTTCAAATGGATATTGTGCTGGAAAACCTCTTCATGATATGACTTGATCTCATAATATGAAAAGGAAAAAACATCCTGATATTCTCGAACTAAGCTTACAAGGTCATTTATCTCCTTTTCTGATGTAACCTTACCAATTTTTATTAGATTTGGTTATGTTTGTGTTCCAATATTTACTTCTATGTGATTTCCAGCTTTCAACATTTCCTTTTCGGGCTTATGCCTATCTTGTCTGTAAAAATTGTGCTCCCATTCAATTATGCTCTTTAGAACTCCATTCGTAGGCGTCTCTTCATTTTCAGTGTAATAATAGTTTTCCTCTTTATAACTTATCTTACAACCAGAGGATTCTTAGACGTTGTGAATAAACCTTGGGATTTGTTTATCATTTTTAAACACCTTCCAGTGGTCTAAGTTGTATGGGATGGAGGGCCTGAAATTTATCCGAACTTTACATTCCCCTTGATTATCTCGTCAGTAGGATGGAGGGTTGAGGCTACTACTCCTAGCTAATCAACTTTTGTATTTTCATCTCTAGGCATGTAACGTCCCCATCCCTCAATCCGGCCAGCAGGAGGGGACATTCACTAAATCCGGGCCTCTAAATTTCGCCCATAAGCAGGATTACGAGTTCATAACAATAAAAAAAAACATGTGTGCAGATACATAATAAAAATACACAGTGGAAACAATACAATCCACACACACATCATGCAATTTACAGGCATAATTCTAGCACGAATACAACTAAAAATCATTACACATCGGATACATAAGAAAAAATATATTTGAGCAAAGAAGATGAAAGAAACTGGTTGTGTAAGAGCAATTTTCCACCCAACCTTAGGCACTCTGTCCATCATATACTCTTTCTGTTGAGAGGCCAACCCCAAGCTGGGATACGAGGCCACCAGGTTAAAGGAAACACCTGCAAGATTCTATCTCTCGGCCCACAACCCATTATGCTCACTGTGCTTAGCCAAAAATATAAACCCAAGCTCTATAAGGGACTCACTAAGCCATCACATCCATGGCACTCCTTCCAACTGCCCCACACAACACAAGGAAGGCATTTCCCTTCACTAATCCACAGTTCCCTTAGGAAATCCAACCCTTATAGTGCTTACCAATGTGTGCAGTAAGAGTCCAACCTGTTGTATGCTAATGGAGAACCTCTTGCAACATTAATCCATGGCTTGTCAAGCATCCAAAAGTAGAAAAACTCAATGGGTAAAGTTTCCTAGATTTCCCAACCTCCATGCTCACCTACAACCATCTATTTTGCCTTCCAAAAATGTAGCTCTATCTTCAAATTCGAATTTTTGGGTTAAACACAGTTTAGTAATGGACATGAACATCAATAGAAAACTCTATGTCGTGTAGAAAACATACATGAGAGAATGATCAAAAGAGTGTTGAATCCAAGGATATGAGGTAAGGGTGAAAATACAACTGACATAACTTCTGACCATAGAATAAATAGGACTGTTTATAGCTGACATAACTGTCACAACCCCCATGTTTCCATAACTACATGAAGTGAATTTTCCCACCAACCTCAAATATGCATTCAATGATTGGATTTAATAGTCAAGAAAAGGTAATTGGCTTATTTAAGGCACAAGGTATATTTTGGATGAGTTCTAAGGTTGACACATGGAAACATAGTATTTGGTTTACCCATAGGCCCCCTTTCCTCTTCCCCTCTAGTGGAATCATAGCCCCTCTAGTGCTCTTTACACAACCATCTTGGACCATTTATTAATTTCCAACATAATATTTGCATACATTTCGAATTGGCATAGTAAGCCAACCATATGGTCCAAATAAAAATATATGCATCATACATGCCTAGCCATTCTCTAGTCGAGCCTTGGCCTTGAGCTCTGCACTAGGAATCCATACTAGCATATTTACATCATTTACATAATTTTGATTAAATACATTCCAAGTCAAAACTAGGGGTATTACAAGGCACCGCTGTGATGTTCAATGCATCAAATAATTCCATGGTAACCCAGCAAGCATTCCTATACTTCTTCAACCTTTCACTCTTGCATGCAAAGATATTCTTGATTTGGGAAACAACTAAATCCAAATCACCTTTTATACTTAACTCTTTTATGCCCATGTCCTTAGCAATTTCTAGGCCTTGCAAGAGTGCTTCATACTTAGCAACATTATTCGAAGCATCAAACTCAAGTCTAAAAGCAAAGTTAAAGGTTTGCTGAGATGGCGAGGTGATAACAATACCGACCACTTTTCCTTCTTTAGAATAAGCACCATCAAAACCCATTCTCCAAACTTCACTGATTTTATCATCTTTATTTTTTTCTTTTTTGGGAGCTAGGAAGTTTGACAAAATGGCATAGCTACCAAATCTATCTAGCTCATGGACATACTCATTATCTAACATGTTCATATCTTCAACATGAAATTTCCTTTCCTTTTCCCTATACAACCTTACATGGCCATCTTCATTATCTGGGACCGTGGCATAGGTCCAGTTCTATGAATAAAACCACCAAGGGAAGCAACCCACATTCTAGAACAACATCCCCCATGTACTTGGAATTTCGATCACCACTACATCCATAGTCAAGCTTATATCGGGATAGGATGCTAACTTTACAGGCAAGTTCATGATTATACCTATTACATCAATCTCCCTGGAATCTATTGCACAAACATTCTGATATGGCCTTGTGACATGCAGGTTCAATTGCTCCATGAATTTTCTGGTCATGATGTTGGATGAGGCACCCAATTCAAGCATGCAATTATGGAGCAACATGTTATTTACAACTAAGGATGCATAGAATGGGGGATGATCTTATTTATGAGGATCCATGCTATGTAATATGACAAGAAGGTCTTCATTCACTTTCTTAGGATTGTTAGGAATGACTTCTTTTGGTTTCTTGGGAATGACCTCCTTTGGCTTTTCATGTAATTTATCCTTTTGACTAGGGATCTTAAGGATTTTAGTTATAGGAACAAGCATTTTTGCACTAACCATCCAGCTAACCACATCAATATTCAAATATGAGGGAGGAGGATTAGTTACCTTTGGAATATCAAGATTAGATTTGGTTGGAATTGAAGTCATTCTTCTTTGGTAGGTAATTCCTTAGAACTTTTCCATCTCTCTGATCTCATCTAGAGTAGGATTTTCTCCAAATAGCTTGGTCACATTGTCTTTCTCGTGTGCCATTTCTTTAGCCTGCTTCCATGTTTCTTTAGACACTGTATGAGTTCTACCAATTGCATTTATGTACTCTGGATGACTAGGATACCCAACAAAATTATTTGTCTCGGGAGGAAATTGTTCATTGATGTAATTGAAATTTGTACAAGTTGCTTCCTCAAGAAACTCATTGCAAGCTCTGCAAAAAGGGGGAACTTATTCTGTGACCATATGTTTTGTTTCAAGTTGATTTGGAATTCTCTGGTCATGGGAAGGAAACTTTCTTTCCCACTCTGGATTGGGTCTAGGTGGAAATCTCTTGGCAAGAACATGGGATCTATCTCTTTCCATGGCAAATGGTTTGTTCTACATGGAATTTATCTGAGAGGCATGATTTACTTCCATGGCTTTAATGAAATCAGTTAATTCGCTTAGAGGTTCTTTGGATAGGTCCTTGTTGTCTGTTTCTTTTTCTTTACTATCTGGTTGTCTAGAAGATGAAGTACCCCTTGTGAAGCCTGGAATGTTTGATTTTCCTAAAGATTGCATGTTTTTGTCAATCTTCTCAACTAATGTCAGGGCTTTCTTCAAATCAGTGGGTTCTTTATCTCTTATTTGATATCTCATTTCTCCGTTGAATGATTCCATGTAATAGATCAAGATTGAGCCATCGGGAGGTTTAATGTCGACATGGAGGCTTGAAATAAGATTATTGAATTTCTTGTTAAATTCCTCCATGGTTTCATTCTTGTTCTTTTTCATACTATTGAGGGCAGCCAACAAATGTCTATCTTCTTTCTTATCTCCCCATATTTCCAGGAATCCTTTCTCAAACTCTTTAAAAGTCTTATAACTATCATTATCCAACTCGGAAAACCAATCAAAATCCTCCTCTTCTAAGGAAAGGGAAAACAACTTCATCTGCACATCTTCATGTTTACCATTAAAACACCATTTTTTAAAGCATTGGGAAAAAAATTTCAAATGTGCCTTAGCACTTATTGCATTGTTTCTCTGGAAGGAAGGCAAGTTTTCAATTGCCTTCTCAGGAACAACATGAGGATAACCATTTATAATAGTAAAATCTAATGGACTAAAAAAATCTCCCATTTTAATATCTACTTCAGAATTTTCAAAGAAAAAGTGGATATCTAAAACAGACTCAGATCCGAGATTCTCGAGGATTCTACAAGAAGTAATTTTATTCAATATTCTCAGGTAAACCTTTTCAGGCTCAGGGATGATATAGAATAAGCCTTCATAGTTCCTTCTTGTTGAATACCTTGTCAAGTTATTTGACAGCGAAGTCACCAAATGGACCAGTAAGTTTTAAAAATTCACTGGATGTGTCAAACAAAGTAAAAATAAACAAGAACAAACAAAAAGTCGTAACCCGGGAATAGAAATATTTATCCTCAGCAACAATGCCAAAATGTTGCCCCTAATACACACCTGGGGGGAATGTGGAAGAAATATTCAGGACGCTTGGTGTGTCCTTGGGGGAAAGTCAAAGTCAAGTGATGTCACATGATTACTTGACTCCTCCATCTAGGATACTCCTAGCTAAGCCAAGGGGGGTGGTCCCTATAAAAATTAAACTAAGGATTTTAATCTACAAAAGGAAAAGCTAATTCTAGGAGTTAAAAAATATGAGCAAAATTACTGAATCAAGAGTATCTGCAAATAAATTAAATCAACAACCATGTATTTAATGAAACAACATTCACAACATTTGTAGATTGATTTAAAACCATGAAATTGAAAAAGTAGACCAGTGTCGCTATGTACAAATTGTTGTTGTTGTCTTGGGAATGTATTGCAGATGTCTTGTTGTTAGTTTTAATTATTAATGAGTGATTAAGGGAGTGGGTTAATTTGGGTTTGGCCCAAATGAGCTTAACTCTTTGAACTGATCACTTTAAAGCGTCTTTACCAAGTTTCCAATGGGGAAATCCATAACCTTCTTAAAGTATCCCTCTGACTCTATGGTAGTCACCCTTCGCGACCTCCTAAGTTCTCAAAGAAAATTTATTTGGATTTCGTATTATTCTAGTCACTCCACCCTTTCTGATTGGCCAACTAGTCACACTAAGCTGCAGCGGTCAAGATCATATGGGGAAGGAGCCTTTGTAAATTTTACAAATTTTAAATTGAGTTGATTATCTAACTAAACCCAAGAGTCTATTTTCCACACACCACTTACTCGGGAAATCCCTTTCGACAGATGCAATACTTCAAGAAAGCAAGGGTGTTTATTTTAAACTTGCAAAAAATAAATGACGAACCAAAAAATAAATAAAATAAAAGTACTTTTAAGTGATTTGTGTGTGATTTGTTGTTTTAATCTAATGCTTGAAGAATAAAAGTAAAGTAAAGTAAAAAAAAGGACGAAAAGCAAACCCACGAAAAATATGACACAGATACCCCTTGGGGGATGGGGTGCAGGAATTGGGTAGCATGCTTGCTTTGTTCTTTTTTTTTATCACAATCAAAATAAAACAAGGAATGTTGTTGGTCCTTTATAATTGTAGGATCCAGATAGGTTACAAAGTCTTAGAAATGAATCAAGTGTTAGGATATTTTAATACTCCATCCTTGTCTTACTTGCATTATTTACCATTTGCTAGTACATAGTGATGTTATTTTCCCCCTAGTGGTGTGAATATGTCATCCAGGACTCAATATCCACCTAATTCTCCCTTCATGCATGGTTTTAGGACCACTAGAGGCAGTTCCCTACTTTTAAGGAGCCAACTCAATGTTCTAGTTCAGTCGACCTAAGTTAGATTACTCTTGTGGGGGGTTTATGCTCCGAATGCCACTGATTGTGGCTTCATGCGCCCTTTTCTAAGTGATTTTCATGTAAAGCTCATGGATTCGCCCTCCTTGTTCAATTAACTAACAGTAGCTTTAGTTAACTGAGATTTGGTTGAGTTTAACTGAGTTTGGGAGCTCTAGAGCACTGATAGAGGTGACAATTACTATGCTAGATCAACTGAGACTCGAATTCTCCTAGGTGATTCGAAGTATCTCCATTGTAACATCATTTTTCATTATATTTATTATTGGATCATGTGACATTATTATGCTCCTATCTGAGCTCTCATGCATGATTAATTGCCTGCTCATTTTTACTACAGTTTTAACTCCAATTCGTCTTTTCTGCTCATTCTTTCTCTGTGAGGTTTACTCAGCTCTTAGGTCTGTTGTGATTTAGAATTTCACATGGCATCAAATCCATTGAGTGTAGGTTGATAAGCTGCTTTCAGTAGTGCACTAGAAGCCTTTAGATTTCTACAGTAAATCTTTGTGCCATTGCATTGAATTCATTGGAGAAATCCTTTGAGGTCTACCCAGGTGTGAAGGATCCGGAAAAATGTGCCTATTGTCCTAAAGCAGTGCTCAGTAGTAGTCTATATCCAAAATTGAGAGTTTTTTGCAGGTTATTCAAAGTTTTTTTGAGTGCAGCAGTATCACCTTGTATTCGCTCCAACAATTCTCATGGAGAATTCGAACTCTCCTCTCTCCCAGGATGCTGCCACCCTTCAATTACCTTGATTGTAGGTATGATATGCAAATGGTATTGTGCAACAAGTCACTGTACAAGGTAACTATGGGAAAGGAGGTCTAACCTCAAGCAACTGTGGAGAATTTCAAGTATCTGAATATATTGGATGAAACATTCGGTTTCATGTGTATTCATATTTTTAGAGATCTACTCTTCCACCTCGATGGATTGAATACTCCAAGAGAGTTATGGTTGAATTTAGAGACCCTCTTCAGAAAAAAAAAAAGATGAGCTAAGGGGCCATATTCTGGAAAATGAGTTGATTTCTCTTCAAACGAGCAATTTCGAGACCATCCAACAATTCTTTTCCAAATTCAAATCTCTGGTCATGCAATGCAAGCAGTGTAGCATTGAGAAGAAGGATCAGCAGTTGGTGCTATCCATTCTAAGCAAGCTAGGTCCTGATTTCTCCATCTTTGTCTCTACCTCCCATTCAGGGTGAATGTCAATTCTTGGTTGGAATATGCCATCATTAGATGTTTTCATTGAATCTCTCATCAAAGAACAAGATAAATTGATCCAGATGGGCGCCTTGAAGGCCTCCAAAAATCAAGCTCTTGTGGTTGGAGAAGCAAAAAGTGCGAATGGAAAGAGGAAGCACAAGGGCAAGGAGAAGAGGCAATCTGAACCCAAGCATAATGCCAATTCAATTCCATCATAAGGAGCCTCCAAATCCAAGAAGGAAAAGCAAAAGGGATTTGAGAAATCCAAGTGTTCCTATTGCAAGAAAGGAAACCACCCCGATAGATCTTGCATGCAGAAGAAGATAGATCAGATGACCAAACTCCTTGAACATCATAACATTTCCCTTCCAAAAGGTGCAAGAGAGACTGATTATGGAAGTGACTCTTATGGTCATGAGATATGCCATGCACTGAAGGCTGGATTTTAAAAATCACAAGCCTTCCTCATAGATTCAGGAGCCTCCAAACACATGGTTTCCTCCATAGAATCATTTTATTCTCTAGATCTCAAAGATGGTCTCATTATTCACATGGGAGATAACTCTCAGATCTCTGCTAAAGGGAAGGGAACAGTACATCTGGAGCATGGAAAGTTCAAAAATGCTCTATTTGTGCCTTCTTTGTCAGCAAATTTGTTGTATGTATATCAGATGAATCACACAGGTTCACCGAAGAAAGTGGTATTTGGTCCTGACACAGTTGAGATTGCAGAGATGTCTACTGGGAATATTATAGCGAAAGGGTTTGCAAACCATGCCTCCAAGGCATATGAATTCTCCCATTTTTTTCCATACTCTATGCCTACCCCATTGGAATCTGATGAAGATCAGAGTGATATCTCTTCTAATGAAGATGCGGATCAAGATCTTGATGTTGACAATAAATTTCAAGGAGATTCATATTCAGATCCAACACATGCTCCCAATCCATGGCCAAGGCCAATATGGGCTCACAAAGTCCTTGTAGCTGCTGGGAACACAGTTGGGGATCCATCTGACCATAGAACCACCAGATCTCAATATCATACAAACCTTGCACTAAGTCATACAGATCCACTTCTCTCATAGAGGTGCTACATGATGGTGGGGTTTGACCAAAAATCCCTTGAAGAGACTTTCCATGGGAGATCTACAACCAATTACAAATCTCGGTTGTTTGACAAAGGGTACTCAAAGGTTCATGATTTGGACCACAATGAGCCATTCGCTCCAATAGCAAGAAGGGTTCCTGAAAGACTTGTTTTGGAAAATACAACTTCTACACAGTGGGAGGTACATCAGAGGATCAGATCTAGATCCAGATCCAGATCTAGCACCTGCATTGCTATCCTACATAGGAGCAGATTGCCAATATTTTTGCAAAGGCTTTCACTCAGGAAATTTTTTTCCTTCTCTACTTAGTATGAAGGTTCTTTGAGTTCCATATTGTTGTTGTTTTTTAGGGTGGGTATTTTTCCCATGAGGTTTTTCCCCATTTCCTTGTTTCATGGACAATTCTTTTATTTTTTATCATTTATTTGATTGTATGTGTGACCTTTGGTCTTAGTAACCAGGGCCCAAGATGCACAAGTATGGATTAAGGGGGGGTTTTAGGATATTTTAATACTCCATCCTTGTCCTACTTGCATTATTTACCATTTTCTAGTACTTAGTGATGTTATTTCTCCCCTAGTGGTGTGTAGATGTCATACAGGACTCAGTAGCCACCTAATGCTCCCTGCATGCATGATTTTAGGACCACTAGAGGCAGTTCCCTACTTTTTAGGAGCCAACTTAGTGTTCTAGTTCAGTCGACCTGAGTTAGCTAACTCTTGTGGGGGGTTTATGCTCTGAATGCCACTGATTGTGGCATCATGCACCCTTTTCTAAGTGATTTGCATATCAAACTCATGGATGCACCCTCCTTGGTCAGTTAACTGACAGTAGCTTCAATTAACTGATATTTGGTTGAGTTTAACTGAGTTTGGGAGCTCCAAATCACTAATAGAGGTGACAATTACTATGCTAGATCAACTGAGACAAGAATTCTCCTAGGTGATTCGAATTATCTCCATTGTAACATCATTGTTCATTATATTGAGTATTGGATCATGTGACATTATTCTGCTCCTATCTGAGTTCTCATGCATGATTAATTGTCTGCTCATTTTTACTGTAGTTTTCACTCTAATTCATCTTTTTTGCTCATTCTTTCTCTGTGAGGTATTCTCGGCTCTTAGGTCTGCTGTGATTTAGAATTCCATGGCAAAAAGTAGTAGAGGTTGTCTGGGATGTCTTAAATGTTTCAATAGGTTGAAATTTTTCCATCACGTCTCTCTACCTTCTCACTAATGTCTGAAAAACAACAAGTTCATTTGTATAAAGGTGGCCAAAGACACTTTAAGAGTGCCTTTGGAAAATGCTACAAAATTTTCTAAGTAAACTAGTATTGAAAAAGCAAAAATTTAACTAAGACAAACTATAAAGCTTGCCTACCTAGGATCTTTGCTTGCCTCTTTAAGAGATGGAAAGCAAATGCATAAGCACTATATTGCTAGATGAAAGATTAACTTCAACTTTTTCTTCTATATGCCCTTTTAGATATACGATTTTAAACTTGCAAAAATTAGAAGAAAACTAACTAGATCTAGAATGTAAGATAAACTTTTAAACATCAATATTTCAAACATTTAGATCTACTATAAATTTAATCTTTGAGTACAGATCTAAATAGAAACAAATCCATAACTGAAAAAAAGTTTGAGAAAAGAGGATCGAGAAGTCAATAATCCATGGGGGTTTAGCAGTAAAGGTTGACCCATCCTTTGACAACTATCAAAACTTCTTGCGTACTTTTTAGCATCCTGGAACACATTATGCAAATAATACCCCAAGAAGCACTTTATGGGTTGTCATTTTATCAACTAAGTGTCCACCACAAGGCTCATCATGACAAGCTTCGAGGATGTCACGGATTTCATCCTCTTTGACACAACGTCAAACCATAAGATTTGGCCCTGTGAAAAATAGGTATCCTTCAAGCCAGGAGTACCCAGCACTTTACTGAATGATGTATTGTCATTCTCTTGGAGAAAGGTGGTTTCGAAGTCTTCTTGTAGACAAATAGTTATCAATATATACATACCATTGAGTGTGAGTAGATAATGAAAAAAGATGTTGATAAGGAAAACTATCCTCAACTGGTAAAGCATCGCCTTCATTGGTAAGCCTAGAAAGGAAATCTACTACACATTATCATGTTTAGGATTATTAATGATTGTGAATCAAATTAACAACCATCTAGCCACTCTTCCATTAGTAATAGACTTGTTCATTAAGTAAAGAATGGAAATATTATTAGTATGAATGAAATCATGATAGCCAGTTATTTAATGATGAAACTTGTTAATAGAATAAATAACATCAAGATCAAAATTCATTTTTTGGTGCCATATAATTTAATTTTTCAAGGGATTTGTTCTTGCTAATGAAGTATATGCGTAAGGCTTCCACTCCTCTGATTGACCCAGTACCACTCTATTGGATGTGTTTGAAGCATCCACAAAGATATGAAATGGTATGGACTAATTGGGTTCTTAAGAAATTCAAAAGCAAATTGGCATTCATTAGTCCAAGTAAATTATGAATCTTTTTAAAGCATTGAAAATAAAGGAGATGCAATTTTAGTAAAATTTTCAACAAAGCAACGATGGTAACCAACATGTCCTAAAAAAAATCTTACCTCTTTCTAAGTTTTTGGACTAGGAATATTTAGGATTACCTCATTTTTTGTTGGGTCCACATTGATTCTTGCAAAAGTGTGATTTGAAAAACTATCCTAGCATGATATTGATATGATCAAGTTCTCATACTCCTTTGTCTATGAATTATGGCATTGACCTACAACACATGCTCGCTAATAATTACCTTGGCCATACTAGTCACTCTGTATTTCATGATGGCTTAATTAAACTCTTGATACTCATTGAGTTGAGGAAAACAAATAGATGTTGGGAGCATTTTCTTTTTTGGTATGTTTTTTAGTCTGAAACACAGACACGTAGTGATGACAAAGGAGTAAGGAAAAAATATAGAGATTCAAAAAGACAGAAAAGAATGGTGACAGAGCTTGAGAATGAACAATCAAAAGAGAAATTCGATGTTGTAAATAAGGAGGTATTAGAAATTTCTACAACAGAGGTACAGAGGAAATTGATTGAAGAGTTTTAGAAAGAAGAGGTTATTGCTCCTGATACCCGCAGGGATGTTGGGGAAAAAATTATGATCAAAGTGTTTTCACATGCTGATGAAACCGCTATTGTAAAAAATTTGGGAAAAGATTGGAAGCAACGAACCAAATCAAAGAATAAATTGAGAATGAATATGAAAGCTATTCTTGATGCAAAATTTTAAAAAGATGCTATAAACATCATAGAAGATTCCTCCAGCGATGAGGAGTTACAGGTTGCAAGTGAAGAATATTGTACTGCAGATCAAACCCTTGAATAAATCCAGTGAGAATTAAGGCATACATCAGATTTTCTAGAAGAAGCCTGCAAGGATAAAGGTAAACAGAAAGTTTGTGATTTTGAAATGGGTACTTTTTCGAAACACTCAAATCTTGAAGAATTGAATAAAAAAGAAGATCTTGCATATCAAAAGGCTGTGGAATCATTGTCAGAAGTAGAAGTTTTAAAGAAATCTTTACAATAATTTAAGAATCAAGATGGATATCTAAATGATTCCAATGAAAAGCTAATGATAGAAAATAGGAGGCTAAGGGAGGATCTGGAGGAGATCGATGCTAACTATGAGAAACTCATAACAATTTCTAAGGAAGTCTTAAGGAGAAAGAAGATCATTCAGTAGCAGAATGAAGGGTTCATACGCCAAAATAAGGAACTTCAAGCCAAGATTCAATTGATGGATGCAGAACACTCTCGGGTACAAAAAAGATCACAGGCACTTGATGGATTGACAATACTAGTTAAAGCAACTAAGAAGTTGTAACAAATCATGATCGAATGTTAGAGGTTGAATGCAGATCAATTTTTTTGAAGACTATTCAGGCGGACTTACAGGTCATATCCCCAGGATCTTCGATGGTAGTTTTGTTTTGTTATCAGCTATTAGTGTTAGGTGGAAAGCTTTTATTATAATTCATAAGTATAGACAAAATGTAAAATTCTCCTTTCTATTTTTTATCATTTCAATCCATAAAATTTGGATCTCAAACTATTTTAGTTTTGGAAATATTTTGTATATGTAAACATATATATGACAGTGAAGAATAGGGAGTTTTTTGGATTGGGAAAAGTGTTTTCGGAGATCAATGTAATGTCCCCACCCATCATACCAGTGTGATGGAGAGAATGTTAGACTAAAGCCAGGGCATCTAGCCCCATGAATTTATTAAATAAGCATTCACATAATATAAAAAGACATCTGGAAATGTATGGTTATAAGAAAACACAGCGGAAGTAATTTCAATAACACATCCATCATACATTCAAGATATTCATCAAATAAATAATTGTAAAGTTAACACAAAAGAGTACTTATCTTATAACAAAGTAGCCCCAAGCAACTGGCTATGCAATTGCAACGTTCCACCCAACCATAGGCCAGTTGTGATCATCAATATCTCAACACACTTCCACCCACGAGCTGGGCATGATCTCTTCAAGGAATCAGGGAACAACAGACTCACACATAGCCCAAAGATACACCAAATCAGCCAAGTATAGTTGGTTTTATCAAGCTGTTAGGCAATGGAAGGAAGAATTGCTAAGCTAGTGGGATCATCCATAGAGATATGGGTACCCTCTACAAGATCTATCTAGCGTGGCTCCCACAATACCTACACACCTGGCACATGGAAGTACTCCCTTCACTACTACACAGTCCCTCAGGCCATACCTTGCAATCTAATATTGTTCAAGGTGTGCATAGAAGAGTAGCCAACCCTCTTGATCTTCTTGAGAGGTTATCCCCCTCACTAGGTTTATCAAGCCAATTCAAGTCCACTTCCACTCCTAATTTCTTGCTCACAGTTCAAACCAATGCAGGGATGCACCCAACAACAAAAATACAAGTGCTGAAAAACGTGGGCAACCAAAACAAACTGGTAGATGGGAAATAAACCCTAGGAGAGCCATTCGTTTTCAGAAAACGTTTATATGCATTCCAGGGGCTGAAACGACCTCTATAAACCCCCAAAACGTGACTCCCTTTCTCCCAACCACTGTGCAACACAAAAACGAGCTCCCAGCTATGGAAAAATGCAGGAAATTGGTCAAAAACGTGATGGGGAATGCCCAGCTAACTCAGACTGCGTGAGAGAGGAAATACTATGGGTTCAAACTGGCTTTGGGCACCATTTTGTAGGTGTTTTCTTGCCCCAGAAGCAAAAGTACGTTTTTCCAGGTTGATGGCTTGCCCATGCACGAAATTGGCTGCCGTGCCTCTTCATTCCCAAGGCATTAACTGCCTCAACCAATTTCTGGAAGAATTAAATGATTGGATGCATAAGTCAGAATGGGTAGTTGAGGGTTTATTCATTGACATTTGACTTATCACCATTGGCTCAAGGGTTTGAATAATTTCCCTCCCTATTCCTTGTAGAATCATGCCCCCATCGCTTTGTTGCATTGCATAGCTAGTTGTGGGTATTTCATTAAAATTCGTATTTACATGATGTCTTAATTTACATTGTGCATGTCCAGCACAAGAACCATAGGCATCTATTTTTTTAATTGCCGATACATAAAACGCTAAATCAATGGTGGGGCCTTGGCCTTGAGCTCCTCACCATGATTAAATAACAATATTTACATCATTTATGATTTAATGCAAAGGGGGTCAAAATGGGGACATTACAATCAAACTATCGTTATCTATCAGGCATGTATATCATTTTTCATTTTATATAAAGATAGTTATGGAATGATTATATTCGAGATGAGCCAATGTTTGTTTAAACCAATTGATTTGTAATTATGTTCTTTGATAGTAGTCTTCTATCCTGGAATTCTTATGAATGAGTTGAAATGTTTATCGTTTGCTTGGATTCAAAATTTCTCACTCTTTATGTAATTCATTACTCATTATCTTGTTATACATGTTCATAATTATATTATATATTGTTAAGTTATTATTGCTTCTCGCCTGATCTCCTATTCACACCCACTTCGGCTATTCATATACATAAAGTTTAGTAATTTATTAGTAAACTCTAAGATTCCCTGGACTTTGAACCTTAGTAGTCTAGGTGCAGACTCCAGTGATAACAGATAATAACCAACATGTCCTAAAAAAATTCTTACCTCTTTCTAAGTTTTTGGACTAGGAATATTTAGGATTACCTCATTTTTTGTTGGGTCCACATTGATTCCTACAAAAGCATCATTGGAAAAACTATCCTAGTAACTAGGGTCAATGTTACTAAACATATCAATTTGAACACATCCAACTCTAATTTCCTACTCAATCAGTCAATTCAAAATTCATTTAGAAAGAAGGTGGAAACATACCGAGATTCTAGGGGTTGTATACTTCGTAGGTGCTTGTCAATGTCAAGTCTCATCCTTCACTTGAACATATGCTCTCTCATATATGCAAACAAGATAACCAATACACCTTCCTCAAAACAAATTTGGCTATTTTAAACAAAAGACCAAAAATCAACATTGAACTCATGACTAATTAAGTAAATTGATCTCTCAGGTTAGAATCAATTATTTCCAAAATACTACACATAAAGAAAACATATAATGAACACAAGTATTTGGGGGAGGGAAAGAAGATCAATCTTATGTGTATTATTAAGAGACGACAACAAAGAATAAGAAATCACATGAGTATTTGATGCAATGCCTCCTTCACCAAACTAGATTCCTCCTACCTGGACCACTAATTCGTTTCCATCCAATTCTCTTGTTTGATATTTGAATAAAAGGGTTGATCAAAGGTGATCAAGGTCCCCACTCACTCTAGAAAGAAGAGAAACTCGGAAAAAGGAATTCATTAGGGTAATGGCACTATAAAAATCCTCAAAACTCAGATTCCTAACCTCCATCATATAGCTATAATGATAATATTTCCCCTCCTTCATGTTTAGGGATTTCTTTTATTCTTGGAGAGAGTGGTTTAGGGAGTCGGATCGGGTGTAATTGATTTTATGTGGACTAGAAATGACCTTCAACCACCCAACACATACATGTGAGAGTGTGTTTTTTTTCATTTTCAAGTTTTTAATATGTATATGCGTGTTTCTAAAGAGTAATGTGTGGATACGTGTGTTGCTAATAGACAACCCATGTATGCAAGCCTAAATATAGTTTTTTGAAATATTTTTGACATTTTTGGATGTGCAAGAGGGGTGTAGGGGGTTTAAGCCTTTAGTAATGAGTTTGAAAACACTATAATATAATCCCCCTAATGTATGAGGTCAGAAGAGAATCCGATGGTCGAAATGCATTATAAAATGGATTGGGAACTTGATGGGTGGTCAAAATGCATTATAAAATGGATTGGGAACTTGATGGGTGGTCAAAATGCATTATAAAATGGATTGGGAACTTGATGGGTGGACCCTAGTGGGGTGCACCAAGACTATATCAGAAAAGACATCTGCGACCAAAAACCAAGCATCAGAAAACTCTCCTCTTGAGGTGAGCATACCCATGCTCATGTGTAAATAAGCATGGTTTTCAAATCAAGTACACTGCAGATCCATGAAGTATATAAAAAATGCTAAATCATGGCCATGAAAAAGATACACAGTGGATCCATGTCAAAAATAGATCATAGTCCCGAAGAGATACATAGTAGATCTATCTCTCAGTATTTAGCAGGAGAAGTGAGTCTAAATTGGTTCTCCATGTAATACCAATGCTATATAATATATGGTATAGTCTTGTGCAACTCAAACAATTACAAAAATTCCCTTACCTACTATTAAATTTTTGTTATCTCAAACTCAATTGCCAAGAAAGTTAGATATTTGGTTGGCTACGATTCAAGACAATGACTCGGCGATTCTAACTTCCAATACCATCAAATAAAGGTTGGGACTTCAATCTCCATATAGTCCAAATGTTGAGCCCTTCATTGAATGAGATCATGAAGAGTCCTCATTGTCTACCTTATTCAAAATTGATCTTGAATAAGACATGATTGATGTTATTGATCATGCTTTCTAACACAACATTATTTATTACTTGTAAACACAACAATGTCCTCCCCATCTTGAGCTTAATTAAGGAATAAGATTTAGACTAGAAGCCACAAAGTATTATCATTGTCAATTTGTTGTTTCATAAATCTATTGATAGAATGCTTCTCTATTGTACTAACCAATGCACTTCCCAATGGATGTTAAAGGCACTTCATGGGGCTTCTAATCAAAACATTCACATAGGGGGGCACTTTGTAGTGAAATACACTATTCAAAAGGTCATGAAAATGGGTTTTTATTAACCCTCCATTTTTTAAGGTTCCTTTAAATTTGTTCAGTCATGTGAAAACTACCAACACTCATCTAGAAGGAAAAC
This sequence comes from Larix kaempferi, assembly GCA_027924585.1. Lineage (NCBI taxonomy): Eukaryota > Viridiplantae > Streptophyta > Pinopsida > Pinales > Pinaceae > Larix > Larix kaempferi. The sequence continues at coordinate 33,692,851 of BSBM01000361.1, read as the reverse complement.
ATCGTTACCTTACCATTAAACCTTGTTATTGCAACATTTCCTAATTTGCAAAATGTGGATTATACTTCGTTGGCTCAATCAATTATTTGTCCTTCATAACCCCCCCCCTCCACACACAGGTTAATTAGTGGACTAGTTCAACCTTCGTGGTGAGTCGATCCCTTTCTCATTGATTTTTTTCTCCAAATCTAGTAGGATTTTTGTCGAAAGTTATAGTTCCACTTTATTGGTGAGGACTTTGACCATAGAACTTTACCCTCAGAGGTTTTGACCCATTTTAAGATAGCCAAGGTTGTTAGACTTTGGAAAATATAATTAGATTACGGTAGAACTTTACCTCGCCAGAATTAAAGATAAATTTGAATTTGTTCACTTATTAACTCACTCTTTATACAATTGCACATATGCAAAAATTACCAAAAGAAATACGCCACAATTGAGTGTGACGATCATACTTTGAATAGAAAGTTGAAACTTTTTTCTCCAAGTTCATAAAATTGACAATAAAATGATTGACTTTGAACATAAAATTTCAACATTATTAATGTGCACCCCTAAAATTCATAAAATTGATAACTTTGACATTTACATTTTAAAAGAAAGTTGAAACAATTTTCCCCAAATTCATAAAATTAACAATAAAATTATTGACTTTGAACATAACATTTCAACATTATTATTATGCACCTCTAAAATTCATATAATTGATTGCTTTGATATTTACACTTTAATGGAAAGTAGAAACAATTTTCCTTAAATTTATAAAATTGACAATAAATTTAATAGAAAGTAGAAACAATTTTCCTTAAATTCATAAAATTGATCATAAAATGATTGACTTTGAACATAAAATTTCAACATTATTAATGTATACCCTTAAAATTCATAAAATTGATAACTTTGACCTTTATACTTAACATAATTAAAAAAAGCAAAATTTTAATAAACAAATCAATTTTTATTTCCCAAATTCATAAAATTGACTTCTAATACAAAATTCCAATATAATTAACATACATCCTCTATATCCAAAAAAAACATACAAAATTTCCCAAAGTCAAACAATTGACTTTGAATACAAAGTTCCAATATGATTAACATGCATCCTCTATCTTCAGAAAATAGATAAAATTAATGAGTTTGAAAATAAAATTTCAACATGAATCATAGTGATAAACTTATGACCCTCTTAACTTGATTATGAATGTGTATTAATTTTAAGATTATAAATATGTAAATCTTAATGATAAACTTATGGCCCTCTTGACTTCCAATATGATTAACACATCCTTTATATCTAGAAAATAGATAAAATTGATAACTTTGAAAATAAAATTTCAACATGAATCATAATGATAAACTTATGGCCCTCATGACTTGATTATGAATGTGTGTTAATTTTGAGATGTACATATTAAACTAATTAAAACTTAAAAAGTTTTTTTTTTATTTTCTAAAAATTTTAGAATTAAAAAATATATATAATTTATATATTTCCATAATTTATAAAAATAATTATTTTAAATATAAAATTTCAGCATTGATCATTTGCAACATAAATTGATACAATCAATGTTCACTGTAAGGTGTAAATTTCAAAATACACTCAGAATTAGTGAATAATAATTATCAAGCAAAAAAAATGATTGTTACTCCCTTTTAGTGAATAATAATTATCAAGCAAAAAAAAATGATTGTTACTGCCTTTTAAATCTCAAGATGATAAAATCCAACTACAAACAATGAGCAATAATCTTACGACAACAATAGTAGTGACCAATTATCAAGCACTCGATTTTGACCTAATTATCAACCACTCGATTTTTATCTAATTACTATAGTTAGAAGAAACCCAAAAAGACAATTGGTTCGACCCACACGTTTTCTTTTGCAGACTTTCTTGATTTAGTGAGCATTTGTCTTACTCTTTCACGAATCGTGGGCTTTCACAAATCGTTGGCTGTGCCGTATTTTACACTTTCTATTCAGTATTAACTCGAACCCCCAAAAAACAATCGCCTCCAGTCATCTCTGAAAGCGATTACGAGAAAGGTAAATTGACAAATTATGAGGGGCAACGACTTCTCTGGGGACTTTAATATCCCCAAAAACAGACTGGCAAACCAGACGCGTTCTGTCATTTTTATTGGATTGTATTTGGTCCTGCACGAGCTACGATATGAATTCATAATCGAGTTCATCAATCTGTATTTTTCGTATGTTTACAGGGATCTGCTTCTCCTACTGTGTCTTTCAAACCATGAAATTTCCAATACCATATTGTTTACTCTGCGTGATATTGCATGCCATCTTCGTTGGTGTAGTTTGTGCAGAGGTGACGCTAGGATCGATCCTCAGGCCTTCGGACAATCCGCCCATCTGGTCTTCTCCCAACAACAGCTTCAGTTTTGGATTTTACAGTAGCGGAAACGAGGGACTCTATGTTGTGGGCATCGCCTTTGCCAATATAAATGAAACCACTCTCGCATGGACTGCAGGCAAAGGCGCCCAAGTTGACAAAGAAGCCCAGTTTCAATTTCAGAGCGATGGAAACCTCGTTTTACTGAATGGTACGGGCAGCCAGGTCTGGGAGAGTGGTACTGCTGATAAAGGCGTGGTCTCTGCTGTAATGAGAGATGATGGCAATTTTGTTTTGACGAACAAGAGCTCTGGAAACGTGTGGGAAAGTTTCAATTACCCCACTGATACTCTCCTCGTCGGTCAGGTGTTTACTGTGGGGAAAACCCTCACTCTGGATCCTTATTCCTTCTATTTCGATCCTTCTGGAAATATTTCTCTCAAATGGCAGAACAACATCACATATTGGAACGTCAGCTCCTCGCAGCCCTCTGCCGTAGTCCGTCTAACACTGAGTGATCAGGGGATATTCTCGCTCACCAATTCCACTGGTATGCGGTATTGTAATAATGTTATTGATTTTGTTAACAATAACTCCAGGTTGTTTCTGCCTCGACATGTATATATCAAGGTGTAGCTCTGAAAAATCGAACCATATTAGCCTATAAAATACCCAGCCTTACCATCTAATCAAGCCCCCTTTTGACATCCAATCTGGTTTTCAGATGCTTGATAATTTTTTCTTTGCCCATGTAAAGAAATTTGGAAACTATCTAACCAAGCCCCCTTTTGAGATCCAATCTTGTTTTCAGATGCTTGATGGTTTATTCTCTGCCCATGTAAAGAATTTTGGGGATGTCTCTGTGTTTTTGCATTAAGCAATATGCTTTCCATAATTCCCAGATACACGCATGATAGATAAATTATGAACTGGGTCTATGTTAATAGGGAAATAGTCAAATGCTTAGCAACAATTGCCACAACTGATTGAGATAACACCTTGAACTAATTAGATGCTTGATAATTTGTTATTTTTTTCCTGATCATTTGTTCTTTTCCCTGTAGAGAATATTGAGAATGTTTATCTGTTTTGCATTCAGCAATATGCTTTCCATTTGCCATTAATTCATAGATGGATGCAGATCTTGTTTTCAGTTGCTTGATGATTTATTCTTTTGCCCATGTAAAGAATTTTGGAATCTTTATCTGTTTTGGATTCAGCAATTTGCTTTTCATTTGCCATTAATTCATAGATAGATGCAGTTTTTTACCATTTGCCATTAATTCCTAGATAGATGCGGGACCTTGTTTTCAGATGCTTGATGATTTATTCTCTGCCCATGTAAAGAATTTCCGGGATGTTTATCTGTTTGGCATTCAGAAATTGTTTTCAGATCCTTGATTATTTATTCTTTGCCCATGTAAAGAATTTTGGGGGTGTTTATCCGTTTTGCATTCAGCAATATGCTTTCCATTTGCCGTCAATTCCTAGATAGATGCAGTACCTTGTTTTCATATGCTTGAGAATTTCTTCTTTGCCATGTAAAGAATTTTAGGGATGTTTATATGTTTTGCATTCAACAATATGCTTTCCATCTGCCATTAATTGCTAGTTAGATGCAGGATCTTGTTTTCAGATTCTTGGGAATTTATTCTTTGCGTATGTAAAGAATGTTGGGGATGTTTGTCTGTTTTTCATTCGGCAATATGCTTTCCATTTGTCATTAATTCCTGGATAGATGCAGAACCTTGTTTACATATGCTTGATAATTTATTCTTTCCCATGTAAAGAATTTTGGTGATGTTTATCTGTTTGGCAGTCAGCAGTATGCTTTCCATTTGCCATTATTTCTCAGATAGATTCAGGATCTTGTCTTCAGATGCCTGATAATTCATTCTTGCCCATGTAAAGAATTTCGGTGATGTTTGTTTGTTTTGCATTTAGCAGTATGCTTTCTATTTACCATTCCTGGATAGATGCGGATCTTGTTTTCAGATGCTCGATAATTTACTCTTTGCCATGTAAAGAATTTTGGGGATGTTCATCTGTTTTGTAAAGAATTTTGAGGATGTTTATATGTTTTGCATTCAGCAATATGATTTTCATTTTTCATTCCTGGATAATTGATTCTTTGTATATGTAAAGAATTTTGAGCTTTTTATCCATGCATCAACTAAGATTAGTTATCCATGTATCAATTATTAGTTATTTTAATATTTTTTTTTATACACTTGTCTCATGCTTATGCAATCTAAGAAAAACATAGATACTATTTCACCAAAAATTCTAAAATATAAACACCTATCATTAATAGATACATGCACATGCAGTTTTTTGTTTTTTTTCAGATTCTTGATAATTTATTCTTTACACGTGTAAAGAATTAGGGGCATGTTTCTCTCTATGGTATTTAGAAATATGCTTTCCATTTGCCATTGATTCCCAGATAGATGCAGGATCTGAATGTGATTACAACCCAACAGAAAAGGGTTAGGTTTATCTGGAACTTTGGACTTTATTTATCATATGCTATTATGATTAAAACTAACCCCCACCCAAAAAAAATATTTCAGGTTACCAGCTCTGGATTGCCCGTAGCAGCGATTACACGGACACTACCGTTACAGTGAGAAGAATCAGATTGGAATCAGATGGAAATTTACGGTCATATGGGTGGTACGGAACCACTCAGTCATGGCAGGTGGGATGGAGTGCTGTGGAAGACCAATGCCGAGTGTATGGATGGTGTGGGGACTTTGGAATATGTGTTTACAATGGCACCGCCCCATATTGCACATGCCCATCTCTAGATTTTAAACAAGTGGATCCTAAGGATTCAACGCAGGGATGCACAAGGATCCAGAACATTAACTTATGTTCCAGCAACCAGAGCATGGTGATGATGAACCATACGGAATTCTTGTCTTACCCTCCAGAGTCGAGTTCTGATAAATTTTTCTTGGGCTTTACTGATTGTAGGCAAAATTGCCTGAATAATCCCACATGTTCTGCATCAACAATCTTAAGCGATGGTTCTGGCACCTGCCGACTGAAGACCTCTAATTTTACGAGTGGTTATCAATCAGTAGCTATTCCAAGCACTTCTTATGTAAAAGTATGTGGACCAGGTCGTCCTCTGCCTCTGCAATCTCCTCCGACTACAACAACCCAGACTTCTAGGAAACTATCTTTACTTGGAATAATTATAGCAGTTACATGCACTGTAATTGCCTTGATTGCTTTTGAAACAGGTCTTTGGTGGGCTTGTTGGAGGAATAGTCCTAGGTTTAGGAGTTCATCAGTCCAATATGCTCTCCTGGAATATGCCTCTGGGGCTCCAATTCAGTTCTCTTATAAAGAGCTCCAGCAAGCTACTAAGGATTTCAAAGATAAAGTTGGTTCTGGTGGGTTTGGAACAGTCTTCAAGGGAACATTGCCAAACAAGACTATAGTTGCAGTGAAGAGACTTGAAGGAATTGAGCAAGGGGAGAAACAGTTTCGCATGGAGGTTGCAACCATTGGCAGCACTCACCACTTGAACCTGGCTAAGCTAATTGGATTTTGCTCAGAAAGACGGCATAGGCTGTTGGTTTACGAGTTCATGAAAAATACTTCTCTAGATAATTTTCTCTTTGCTTCAGCTGACGAGTCGTCTAAGAAGCTCGATTGGGACGCCCGCTTCGGCATAGCCCTTGGAACTGCTAGAGGAATCACCTATTTGCACGAAGAATGCAGAGATTGCATCATCCATTGTGATATTAAACCTGAGAACATACTGTTAGATGACAATTTCCACGCCAAAGTCTCGGATTTTGGGCTTGCGAAGCTCATAAATGTGAGAGAACATCAAAATCGTGCTCTGAGTAATGTTATGGGGACCAGAGGATATTTGGCTCCAGAGTGGCTTGCCAATTTACCAATCACTTCCAAGTCTGATGTTTTCAGTTATGGAATGGTTTTGCTGGAGCTAGTTGGTGGAAGAAGAAACTTTCATATCTCTGAAACCACGGGAAGAAGGAAGTTCTCGACATGGGCATTTGAGCAATTTCAAGGGGGTAATATTTCGAACATAGTGGACGAAAGGCTTGGTGGGGATCTAAATATGGATCAGGTGCAGAGGGTAATTCAAGTTAGTTTTTGGTGTATTCAAGAGCAGTCTTCTAGGCGACCTTCAATGGGAAAGGTTGTTCAGATGCTTGAGGGAGTTTTGCCTATAGAAAGACCACCAGCCCCTAAATCTTTTGAAGGACTTCAAAGCTCTGTCAGTGCCAATACTAGTGATAGCAGAATCTCTGTGCTTGCAACTTCTACTCCACTGACTTCTTCCTCTTCTAAGCGGAATGCCTTTGAGCGTTCAGATTCTCAGAAGAATACGGAGGAGATACTCTCTTCTGGAAGGTAATTGCCTATTCATGGAAGCTTCTCTTTTGATTTCTACAAGCATGGATTTATGTTTTGAGGGCTGAACCTCGCCAGCTCAAAACCAGAATTAATGTACAGGTAATGAATGGCGCTTCAAAGGACTTGCAATTCCCCTTTGATGTCTCAACACCAACAATTTATGGTTATGCATTTTTAATCAAAATGCCAAACCAGGGCATTCTGTAATTCCCCTTTGATGTCTCAACACCAACAATTTATGGATATGCATTTTTAATAAAAAAGCCAAACCAGGGCATTCTCTAAGATACCCACGTTATTAGTATAAAATTATAAATTCAATGTTTGAAGGGTCTTAGTAGGCAGTTTATACTTTTAGATTTAAAGACCAGAGTAATTGCCAGATCTAATGTCTCAGTAGCAGCATATACTAAGGTGGATACTCTATGAAATCAGGGCTTGCTCTAACGGTAGGCTGCTCGAGGTATTGCTTGATGCCTTGCTTAAGGAACCCCTTTAACAAAGAGAAAAATAACATCTAAATATGCAGTAAGAAAAGGTAATTCTCATATGTCTCCTGCAATTTTCTCATGTTGGCTTATTATCAATACCGGGGTGACACTCAATAGGAGACCTGGACAATTGAGAAAGGCTCAGCCATATTTTAATTGACATAAATGACTACCTGTTTCTTTTCGGTAGATGATTGGTGCAATGTATTAAAGAGCATCTTTATGGCCGAGGTCTATAAATGCCTGGCACATTTCTGTTCAACCATTTTACAAGTTGCTTTTATATCGTGTTCCATGTAGTTGAAGTGTCTATGTTGAGGCTTACTTTTTGTGAAAAAATCTTGTATTTTGCATTTTTTTTAGTTAAATTTGTAAATATCACTGTGATAATATTTTTGGAGAATTAAACCAGTCATAAATAAATTTGTAATTATCACTGTGATAATAGTTTTGGAGAATTAAACCAGTCATAAATAAATTTGTAAATATCATGGTAATAATAGTTTTAGAGAAGAAAACAAATCATAAATAAATTTGAAAATATCACTGTGATAATAGTTTTAGAAAAAAAAAACAAGTCCTGGATTGAGTGATCGCCTTGAGGATGGACGTTGGCTCAAAAAATCTATGCAGGTTTCCTGTTTCACAAAAAAAACAAGTCATAAATAAATCTGTAAATATCACTGTGAAAGCTTGATATACAAAATGACATAATAAAAAAAAACAAGTCATAAATAAATTTGTAAATATCACTGAAAGCTTGATATACAAAATGAACACAAGTTTGAAAAGTTGAAAGCTTATTTCTCTCCATTTTATGTTAATTGGCGTTGCCAGCCTTTATAGCGGGGTCATTTTAATGTCACTTCATGGACTTAATATTTATTTTAACATAGAAAGGGATATAGAGGATTGTTGTTGTTAACATTAAAGTTTTATTTTAATTTTAATTAATTTGTTTTTTAATAGTTTATAAATTCAAATTTAAAGGAATAAGATATGTAAAAAAAAATTAGTAATCATATAATTAAGTGGAGTTCTCCATTTTCATAAAGAAAGGATTTATATACTAATTTGATATTTAACTAAATAGTGATTTTAAAATTAAATTATTATTAATACTTAAAAATTAAAGATAAATAAAAAAATTAAATTTAAATTAGATTATTATTATTATTATTATTGAAAATTAAAGATAATAAAAAAAATTAAATTTAAAATTTATTATTAAATTTTTTTATGATTAAATTAAATTTTATATATAAATATTTATATTTATTATATTAAATATTGATTTAGTTTACTAATTTTATTCACTATTATATATAAATATATCTTATTTATAAATGTTTTTTTTAAGTTATATCTTTCATTTTATATATACACACTTACATCTAGAATATAAAGCATTGATTATTGGATTCTTTATAGAGAAATTGACATGTAATTTTTACAATATATATTTTTTTGGAGATCTATTATATCTAAAAAATCTTATGAAATGCATTAATAATAGTATGAGATTTTAAAATTTTTATCTAAGTAAGTTTCCATATGGATCATCTTTAAAGTAATAATTCAAAAGAGAGGAAGACAAGTGCATTGGAGTACAAAGGATGTGCTCATGGTCTCAATCCACATCAATTGGAGTTGTTGGAGTAACTCTCCCTTCCTTGGCCTAGTAATCTTCTTCTATCTTTGTTGCTTTGGCACCCTATGTCTTTGTTGCTTCAATGGCCTCTACTGTTGTCACTGCTACTTTCCCCATTACTTCATCATTTCCAAGCTCAAAAATCCAAACAACATTAATAAGTGCATGATACTTAGAATCCAATTGGTTGATCTTTTGAAGAATTATGTTCTAAAACCCCTCTACTCTAAATTCTACATGCAATGAGGTCCTTCCTTAATGTGCCAATGAAAACCTGTTGTTTTGGTATAATTTGTTTCCTTTCCTTTGGAGGAGCCAGTGTTTGGAATAAGTTTCCCAATATCCTCATATTATACATCAGCATTTGCAGTGCTACCTAATTTTCACCTTAACGATATCCCCCATGGCATTAACCACTCTTCTCGCAACTTCTTAATATTGTGTCTAGTAGGAGGTGAGTAGGAGGTAATGATGGTTGATGTCACTTTTGTCTTCTCTTTGTGAGAATAGGGTCCTCCTTTTCTGTTTTTCCCTTGTCCTAGGGTAGTTTAACTCTACGTTTTGCCTTCTTCGTGTTACTCTTCCTTGTGTCTAGAGCCTTGTAAACTAGCACTAGTTTCATATGATTAATAATTTTGGATAGAGAATTCGACCCCCCAAATTGTAAAACTCAAAGCCACCAACACTCCAAAGAATGAAAACATCTTACCTTTATGTTTTTCACATTCATTATGCTTAACCTCTCTACATAAAACTCATTTCATGCGCTCCCCAACTCATCGTCATGGTAAGCAATTGTGTTCATGATTGAATTCTCTCCATGATTTGATATGATAAAAGTAGTATCATTAGTGAAGCAACATGTCAAGAAAGAAGATATTCATGAATGCCAATACATCCTAATACGTCCTAAACCATCGAACTGCTACTTTGCTTGATACCATCTAGAACCCTCACCACTTGCTCTCACATCTTGTAGCAAAATAGCATTGTCCATCTCGCTTTATACATGGAAAAAATAAATAAATGTTTAGACATTAGTTTTTTTCTATTTCAATTTATTACAAATACTCATCAACATCAAAGGAATACACATCTTAAACCTTTTTTAAATTGATTAAAGTTTTATATAACTATATGTGTGGAATAATTTTTTTTTTCAATCAAAATTAGTTACCATCACAAGTACACATTTCAGCTTTATATTCAAATTACCTATCAACCTCTCCTACATATCCCATTCATTTATATTTATATTGTATCTATTATAATCACGCACTATATACACATCTCATTCATTTATATTTATATTTTATCTATTATAATCACCCACTATATATGACAAACATCAAATTTTCCCCTTTAATTTATTATAATCATCTATCTATATTTATCAACCCATGTTACGCATCTCATTCATTTATATTTATATTTGGTGTAGTCTAAATATTCTATGTTTTCAACATTTTCCGAGCATGTTTTCCAATCTAATTTTGTTCGTATTTCAGTTGGAAATCTTTAAAAAACCTTAGCATCATATATATTAGTTATGGAAATTGCATAATTTGGGTGTCATGGGGTATTTGAGGGTGTTGAATCTGTTTATGGATTCAAAAATACAATTTAAACACATAAAATTTTGGATTTTACCAAAAAAAAAATTACGGAATTCTGTCCAAAACCCACTATAAAGTCGAAAACGTAGAATAAATAAACTACTCCTTTATATTTTATTTATAATACTCACCAACCAACCACATATGACAATCATATTTTTTTAATTTATTACAATCATTTATTTACATTTACTCAACTCCTTTAATATTTTATTTATCATAATCACCAACTACATGATGATGATGATGATGATTAACGTCCACTAAGACCAACTTTGGTCTATCGGACCTTAAGAAGGTTATTACTTGGTTTGCTTTAAACTTGTGTTCCTATGCTCAAAAAGCTTGGTAAGAAGCTTTCCAAACTCACTATAGTTTTGGCAAGTTAGGAGGTTAGCAAGATTTGTATTGTAGCAAATACTATGAAACTCATATATAATGTGGGTGTAAGCAAGGCACTCTAAGAGAAAGTGATTTTCATCATCAACGCTCATAGACTCGCAAAGATGGCAAACCCTTTCCGCCCACGGAGTTTTGGGAATAGACCAACGCTCTGTTTCGCTATGAAGCTCACGGGAGTTCGTTCTAATCTTGGCTATATTAATTTTCTTCTTTCAACTAGTTACTATCGAGAGATATTTCTGATCTTCCAAATTATGGTTAATGACATCCTTATAGTATCTTAGTTTTCTCTTAACCACTAAATTTTCCTCACACCACAATTTCTCTTTAAATTTAAAGGTAATAATATTTTTGACATTATCGATATTTTGTAAAGTTTCATTTTCATCAATGTCCCAATGGTCTAACCAAGCCATCGTATCTTTACACCAACTCCGCTTGAGGCGTAGTTGGTTTTGACTTAAATTTAAAGCAATTTTAGGAAGTCTCTCGTTTCCCATGTTATTATCTTGTGCTTGTACATCAGGTACCTAGTCATAGCCATGCTCTCAATGGGGGGAAGACCCACTTCTATAAGGAGAATAGGATAAGGCATATTGCTTTTAATTTTGAGGTTATTTAAGTTATAAACTGCTTCTGGATTCGCTCAATCTTTCTCCAAGATTCTCTAGAAATGTTGCACCCCCATACAACAGGGATAACAAGAGTTTTAAAGAGGAACGTTTTTTTATCCCACATGACCAGGTTGGCAGATTTGCAATTATTTTCAAGACCAAAATAAGCTTCCCATCCTTCATTAATCATTTTCTCAATGCTATGGTTCCAATTGAGCTTGTGATGAATATCAATTCCAAGATATTTGTAAGAAGTCACTTCCTCCAATTTACTGTTATCATAAATAAAATTTGCATATATGTCTTTCTTAGATTTTATAATCATAACTTTTGTTTGCTCGGTGTTAACAGTCATACCCATGTTAGATCATAAATCTTTGAGAATTCTTAATTGCTTATCAAGATCAAAGTGACACATTGCCATAAGAACAATATCATCAACATAAAGAAGGACGATGATAACTATCCTAGCTAACATCGTGTTGGCACAACCTGCTTTTTCTAAACATATTTCTAGTTTATCGATGTAAATGCCAAAAAGGGTAGAGGAGAGGGATCAACCTTACTTAACTCCAATATTACAGTTTATATCCGTTGACCAGCCCTCATTATTCTTAAATTTGGCAATGACATTTTTGTATAACCTTATTGCAACAGCTCTCAACTCAAAAGGAACATTAAGCTCCTCTAGCCTATTCCACAGGTTATTTCTTGGCACTGTATCAAAATATTTCCTAAAGTCCACAAAGCAACAAAAAAGGTCAGACTTATTATTACGACATTCCTCTACAATGATCCTAAGCGCAACGAGGTGGTCTGTGGTTGAATGGTTCCTTCTAAAACCTGCTTGGCCTTTAGCCCGCTTACCTTCCATTTCTAGCCATTCGTTGATCTTCTTTTCTAAGATAATACCGTATAACTTTTCTAGAAGAGGGCTAATCATAATGGTCCGATAATTAGAGGGGTTATTTTTATCGCCACTTTTGAAAATATGAATAATGAGGCTCTGAGTCCAAGGTGTAGGGAACCCTTGCTTGACCGCTAGATGAAAGAGTTTGTGGATGTGCGGGATGAGGACAGGCCCCCCAATTTTTAAGATTTATGCTTGGTAGCCTTCAATGTCTTTGGCTTTTCCATTTGCTAAGCGCTTAACCCCGAAGTGTATGTCTTATAACGAGAAAACTTTTTTCGTTGTAAGAAGGGTTTGAATGTTATCTCTGATATCCGGGGATTCGTAAAGCTTTTTAAGATAGGAATTCCAATTTTTTAAAGCAATATTATTATCTTCTTTTGTTTTGCGAGTTAGAATTTGCCTCCATAATTTCTTAGGAGCCACCTTGGAGAAGTGTAAGAGATTTTCCTGTCGTTTACTATGATAGTGTATTTTTTTAATTAGGGTTTTGTAGTGATTTATCTTGTCCATTTTTATCGATTCTGCAGTAGCTTGCTTAATTTCTTTTCTCGCATTCTTACACTCTTGATCATACCAATAGAGAACTTGCTAATGGACGACGAGAGAACTATAGTAAATTATGGTAGAGATTTTCTATACTCTCCATACTAGATAAATGAAACAAATCATCTTTTAAATCATGGAGAAAAAGCTTAATTGTATTTTTATCGAAGATCGGGTGCTTTTGGAAATGGTAATTTATCAAAGATCAAGTGCTTGGTTTTATTTTTTTCTATATTTAATCACCACATGTGATAAATAGTCAATTTATTTTCTACTTTAAATTATCACTATTACCCATCTTAATGCATTTTATCTATCCATTTTAATTTATTAAAATGGCCTTCAATCATGTATAACATTTCTTATTCATCTCAATTTTATTAAAAAAATCAAATTAAAATTGATAAACTAAAATTAATCTCATTTAAAATATAACCTAATATAATTTTATATATTAATCAATCATATTTCGTGAAACATCCTTACATATTTTAAATCCTAGTCATATTTCTTGAGGCATCCTTACGAATTTTAAGACTGGAACTTTAACATATAAAAATATCGTAACAAGATATATAAATAAATATTCATCAAAACAATATTTAAAAAATAATAATAATAAAAGTTTTACATTAACATGTTTTCATATTTTATATATTTTCTTAAATATAATTTTAAATTTTATTATTTATAAAATATAATTTCAAATATATAAACGAATATTAACCATAATATATTCCAACATATTTCAATATAATGTAAAATTAAACTTTTTGGCTCAATATATAAAAGTATATCTTGGAAGCGTATGGATAAGCATTAAGCACAACCATATCCAAATGCTTTCTTTATAATTGGAATATATATATATATTTATATATTTTAAAATAAAACCTATATCTTCATATATTTTTGAAACTATTAATGGATAGTGTAGCTAAATCCATATTAATATATCCTTGGTTGGTTGGTGGATTGGTCGAGTGGGGTTTAGTCTCATTAAGTCATTTGTTTGATTTATGTGGATTTCTACTTATTGATTAGTTAAACCTCATTATCTTTCATTATTCTAAAGACTTTGTGAACATGTTGTTTAGTTATTCCTAAACATGCTTGAAATGCTCATCCTCTAGGTGTACTTGAAATGACTTACTCATCCCTTAGGTGTGGGAACCTTCATCATCTATGAAAAAAACATTTTAACACAATAATACAAATATAAACTTTGTGACTTTTATATAAGAACAATCATATTTTATTAATTCATTTTGATTTAATAACTTAAAAATTATCACATTATGGGACATGCTTTCCCCTCACATCCTTTGTGCTACTCAATAATTCTTTAGCTATATTATATATATAATGTCAACTGGGTGTAACTTGAGTGGTTGAGATGAAAAGTTGTTTCCTCCTTTGCATGGGTTCAAATTGGTTCAAATCTCACTTTGTGACATGTTTGTTTTTCATGAGCCCATTGTAATTGAGATGTTGATGTGGCACTAAACCCTATGGAATCTAATCTACAATGAGTGTCATCTTTGAAATAAAGGGAAGTGCCCAATAAATTTCCTTGAAATATGCATTACACTATAAAAATAAAAACACCCATCTAACCTTCCACAAAGTTATATATATATAAATATATCCTTCGAAATAAAATCAATCATGCATGAAACAAGAATTCTCTAATTAATAATTTTATGAACATTTTCCATAAAATTTAACCTTTAAAGTATGGCTATGCACTAACTCACATAATGGATGATGTATCCTTTTTTTAGCCATTGGAATCAGTCATTGGTTGAGAGCACATGGGCAAGGCCTAGGCTCAAATCCAAATGGGTATGACCATAACCCAAGAGTATATCCAATAGCTTCCAAACCAATTATACCAATAACTTCTGACATAGCAAGGGCCAAGAGGTTTGGAGACACACCCAAGATGGTGTCCTACTCAAGCAGGGCACTTACCCTTCTAGCCTTATCACAATGGGCCAATGTCTCATTGGAGATTTGCATTTAGGTGCGAGAGTGTGAAACTTACCTCATCACCATCCAACCTATTACCTCTTGGCTATCATAAATAAGGTATCTTAAAAATATTAACCATTTGATTCATTAGGTAATTTTTATCACTCTACCCTCTCTAGCTTGGCTTACATTAAAAGGCACTACCAAAAATCAATTAATAGACACTCCTGGGAAGATCCTTCTCAATCGACAATGATCTCTTCTAAATTCTACATAAACAAATTGTAAAATAATTTATTGTTTAATTATTATTATAACATTTGCTTGTAGTTGCATGTCCTTTGAGTCGTTGGTTATGCATTTCCTTTAATTGCAATTTATACATTCCTTGAGTGATTTTAAAGGATATAGAGTCCAATTTCCAAGGAAATTTGGAGAACGGGGCCCTATGGACAAACCTTTAGGTATGATAACTTCATTTTTGGGTAGTCAAGGGATTACTAGTTCAATTAGTTGGGAGGTAAGTCTCACACTCTCCCACCCGGGTTCAATTTCCCATTGAGACAATGGCCCATTGTGATTAGGCTAAAAGGATAGAGGTCCCTGCAGGTGTGCCTCGAGACATCTCAACCCTTGCTAAGGCACAAGTTATTCAAATATTTGGCTTGTGGGTTGTTGGATATACTCTTGGGTTATAATTGCAGTGAATCGGATTTGAACCTAAGCCCCACCTAGATAATCATGGCCAAACACTCATTCCCATGGCTTAAAAAAACTTTTAAAAACTTCATTTTTTAATAGAATGAGAATGAGAACACTTAGGGTATCAAAGGATATAATATTAAGATTGCTAAAGTTAATACTTTTGATCTTAATGTCTTTATAAAATAAGATTAAAATTGTGATTCTCTATAGGAGTTTAAAAGTGCTAATGCAAAGAGATAGTATGCAACTTAAAGCACATTAATTGTATGTAAGTTGTTCAACTAAAAATTCTCAATTTGCAAAATTTATAAAAATTCAAATAACATTAAAAAATAAACCATTTTCACTTTGTTGATCTCCTCTCACTTTACAATTAATTCTTAATACAAAAATTTAAAACAAAAATAAATAACAGTCGAAACAAAATAAATAATATTACTTTGTTTTATTTAAAAGTTCTAATATAAAACAATGATATAATTATATCCTTAAATGAAAATTCAAATATTTTAAACAATCAAGAATGAGTAATAATCAAAACAAAATAATTATTATTACTTTGTTTTATTCATGAATTTTAATATAAAATAATGATATAATAAATCTGCCCGTAAATGTAGAAAATTCAAAAATTTGAAACAATCAAGGATGCGTAACAATCCAAACAAAATAATATTATTGCTTTGTTTTATTCATGAGTTCTAATATAAAACAATGATATAATAAATCTGTCCCTAAATGTAGAAAATTGGCATGAAAAACAATGCATACAAATATTTTTGTACCATAACTCTGAATCCCAAAGCAAGTGTTGAAAAAATAATAAACTATGTTGCCACAAAAATTACATTGTTTTAATATTAACTATGCTAAATTAAATGTTGTTTTAATATTAACTATGCTAAATTAAATGTTGTTTTGAGTATGTTGTTGACTATGATTGTTATTTTTTATTTATTTTTTATGTTTTTAAATGTTTAAATCATGCACTTAATATTTCTAAATTCATAAAATTGAAATAAAAAATGATTTAATCGTTTATTGTAATGGTGCTGCCGTCAATTTTTATAGCAGGGCCACGTTATTGTTATTGTTGTCATAGCCACCACATTTGCTATAGCGGACTTTGTATTTATCAAAATATAAAAGGTGATATAGAAGATTGTTGTGAATCTAATGTTAAAGCTTTATTTGAATGATTGAGTAATTATTATTATTTTTTGGTGAGATTATAGGTTTAAATCTTAAAATATTAAGGTAGGGTCTGTATGTTTTTAAAACTTTTAATAGTCAAATTGTTAAAGGAGTTCATTGTCCCATAATTAGTCATACACTAATTTGATGTCGAACTAAAGAATGACTTTAAAATTAAATCATCATCATGATTATAGAGTCAAGAGGGACAAATGAATTTTATATATTATTATTGAGAATTGAGAAGGAAAAATGAATTTTATATATTTCTTATATTAGATATTGATTTAGTTTTTAATTTATTCAGTATTATATATAATATATTTTATTTATTATGAATATTGAATAACTGTTTTTAAATTATTAAGTTATTTATATATTTATATATAAAATAAATGATTAATTATTAGTTTGTTTAGAGAAAACTTAACATTTAATTTTCACACAATATGAATATGTCTTTTATTTCTGAATCACTTAGAAGACTTACTATATCTAAAATAATTATCATATATATTCACGAGAGTTTGGAATTTTTAAATCCTAATCCAAGCAAGTTGTTATATGGATCATGATGAAAGTAATTATTTGAAAGAGAGGAAGACAAGTGCATAGGAACTCAAAGGACCTAAGGATTGGTGATCATGGTTTGGGTCTACATCTGCTAGAGTTGTTGTTGTAGTGTTTTTAACCGTTAAACTTAGAACAACCACAAGATATACAAAGATGTATTGTGCAAGAAACCAAAAATTACAATGCAAAATAACCAAACACAAGACAATAGAGAAGAGATGGTGTATATTAAACCCTTTTATTATGACAATCCAACAAAAAACAATGTTCACTTTCCTTTTAAGGTGGGGCGACCTTTCACTTGAGCCAAGCTCCAATACAACAGTACTTGAAAAAATAATCCACAACCTCCTACCTCTTTAAATAAGCTTCCAATAACCAAAACCCTAACTACTTTTGGTCTCATAATTAATGAGTACCAACTACCTAATGAGTCTCAATTAACAGATATACCATTTTTATATTAATCAATTGTCCACTACAAACTACTCAATCTTATTCGAAGGAGATGACCGCATATATTGCTTGACTTACTCCTATGTAGCCTAAAGTTAAGGGGGTTAGGGTAGGACCCTAACATGCCCTCCTCCTTCAAGTGAAGCATTGACCTCAAGGTTGAAGATGAGGAAATTGTTACAAAAGCCTTGTTGGTCCCCATGTGTCATCTTTTGGTTACATATCTTTCTACTAAATCAAGACTTGTTTGATTGTGCGCCTATGCAATTGGCATTCCCTGGTATCCAATACTACTAACTAGAGCCAAATGAAGCATTACTCATCAAGTTGGTAACTTGGTCTACACTTTACAATTGGATCCCACGACTTTTTTAAGGTAAGACGCATAAAAGACTGAATGAATCTTGGAGTGATCTGGAAGAGCTAGCTTGTAGGCCACATGTCCAATGCATTGTATGATCTTGTAGGGTACATAGAAATTTGGGGCTAGTTTACGATGAAGGTTATTTTCAAGTGATGTTTGTTTATAAGGTTGAAGTCGAAGAAACACTCGATTCCCTTCTACAAATGAATGTTCAAAGCAATGTTGATCCGCACATTGTTGGGTGGAAACGCGAAGGTGGGTAACACTTTGGTGAGAATCGGCGGGCGAAGAACTATAGCGGAGGTTATTCGGCCGAATAATTAAAATTATTCGGCCGAATAACGTAGTATTTATTCGGCCGAATAACGTAGTATTTATTCGGCCGAATAACAGTTAACGGGCCACTGTTAGACCTAACGGTAGCCTCGATGTATGTGCCAAGTTTTAGCCGGACGGACGAAACTCACGGTGCTGTGTTCAATTATTCGGTCGAATAATTTTTCTACATAAAAGCTCGGTCGCGGCCCTTGCCTATCATTTTCCCGTGATATCGTGGACCCCTTGGCGCTGATGGTGGCCCTACTCCAGCGTCAACAGTCCGCTCTGTCGCCTTTCTGCCACCCGATTCGTCGCTGTTGTGTGTTGTCGATCCGCCACTCTGCCCGTAAGCCCGTCGTTTCGTCCTAGCTGGAGTGTTGCTGCTACACCCCGCCTCTGTCATTCGTTTGTCCGCCACCTTCTTTTTTCGCCATCAGCACGTATTTGAGGTTTTGCCTTTTCTGCGCGGTCGAATTTATGTTTCGGCCGTTGAAAGCCATATGGTGGAGTCTGCATCTGGTGTAAACCTTTGGACGTTCGAACATCGCTGAGGTGCTGTAGTTGGCGATATATCGACTTGTGTTGAGGTAAAATTCTTCCTAATTTCTCTCTGAAATTGTGTTTTTCTGTTTTTAAGTTTCTTATTTAAGTTGCAATTGTTATTGCAGGTTTTCTTAATTAAGTTGCTGTCGTTATTGCAGGGTTTCCTTTCCGTCAATTTCGTTCGTTTCGTTTCGGCTGTTTCAAATTCGTCTCTGGGCTCTTTGTGGCCAGATTTCAATTCGCCTGCTTTTGTTTCTGCTGCGTCCGAAGAGGTAAGTAAAAATTATTTTTTAAAGTCGCCTGCATTCTACTTGCCTGCAGACGCTCACGGGGGGTTCACTAGCTAGGCAATATCAAATCACGTCCATTCATATTGGGGGTTTGAATACTTCTAAAAACCTCAAAAATATATTGCCTTGTATTAAGAGGTCAAGGGGAGGTTTTTAATTTGACATAGTAATATAAATATTGGGGGTTATTTTATTTGGGTGGGATGAGGAATAACCATTGGATCTAAGCATTGATTGACTCTGGGATGAATATTTGTTAACCCTAGAACAAATCTATAGGACATCATAAAGATGGCATCGAATATAGAACCTATGTTCTTTATGGCCATAACTATGAAATTTGGGAAGTTGATATGGAAACATTGCTAAAGAGAAAGGGACTCTGCCAATATACAAAGACTGTTATCCCAGATCCAACAGATGCACAAGCTAAATTTGTCGTCAATAGAAAGAAAGATGAAACTATCAGGGTCATCTTGAAGTACATATATAAGGATACTTTTCAAGATTGTGTTCATAACTGGTTCTCTCTGAATCCTCGTTTTGGTGAAATAACTTGTTTCATCATATGGGAAACTTAGAGAGCTCGAAATTCTTGTATCTTTGAAAATAAATTTGTGAATCCTGAGTGGTGTGCTAGGAAATTGATTATTGCTTACTTAGAAGTCTAAGGCTCCTCTTCGAGGGCCACTAACTACTCGGTAGTGATCAGTTTTCCCCCTCCCCCTCTTATGACTGGAAGCAAGGCTTTTTTCGACGGTGCATCTCAAGAGAAAGCTAGAATTTGCGATGTCGGTGCTCTCATTGTATTGGATCAAGATTGTCATATAGATTTATGGTTGAGCTGTGGGATGGGGACCAACACGAGAGGAGAGCTATTGGCTCTCTTGATGGTCCTCTATTATCCCAAATTAGTTCATCTAGTGCTTCGACATATTGCAGGATATTCTAAGCTCATTATAAATTGGGCAAAGGTATTATGCTCTTTAAAGGTTTTGGAGCTCGCTCCATGGATGGCACAAGTTAAATTTATGCTCGAGGATTTTCCCCATGTTTCAATATTGCATATCTTCAAGGACTACAATTCCCAAGTTGACACCTTATCAAGGCGTGGTCTTTTGGCTACGTAGGGGACTATCTATTTCAAAGATTGGAGTGGGGGTATTCTACTTTCATATGGAAGCTTGTCTATTTTTTCTCCCTAGTTGCTCTATTTTTTGTGGTTTTTTTGTATTTTCCTCCTACTATGGAGTATCTTCTCCTAGGACCACTTTTTGTACTTAGCAGCATTATTTTTTATTTTCTTTTTTTCGACATGTACTCAATTTTTTGTTGACAAGACTTGGGATATTGAGGTCTTCTTTCTTGGTTGAGGGTTGTCCCTTTATGCCCGAGTTTTATTTTGGTTTCATGGTTTTGCTGGAGAGTTTGACTTTCTATTATCTTTTGGGTATTTGTCTAAAATAAGCTTAGATGTATTGGACTTTCTTCATATACTTTTTAATTTTTTAAAGTATAGTTATTTTTCTGTTTGCAAAAATGATCACCATAGGTTAAGACATTAAGACGTCAATTACCACACTAGGCACATCAACCATAATATTACAATTATTGTTGTTGTTGTTTTAAACCATGGAATCGTGCACAAAGACTACTATATCATATTGAAATGGTTTTCATTCCATGTTTAATACATATGTTATACTGAATCATATCCAACCATACCATAATGTAATGTAAGGAATGGTGCATAAACCGAGAACACCAATGCACTTAAATTTTTGGTTGAGTTGTCAAGCATTCTACTCTCTTGGAATACTCACTCTATGATCTACGACTTGGATTGAACCAACACATAACTTAATAGTACATTTGGGTAACAGAGCTTACAGTTCATTAATGATAGTAGATGAAGGATGCGCGCCATTTTTTTTCATTGTTCATTAAACCCTCACACAATTTTCACACATAGCTTCATCGAGCTCTGGACAGTGAAGGGACACTAATTGAATTCAAACTCTGCAATTAAATTTGACTCTGTCGTTACCTTGGATGGCTACAGTGCACAACCAAACTCAATCTCTTCGTTGTTTACAGGTAATAATCAGCTGAAGAATTATTTATAAACAGGGCGAGTTATTTCTCTTATTGAACACACATCTTTATTAATTACTCTATATTTAAGGTATTTATTTTTGTTAATAAGTATTGCTTGCTTCTGCTGCATTGTTATATCGTGCCTCTTGAAGGAGTAATGTCTTGGTATCCAATTCTTGGTTTTTATTTAGCTTACACCGTATACTTCATCCTCTATTCATCTTTAAACAACTCGGTCAATTATTGCTTTCCTCCTTTGTGAGGTTTATCATACATTTGAACTCAGGGTTTCGATTTTTAATACTCATTGATTCATTGTTTGGTTGCAGGGTATTTCTGAGTTTAAAATTGGCTCAGTCGTGCCCATAAATTCTGTCATTGGGCTACTCGAAAACCAATACCACAAATTCGACTCGATTGCTAAGCCAACTCATGGCCGCTAGGGTGGAAACTCTTGGTAAGTGAAAGGATATATCAGAGTTCACTACGTATTTGCATAAACAAAGTTTTTTTTTAAATAGTTTATAATAACCCTTTGTTTCTCTTGTTGTAAACCCAACACCTACTTAGGTGCATTCGAATCCATGTGTATATCCATTGGACGATTTACAGGTATGCAAACACGTCCTCCTTCTCGACCCTAAGACTTGATAATGCATTTTTTTGGTTTATATTTTAATGTGGGTTTTCATGCGAACTTTGGGTGTAAACTCGAAAAGAGAGTTGTATAATCTCTTTGATTAATAATAATCCCTTCGCAGCTTTATATTTTTTCCATACAATATCGATGGGACTCTATACAATGTCTTCTTGATCTTTTCTATAAATATTAATGATTGAGCATAAAGGGGAAAACCCCTCCTCTGGGTATTCCACTCTCGTTTTTGCATATGTATAATATTGTATAGGTTGGACTATGTATTTAATTTAAAGAATTATCCCCTCTTCTAAGTTCTTCGAACCTAGTGTTTACAATGGCGGTTCAGTTAATAGTCATAATTGAATACAATGGCAGTTTAGTTAATAGTCATAATCGAATAACTTGTATTTATTGCAATGGTGGTTTAGTTCATAGTCATAATCAAAGAACTTGTATTTATTGCATTTTAAATTTAATATTATCAATCCATTGATTATTATACACGGTAAACTCATTTGCCGCAATACAGTTCATAACAATTGAAATATTAACAATATACTTACATTTAGGTTCACTCATTCATCTAAATTCTAGCATCTCAAGCCTGTATAAACTTTCTGCCATTTGATGGATTTGAACCCCAACCCTATTAGTGTTTACTTTTCTGTAAATTGATTTATTAATAATGAAGTTTTATTTACTAGCACAAGTTTAGTCCAAAATGAATATGAAATTATTATCATACTTGCATTAGAGTCTTGATTACATTATAAAAATGGAACAATACCCATTTATATTTTTATATGAAGTATAGAAATGTTTTGTCATGTACAATGAATTTATTTTTACTTAATAACTTAATAGAAACAATATATAACAAGAGTACATTTAGAGTTAATTTATAATTTATATCTTTACAAACAATATGTAGTTTAATAGAAACAATATATAAATAAAATTATGTTTATAGTTAAGATATGATTTATATGTTTGTAATTTTTTTAGTATATATGATAATATTTTTGTTATTGATTTATTATTAAAAATACTATCAATAAAGTTAATCCATATCTTTATTTTTAAAAAGAGTTAGCCACTTTTTCTGCACTTTAAGTAGTGTTAAAATTCTCTCTCTATATATATAACTAATAATGTGTGTGTCTACATTTATCATTCTAAAGTATATATTATGTCAAAAATATATATATTTTGTAGAACCATTAAACTAAATACATATTATTGTAAATTTCAATATGTATATATATATATATATATATTGTAAAAATAAAGATAATAATAAATAATAATGTGAAATTATATCTTACATGTTGATAAAAATATTAAAAAATATATATATCAATAAAATAAAAACAACACATACTTAACTATAAAAGTTTAAATATATTATTTTTTAAAACAACATATACATTGTGTAATCACAAAAGTTTGAATGTGTTAGTCTTAAGTCAAAAGAAAATAGAAAAGGAAAGAAAAGAAAATATATATATACATACATATCTCAATAAAAAGAAAACATACAATATAAATCAAATATAAAAATAAGTCAAATATATTGTATTGATTAAAAATACACATGTTGTTAAAAATAAAAAAAGACAACATATGAATACATATATAGTATTTGAATGGTATATATTTTTGTTAAGTCAAAAGAAAAAAAATGTATATATATGTTAATAAAAAGACAAACATATGTTATATATACTATAAAAAAACTGTATATATTAATGTTAGGTTAAAATGAAAAAATTGTTTACAGTTACTACATAAAAAGTGTTTTAAACATCTATATGTTATTGTTTTCAATAATGCATTCTAGTTTTGAATTACAAGATAGTAAAATGAAATGGCATTTAGGGTTATTAATGAACATTTTGAATCAAAATGAAACTATAATTTTAGGGTATAATCCTAATAGAAGATGAAACAAGATCTTTCACATGTTTAATTTATTTTTAACATTTATTGTAAAAAACCTCGAAATTTTTGTATGCATTGTATGGTCTCTTGGTAAAACAATTACATCTTTTCTAAACTTGGCATGAGCTTATTACTCTTTTGCATCCTTCGATTTGATACACATTTTTTACTCTCACTTAAACTTGTCATACTTTTAAGATAGAAATAGTGAGCTTTTTAATTAATTCCAACTTTATGAAATTAATTTTTATAATAAATTTAATTAATTATATTAAAAATTAGAAATAACATTTTTTTGTATTATCATTACTATAAATTTTAAAAAATGCTTAGACCAACAACGTTAACCCAAATAAAACATTAAAAGAAAGAAATAACTTGTGGAGAAAGTACAAGAGAATAAAAAATTTATAATTATTCTTTTTCCACTTCATATTACAATGCTATTTTTTTGGATTTCTTGTCCGAAAAGTTTTTTTTTTAAATTTATTTTTATAAAAATTAGAGTAAATTGAGTTTTTAGAATTAGAAACTAGTTTTAATGTGTATGATATCATTAATGAAATTGTGCACTTATCATTTGGTGATAGTGTACAAAAATGATAGTATTCATCATCATTCAGGAAATCTTTAGTACAAAGACTACATATCAAGCTTTTGTTTTTTAATTTTTAAATTTTAAATTATTATTTTGTTTAAAATTTTTTACATCCAATGGTTATTTGTCATTTCAAAGCCGTTAACCAATCATAAAATAGAACTAACAAATTTTAAATATTTAACAAAATAATTTTATTTTCAAAATATTAAATTTAATACATAAATATTATAAAATATTAGGAAATATTATGAATTTGTTTTAGGATTAATATAAAGTCACAGTTTATATTTTATGTATGACAAAATGATAAATTCACATAAACACGCAAAAAAGAAATACAATATTCATATTATTACATTAATTATATTATAATAAAATATTATTGATTAAATTTTTAATTCCAATTGAAATCTAACATCATAAAAACACATTATGAATTTGTTTTAGGATTAATATAAAGTCACAATTAAATAATAAATTCACACAAAACACATTATGAATTTGTTTTAGGATTAATATAAAGTCACAATTAAATAATAAATTCACACAAACATGCAAAGAAGAAATAAAATATTCCTATTATTACATTAATTATATTATAATAAAATATCATTAATTGAATTTTAATTCCAATTAAAATCTAATTTCATAAATCCATCTTAAAAAAATACCAAAAAATTCCATTGTATCATTGGATAGTATAATAATTTGATATATCATTTTATCATATAAATAAAAAAATTGACTATTTTTGTAAGTTTCATACATAAACTTCTTCCAATTAAATCAAATTACAAATCTTCCCAAATAAAAAAACTTAATTGGAGTGTCATTTAATTTATTTTGAGAATTTTGATAAGCTCTAATTTTGGGCTAACTTTGATTTTGCATAGATAAAAAAATGAGATTCATTTGTTGTGAAAGAATACATATGTATTAAAAAATGAATCAAATATTAAGATGTTCCCAATAAAACATAATAATAAAGCATGAGCAAAAGTGTCTCCAGGGTTATAAATAGTAAATTAAATATTTATATTTTATTATTAGCAAGTTTCTTTGTTGTGTGATTTTTTTTTATTATATGATTTATTTAAAAATAGTTTGATTTTTTTAAATATTAGCTTGTTATGTGTGTGTGTCTATGTGAGTGTGTGCCCGTGTTAAATATAATGTTTTTTATATTTGTTTTTTGATATTGTTTTTAAAATTTGTAATATTTATGTTGAATAGAGTTCTATGTAATGTTAAGGAAAGTTAAATATAGAAAGTCAATTATAATGTTTATAAAAGGAATTCTCACTCTAAGATTTTAAGTTCCATCAATGTCTTTAGCTTTCAAGGGTCCTCTTTTATGATAATTTGACATGCATAAATAGTAATTGAGTAGCAATAGAATTTTACGTATACTTTATGAAGTCCTTAATTAATTTATAAAAAGAATTCTTAGTCCCCATGAATGTGTTTAGCTTCCAAGGGTCCTTGTATATGATCATTTGACATGCATAGATTGTTCCTTTTACTTTCTTATGGTATTACATTCTTATGTTATTAATAATTGCAAATTATTATAGGAAAAAAATAGAAACATGACCTATAGCAATTTTGACATGTTGTAGAAACTTTCGGTGTTGATATTTTTATGTAAAAGCAAGAAGGTCCCCCTCCCCCACTTCGAAGGTCCGCCCCCCCTCATTTATGAGTCACCTCGCCATTGCTACTTTTTTTTAATCAACATCATATGTGATTCTATATTGTGTTTTTTATATAAATATTTTTAGTCATGCTATGTGTTTTTGTATTTTAAATTGTTTCGTCTTTCCAATATAATTCTACACATTTTCCGTTGTTCGAGCTACACCTATTTGGCTTGCACTGGTTTGATGTGGTTTTTTGTACTTAACTAATGACATTTTTTTTTAAATTGTGAGTTAATTTTTTTCCATCCTTTCTTCTTCCAGCAAAGACTTGAATTTTTTTGTAAAGATCTCGGAGCAACTTCTGCAATTGTAATAGGATTTTTGAAAATTTGATAATATTGCAACTATTACTGTTAACTCCACTGTTTTTTTATTTTTATGGGGTTACTCTTTTTGTTGCTTAGTGAAGTTGTTTAGATACATGATATGATTCTTTGAATAGAAGGCACTACAATATTAGAATTTTGTGGCATTGAGATAACCTGGGTGATAGTGTTTTGTTCTTTTATGCCGAATGTTATTGATGTGATGTCCAAAATTTAGTGTCACCACTTGTTATGAATATGTATGCAAGATTTTACACTTATAATTGAGGTTGAGTTTTCTAGTGTTAAAACTAGGGCAATCTTGTAACATTATACTCTATGTTCTATATGAGGCCAATTTCCAAAGTGTGTTTATTTTCTAAATAGAAGTCACATTGCAGCCTATGACACTGTTTAGTATGCTTGTATATGCATTTGGTTCCTTTCCAACTCCAAAGTTAAGAGATGTAGTTAATCGAGAGTGTTGGAGTTGAACCATTGTATTGTATTTTTGGTAGGCATTCTAGTAAAATATCTCTCTTCATTTTTTAGGTTGGATTTTAGGTGGGTATTGAGATTAAATCAAACCTTGCTCCACGACAACCAAGAAAAGTGAGATCAATCTTTCTTGGCTCACTGGAACCAAGAAAACATAGATCAATCTTTCTTGACCAATTATTTCTTTCAACTTTTTGTGTTCTTCTTTAATATTTTCAGATTGCCAGTTAGGAATAGTTGTTAGATTGAGTTATATTTAGCACATTCATAATTGTAATTTCAATTCTTATATGCAAGGCATCCATCTTAATATTATATTGGAACTGACATGAACATAAGTGAAAATCTAACTCTTTATTTACATAACCGATGTGTTATCGCTGCCATGAAATGGTATCATATAATTTTCACCATCTGTGTATCTTTATAACTATTTCCAGCTTGAAACTTAACAATGGAGATTTTTCCCTCTCCTATAAAGATTAAAAAAAAATAGATATCACCCAATAAAAGGTAACTAAATGTTGTTAATTCCCTTAATTGAAAGAATAAATGGAGGAAGTAGAGGAAATTCATTGCATGTTGTGAATGACCCAAATCCAAGCTATGCACATGATCATCTGGCGTTATTAGAAAGTAAGAGGAATTTTTATAATCATATGTTTCCCATAGCTCAGTCAAAACAACAATGATGTTTGTTTTGATAGGAAGGCGGGAAGTCCATCCATGAAAGGGTTTCAATTTTTCATTTTTATGGAGTTTAATTTATTAAGCTTATAGAAAATATGAGATCTATATGGCTATACTTGTATTTACATGATATAAAATTGATATATTAGCAGGCTATGGTGTGAAACATATGCAATTATCATCTTTTCTAAGCATTGCAATGACTATTGGATTCTCAGTCTTTTACATCCTTTGTTACATTGATCTCTTGATTGGGTTTTCGTTTACGCATTTTTCCTTCCCCATTACTATTTTGTAGGGTCTTCCACTATCCAATGCTACAAATTGTTCAGTCTCCTAAGCAATCTTGGTGGGATCATTATTAACATTATACTATTATTTTATTTAGCATCTTGTTTACTTATACTAAGATGTGTTAGGGATCCTGTTTGTTACAACTTGATAATATGATATAAAGGGGGTTTTAAAAATGTGTTTATAAAAATGGATATATACAATATTTGATGAAACTAGGGGTTTTCTTAATTGGAAAGGTATATTGGGTGGGGGGTTCAACAATACAATTTTAGAAGGAATTTTCCAATATTTACTGAAATTAGGGATATTCTTTAATATCCTATGAACGATCATGCTATGTAACAAGTTCACTGAGTGACCCCCCCGTGCAGTCGCTTTGCTTGCTTTTCGTGTCGGTTGTGTACATGGAGTCTGTCCAAAAATGGGTAGAGTCCATGGACTCTGCCCATTTTGGACAGAGTCCATGGCCTCTGCCCATTTTGGATAGATTCCATGGACTCTGCCCATTTTGGACAGAGTCCATGGACTATCCAAACCATCATTTGTCCATGGACTCTGTCCAAATGGGAAGAGTTCTTGTACTATGGCCAAATTGCATGTTGAAAATGATTTAAATTTAAATATAGAGAGGAATATGGTTAGTTTTCAGCTAGTTGTTTTTTTAAATTGTTGGATTTGCTTGTGTTCAGAAATGAAAATAAAAGTCGGACAGTAATTTTATTTGTAAAGGACATATCCCATTTATATAAAGGCTTGTTTTATTTGAGAACTTTGTCAACATGGACATGGACAGAGTTCATGAACTCTGTCAACATGTCCATGTTGACAGAGTTCATGAACTCTGTTGAAATGGACGAGGACAGAGTTCATGAACTCTGTCAACATGGACATGGACTGAGTTCATGAACTCTGTCTATGTTTACAGAGTGCAGAGATCAATATATAAGTTCAATTATAAACTGTGTGGATAGATAGCTATAGATGCAACCAAACTTTAGACAACTAAACTCTATTTTTGATACAACAAAACTCTAAATGGACTTTAGGTACAATGAAACTATAGACATGAATAGGCTTTAATTTAGATGTATTATGGTAAGCTCCATGCAATTGAACAATAATAGTCAGAGTCATTTTATAAACTAGATTAGGTGATCTTATTCCACAATGGTCTTGAGTTTTATTTTTCTAAGGGTGGCGATTCTGGTATTATGTTTTCCTTTGTTTGCAACATGGCAAACTTGGAGAACATAATACCAAGAATCGTTACCGTTATTAGATTGAAATTGAAGACTATTGTCGAACATGGCCAATTTGGGAAACATGTCATTTAACTCCAAACATAATACAATGAAAGGTAAAAAAAAATTATTCTATGGAATAATGAGAATATTTGTAGATGTAATTTATGTTTAGAGTATTCAAATGTCTTGATTAAATTATTAATTTAAGAAACTGAAAACCATTATCAAAAATGGCAGATTTGGAAAGCATTTCAACTCAAAACGTAATACATGAATTGTCAATTTTTATTTTATTTTGTGCAATAATGAAAATATTTGAAGATGTAATTTATGTTTTAGGTATTAAAATATCAATTAAGTTATTAATTTAAGATTGAGGTTAGAAGTTAAAACAGTTTCATGAACTCATTCTTTGACATAAAGAAATCAACCCTTCACTTAGTACTTAACTATATTGGTTCCATTCATTTTAAACATAAAAAACACTTAGAAAATTGGTACATTAATTCGTCACACATCTAACAATATTAGCTATACTCTTTTTGAGAACTATTAGATGATAAATTAGGTAAATCTAGGTCTTTGTTAAATAACTTAGTCTCTTTAGTAGTTAGGTTTTAGAATTCGTAGAATTAACATGTAGGATTTGAATATGTAATTAGTTGATATTTGTGTTTAAGTGTAGGCATTATATATCAAATGGAAAGAGAGGATTCTTTGAGGCGAAAACGTAGGAGGTCATCACAAACTTCTGGGGTTGGTGTTACGAGTGATAATCGGAGGTTGTCAACCTCCCCTCGGGATTCTAATTTATTGTATAGTTCGCATTGACAAGGTGAAAGGGGTACAAATGATTCCCCTATATCTTTTGTGGGAGAACGTCGATCTCAACCCTCTATTGGTATATGAATATCGATCTTTTAACATTTATATGCAAATTATTTTTTGTGTGTGCAAAATTTGCATTTTTGTTTAAATAAGACTTCTTTTTCATTTGAAGCAGAGCATGGTTTGGAAGATGCTTGTAATTCTATAGGGAGGGAAGCAAAGCAAGCAAGGGAGATGGATGAGGGTATAGAGCAAGGTTCTCAAGAGGCTCACCATTCTACACGAGGTGGCGATGGTCGAGCTAGGACTCAATATGTTGAATTAACTGAGGGTTGTACACCCATTACAACATACCCATCTGATCTACCTCGGGAGCTTCCATGGGAAGGTGGTGATCATTAAATGACTCTTGAAAGATGTAGATCCCACTACGACAAGTTGGCAAATGATTTGTCTACTATGGATCTCCCTCTAGAGAGTAAACAAAGTTTGGAGATTGTTTTGGGATCATTGCAAAACTTCATTCAGGCATATGAGAATCTTGTACCAACTACAGATGTTTTTGTAGATTTGATGCGAAGACGAAGGGAACAAGTGATGGGTCCAGACAAATGGGATGTTGTGAAGGAGAGAGTGACAAAAGAACAGGCCAAATCAATATTTAATTTCAAAGAAGGTCTGAAAAAAGAAATGTTGAAAGTGTAATATTTCAAGCATCATCATCTTGCACATCTACTTTATGATCGATTTCTTGCAGCCTATGGTCGATTTCCGTGGAACGATGAGGTTTCTCAATATTTTGCTAGATTTTTTTATGCTGAGTTTTTTTAAAATATGAAGCCAAACTATACCGATGTTCATTCAAAATTTTATGGAGTTGGAAAGGGTCGAATATATGATCGAGAAGGTGCATTTAGAGATCCTACAACTCTTCGACCTCCACCCCATATATCTCGTCCACCTAGGTTGGTGGCATTAAAATCAGAGATAGAGCCCACATCTCAACTTGGGACAATTGCAAGGAATTTTGTTGGCGATGGTTTATCGTCAGTATTAGTTGGAGTAGATGTGGGGTTGGTTCGAGAAAGGGCTCGTTCTGTTATTCGTCAAAAGTTTGTGTACAAAACTGATGATGAGATAGATGGAATGAGCATTGAATATCTCAGGACATATGCGAAGGTTTGTCGTGACCTAGCGGCAAATGTGATATCTAATGACACATCGAGTTTGGGAGAGGTTTGTTGACTATGATATGACTTGATCTTAATTAAATATTTTATTTATTTTGAATTGATTTTTTTTGTTACATTATATGAATGATAAATTATGTTTTTTGATGTAAAGTAATAGGTACATGTTATGTAAATGTTTAAATTGGTTGCAGTTTTCAAGAATGATGAACGAACATTCTTTCCACATTTCAACTAGTGAAAATCTAGAGAGAGAGGTACATATTTATTATTAACATATTTGTAATTATGTTTGAATTTGATATATATGTATATATTATTATCTTTTGAATGTTAATTTAACTATACATCTTATTGTTAATTTGACTTATCCATGCAGGTTTCTTTAGATACGAACTTTATAAATGATTTACCATCTATTGTGAGCTAATGTTTTTTAATCTTTTTGTTTTAGTTTTAAGTTAATCGGCATAGTAATTTTTTTGGTTTGCATTATGTTTTATTTATTAATACAATTTAAATTTTAGGGGGGAGATATAGGTTCCTTGCTTCATGGAGCGGATATTGTTAGAGAGGTAATTTTGTTTAGTGCTTTAATTTTGTTAATGTTTTAATATTTTAATTTTTATGGATTTAGATAAAAATTGTTCAAGTAATTTATGAAATTCATAACTTGATTTTATATATGTTGCAGCTTGGGTCTCTCAAATCTTTTGGAGGCAAAGGAAAAACTCCTTTGGAGGATGGTGGTGGACAAGCATTTGGAGAATTTGATGTAATATTGTTAATATTTGAATTGTTTTTTATATATAAGTTAATATTTTAAGTTTTTTATTATAGTTTAAATAATTTAAATGATATTCATAATCTTTTTTTATACATGTTGCAGGGTGGGTTAAGTCCAGGGGGAGGCCCGAGTGGAGGATAGCATGGTGGACATTTTATTTTTATAGCATGGTGGACAATTTTTTTTTGTTGATATGCATCTAGATTGGAAACATTTGTTTTGGACATGTTGAGGAGATTTATTTTTTAACTAGATATATACATATATGGGTACATTGAACTTGCATGTTCACATGTGAGTATTTTTTTGAAGATTATATACATGTTTTTTGAACTTACATATTTTGTGAATCTTGGTTTAAATGATTTAGTTTATTTTTGCTTATTTGACATATTTGGTGTGATTTAAAGGTTAGAATATATATATTTGCATGTAAAAATGAATGTTAAGAACATGACATTTTTGAATATTATGAAGTTTAAGAAATGTTATTTAGGAAGTTTAAGAAATGTTATAAAAGTTTTGATGGAAATATGGATGAACTAGGAATTTTAAAATGAATGTTAAGAACATGAATTTGTCAAATTTTTTAATGTTATAGCTTTGAAAGAGATACATTCAGATGAATTAGGAAGTTTAAAAGTGAATGTATATGTTGAGTTTAAATTTTATGGATGTTAGGAAGTTTAGGTATGTGTTAAGTTTTGATGGAAATATGGATGAACTAGAAAGTTTAAAAATGAAATTTAAGAACATGAATGTTAACTTTGAATGTTATGAAGTTTTAGGAATGATAGAAAGTTCAAATGATAGAAATATGGATGAAATAAGAAAATTTAGGAATGTTATGAAACTTAGGAATTTTTTATGAAGATTATGAATGTTATATAAGTTTTGATAAAAATATGGATGAATTAGGAAGTTTAAAATGAATGTTAAGAATACATGAATCTTATCTTTAAATGTTAAGAAGTTTATGAATGTTAGAAGTTTTGATAGAAAAATGGATATGAACTAGAAAGTTTAGGAATGTGTGAAGTTTTGATGTAAATCTGGATGAATTAGAAAGTTTAAAAATGAAATTTAAGAACATGAATGTTAACTTTGAATGTTATGAAGTTTTAGGAATGATAGAAAGTTCAAATGATAGAAATATGGATGAAATAAGAAAATTTAGGAATGTTATGAAACTTAGGAATTTGTTATAAAGATTATGAATGTTATATAAGTTTTGATAAAAATATGGATGAATTAGGAAGTTTAAAATGAATGTTAAGAACACATGAATTTTATCTTTAAATGTTAAGAAGTTTATGAATGTTAGAAGTTTTAATAGAAAAATGGATATGAACTAGAAAGTTTAGGAATGTGTGAAGTTTTGATAGAAATATGGATGAATTAGAAAGTTTAAAAATGAAATTTAAGAACATGAATGTTAACTTTGAATGTTATGAAGTTTTACGAATGATAGAAAGTTTAAATGATAGAAATATGGATGAAATAAGAAAGTTTAGGAATGTTATGGAACTTAGGGATGTTATGAAACTTAGGAATGTTATGAAGATTATGAATGTTATATAAGTTTTGATAAAAATATGGATGAATTAGGAAGTTTAAAATGAATGTTAAGAACATATAAATCTTATCTTTAAATGTTAAGAAGTTTATGAATGTTAGAAGTTTTGATAGAAATTGGATATGAACTAGGAAGTTTAAAAGGGAACACATGTTACTTGTTCAAATTTTAGGAAGTTTGAAAAATAAATATTATTTGTTCAAATTTTGATATATGGATTTTTAATTAATAATAAATTTATTTTCAATGTTCAGATACATTTGATGCAGCTGAAATCATGGCAAATGGGGATAACGGTTTTTTGTTTTTTAATCATAAGCGAAGATTACAGGATTGTGAAGTTTGTGTTAAATTAGAGCAATGATTTTTAACAACAATTCTGATGAATTTTCATCGATTTGTTGTAAATAATCATTTCTCTAATTTAGCATAAGCTTCACAATCCTGAAATTTTTTCTTATGATTAAAAATCAAATAATTGTTGTCTCCATTTGTCATGATTTCAGTTATATAAATTTACACAAGCGATATTTTAAATTAAAGATTTGGGGCGGAGAGTGGTGACAATTACAGATTCGTTAGATCTCATCATTTAATTGGTCTAATAGACATATGGGCCCACGTGAATAAAGTATTTCAGAAAGAATTAAGACAAAAAATTTATATATTCAGGTGTTCATTACCAAATAATTTTATACAAGCGATATTTTAAATTAAAGATTCGGGGCGGAGAGTGGTGACAACCACAGATCCGTTATCTCATCCCTTAAGTGGTCTAATAGACATATGGGGACCCGAATAGAGTATTTCAAACAGAATTAAGTCAAAAAATTTACACATTGAAGTTTTCAATATCAAATAATTTTTTAATTCAAATTTCAGCATACTAGAATACGATTATTTAAACTTTTATATTATAGTTCTTTTCAAGATCATAAACATAAAAATAAAAAAATATATTGTACACATTCGACAATGACATCGACAAAACCATTGATCTATTAATTTTAAATATATAGTTTTAAAAACATCGCAATGGAATGTTGTCTTCAATTATCCGTTCATGGTCATATTTGGACAGTTTCCATTTTTTATTTTTTAATTGTTTTTTCGATGGAACTTGAACCAATTTTATTCGATATGCACATACTAAATGGATATATTGACAACATATGACATCAGATTCATAATCCTGAAAGTAGACATAATTTTGAGTCATATGGGTTTGTTGAAAAAAATAGCCCTTTAAAATGATGGATCCTCTCTCGTATGTATAACCGTTGTCATTGTAATCTTCCAATAACTTCATTTTTCCTTCAGTGCATCGCATCAAATAATACTTCACATTTTCGCTGTTTTCGACAGGTGCAATCACAGCAAAAACATCTCCTGTGCAAATTACAATTGACGTCATGATTTTTAATTCAATTAAATTGACTAATATACATGTGTATAAGGTGAATGACAAGAATGAACAATTGACAAAACAATGGTATTTGATCATTACCTTCTCTTACGAGATTTGAAATTCTGTCGCCATCAGATGATATTGCTATATCTTCTGATTCTAATTCTTCAATGCTTGCTAGTGGCATTTTTCCTTTAGGATTAATTTCTGTGTGTTTCCAATGTTTCACGTAGTTGTTCGTTATGTTTTCACAAACTTCCGTAGATTCAATATTTTCAGTGCAAATATGACAAAAGCATGATTGCTTTCTACTGTCAAATGCATAAATGTTTTGGAAGGATTTTGTTTGAATAGAGTGAAAATATGGTCCCGTGTATGGTGCTAGCGTCTTATGGTATTGATCTATTAATATCTTGGATCCCAACATGCCAAAAAAACCTAGTACACAAATAACAAATTTTGATGTTAGGTACATATACTTTCTTTTAAATTGGCATATTTAATATAAATTAAAACATTTGTGTGTACATACCTGCGCACATTTTTTTATTGTTGATTATAATCATGGTTTATATGTGATTTACACCATTGGACAACCTCTGCAACTGAATGGAATCGTGCAGAACTATGGTTCATTTTCCATCTTCGAAGTGCTCTTTTTACGCATACTCCTGCACCATCATGTTCACATTTTCCATGACCAGTTTCAAAGAAATTCCAGTGATGTTTAATGTTCAATGCTTTATGAAGTCGACACAACCAATAAAATGATCGCGAAGATTTAAATTGTCCGGCACATCCATCTGACCATATCCAATTCTCATTGAATTTAATGTTACGTTCCTTTAGTGAATTGTAGAAAATACTTTCAATACAATGCTGAACAAAATGTGTATCGTGTGTACGATCGTCGCTGATATAAAAGTGATATTATTTAATCACATCTCGATTGTTACACGTGCTTTCAATGCCATCAACATCCTGTTGAGAATGTCTATATAAAACATGGACGAATATTGAAACTTGGTCAGAATGATAGTATTCACTCTGTATCTCTTTTTGTGCAACAAATGTATAATTTTCTGCAAAGTCAACCACTGACAAAATTGTTCCTGGTGGAAAAATTTCACGAGACTGTTTGAATTGAAGGTCTTGCCATCGTGCTCTATGTGAATGCTTAGTGTATTTATAAATTTCACTTTCGAATTTCTTGAGAAAATCTGTCACACCTATTTTATCTTCTCTCAAATCAATCATTTTGGAATGTACATCACTAGTACTTGTAATGTATTCATATCTTCTCCAATCAACGGTGACATTTGACAATGAGTGATCAGTATCGATAGGATATTTATTGTGGTATAAAACCAAATTTCCACAACGATTACAATGTTTTCCATTGACACAATTCTTATTATAAAATACTTCATCTTGATTTCTCTCACATAGGGTTTGAGATATGAATTCACGTATTGTGGGTGGAGGTGGTGAATTTGTCCAAAACATTTTACCAAATTCAAGAAATGTGTCATAATATAATTGGAATTGCACATGATAACGACAACAACATGTGTCACGGATAGTAATAGGTCTAACATACCATGGTTTTAGTTACACAAATGTAGTTATTGACACATTAATTCCACGATGATCTTCTTTGAATTTATTGAACAATTGTACTTGTGTCATATCCATTATATGTTTTGTGCTGCTTACATATACTCCTCGTGATACTCTTTGTCGTATTACATCTCTTGAATTTGGTGAAACTCGAGCATGTGTCAACCAATATTCCCGTACAATATCTTTAACCCCTGCTCCTATTCTATCTTTGTAAGGTTGTCTACAAATAATTGCCTAGCAGGCAAGTTCATCATTTTCATCTATTTGCATTCTGAATTTGCTATGTTTGTATATTGTCTTTCTTGAGGTTCCAACTGCTTTTGCTAGCTGTGTTGTCATACGTTTTTGTTTAGTACTAGTCGAAATAATTGCTGTATGAATTGCTCTTCGTGCAGCGCTAATGTCTTTCTTCCTAGATTTTCCAAACTTTTTTATTGCATCACCTATATTTTCTATCACATTATGTTTTAATTTCGACTCTTTGGTCGCCTTGTGAATACCCAATAATGATGTAGCATCTTCTAATTTCTTGGTCACTAATAAACATCTCAAAATTTGTGCTTGTCCTGTTGCTGAATAATTCTTCAGAACATCATCATAAATTTTTTGAGCCCGATATCGTGCAGCGTGTATGGATATTTTTTTCCATATTTATTGCTATCAACGTTTTCTAACGTTTCATCATCAATGGTGAAGGTACCTATACATCAAGGTAAATTTAATTTAAAACATGTATCCAAAAATACAATTCATTATAAAAAATGAATTTGGAAAATACATTCAATATATACATACCTGGTCCAATTTTTGGTTCTTGAACTTGATCTTCAATATTGACCTCATCGACATTAGTATGTAAATCACTATTTGCATCCTCAACAATGGTTTCTTCAACTTCAATTTGTTCCTCTTGTATTCTATTTTCAATTTCCATTTCATCGACATTATCATGTAAAATTGTATTTGTATCTTCGATAATCGTTGCTTGCATTTCTGCAAGGCTTGCTTTGTTGGCATGATATTTAAGTTTTTTTTTCTCTATTATCATCATCATCAGCACGTTTACGATCATATTTTCTTTGACGGTTTCTCTTACTGCCCATGATTGTTTAATCTATAAATGATAAATTAAAGAATCATCATTTTATTGTAAATAAACAAAATGATTATTTAAAAACAATTACGAAATTTATGAACACATGAACTGAAATTTACTTCACCTTATCAAAATCTTGTACTTGAGTTTTTTTGAAGAAAAAGTATTTGGAAACACGTTTCCTTTGAAAAGAACCTTATTCGAATGAAATAAGAACTCTTTGACAATGAATCACTTATGAAAAAATCTCATTGAAAAATAATAAGAACACTTTCAAAATAAATCTTCTTTGTAAACCCACTAGAAAAAAATAAATAAATTAAATATATATATATATAATATTT
Organism: Larix kaempferi; assembly: GCA_027924585.1. NCBI lineage: Eukaryota > Viridiplantae > Streptophyta > Pinopsida > Pinales > Pinaceae > Larix > Larix kaempferi. The sequence continues at coordinate 33,654,579 of BSBM01000361.1, read as the reverse complement.
ATATTAATATATATATTATATATATATAATATTTATATAATATTTATATTATATTATTTATATTAATATATATATTATATTATATATATATAATATTTATATTAATATATATATATATATATATATAAAGATTTTTTTGTAAAAATTTTTGCAACGAAATAATTTTTTTGCAAAAATAACTTGGGAAACTTTGAAAAAACCCATTTTCAAATAAATAAGAAGGAAAGAAACGTTTTTTGCAAAAATATTTAGAAAAAAAAAAAACTTTGTAAAAATTCATTTGAAAAAATCATTTTCAAATAAATAAGAAAGAAAAAGACAACTCCTTTGAAAAAATAACTTGGAATAAAAACCTATTGCAAAGAACTAAGAAGTATAAAAGCTTGGAATAAAAACTTATTTTGCAAAAATACCTTAAAAAACAATCTTTCAATGTATTCCTTAGAAAGAAGTAACAAAAACAATACTTCATAAAAAAAACTCTCTTTACAAAAAAACTTATTAGAAAATCCTGGGAAAAAAAACTCATTGCAAAGAAATGAAAAGTGCAAAAAGCTTGAAAACAAATATTTCATAAAAAAAACTTTCTTTGCAAAAAAAGGCTTCTTAAAAAATCCTTTGAAAAAAACCCATTGTAAAGAAATAAGGAGTGCAAAAAGCTTGAAATAAACACTCATTTTGCAAAAACATTCTTTCAATGTATTCTTTAGAAAGAAGTAAGACAAAAAATAACTCATAACAAAAACTCTCTTTGCAAAAAAAGCTCCTTAGAAAATCCCTTCAAAACAATTCTGACCGAAAAAGATGCGAACTTGAAATGTGCGAAATTAATCAAAGTATTTAGTTCAATTTATAGAAGTGTAAAAAATAAAAATAAAAATAAAAATTTTCGGCCGATGAGTTTTTTTTTACGTTTGGTTATTCGGCCAAATAACCTTTGATTAAATTGACGTCGCCATTACGGAAAACCGTTATTCGGCCGAATAACCTCTGAAACCTGAAAATCTGATTGCCACTCACAGTTTTCAGGTTTCTCCATTTTCGGAAGGTAAAAATGGTCTCTTACACTATAAGGAGACTGTCGGACTTGATACCATTAGTTTCGTTATTGAATCTACTTTCCAAATATATAGATTTCTTTATGTATAGGTAAAATCTGATATTTGTAAATGTTTGATTTCTTAACAGGTGTCAAGTTTAGTTTCATCTCTTTCAAAATGCGGTGAAATGAAAAATCCATAACTCTAAAAATACACCACGAAAAAATTTGAGAAAACTATGGTGCAGTTAATTGGCGTGTCTACTTCAAAAGGGTATTCATAGAATTTTTAGTTTTATATTCAGTTGAGAGAAAAGTGTTGCGACAAAAAAAATGTTGAAAATCGACAAGGTTTCCCCATTGGTTGAATTCAAATAAATATAATAATTAGTATATAGATCCATTTGCTACAAACTTATAGTCATGCAGTAGTATATTGTGTGTAGATTGGTGTAGCATATTTGTTTTTTGCAAAAAACAACTTGAACAATGATTTTACGTGTGCGACAAATCATGGCTATTTTGTAGTCCTTTTATTTTATAAGAACACACTGTCAAACATTTGTCGAATCGACATATCAAATCTCAATATAAAAAATTGAAAAAAATATGGATAGCAAGCTAACATAATTCTCTAAAAGTTTTTTTTTAGTGAAAAGTGAAATTCCAAACAAAAATATCACTTTTATTCGCCCAAAGATGGAAAACATGAAAAATTCAGAATTATTTTCTCACGGAACCCCCCAAAATAGACACCCATCTTCATGGATTCACCCTGTTTCATTCTATTTTGAGCCATAACCAAATTGTCCTTAAGTGTGTAGAGAATAGCTTCTTTGTTGTGAAATGTGTTATCCACTGCATGGACCTTGGAAGTTCCAAGTAAATAGGAAATCTTGGACAAGGTATTTTGGCCATATATGACTTCATATGGGGTCATTTTGGTAGCTCCATGATAAGTGGTATTATACCACCATTCTGCAAGGGGAATCCATTGTGCCCATTATTTCAACTTTTTCGAAGCAAAGCATCTCAAATAAGTTTCTAAGCACGTATTCAATGCTTTTGTTTGGCCATCAATTTGGGGGTTATAGACTGTGCTAAGTTTCAATAGGATACCTTGAAATTTAGATATCTTCTACCAAAATTTGCTTGTGAAAATATGGTCTTGATCGAAGACAATGGAAGTTGACATGTCATGTAACTTTGATCCCTGAAGACTTGGGAAACTAATTACGGTGTAAAATGGTGTGGCAAGGCACAACATTGAGTATATTTCGAAAGACAATCGACAAACACCATGATTATTGATATTACCAGCTCTAGGAATCCCCACTATAAAATCCATAGAGATATCAATCCATATATGGTTCAGGATTGGAAGTGGCTACAAGGCCCCTAATGACATCACCATTTTACATTAGCAAGGCCCCTAACGACTTCATTATTTTACCCCTGTGTCATTGGCAAGTGTCGCGGGATGCAACAAAGTTTTGGATATCTATTTTCATTCCTTCTCAAAAGAATGAGAACTTAAGCCTCTCATAGGTTTTATGAAATTCCAAGTGACCTATTGTATGTGATGAATGTAACTCCTCATTTTTTAAAGGCCGAATTCAATGCCAAAAAAATGTGCTCTTTTCACTACATTGTATCTTGGTTCCATGTATACCTGGTAGGAGGGTTTGGATCTTCCCAAAACCTATGGATGAGTTGCACTATGTTGTCATTCACCATCTATTCTTGACTTACTTCCTCAATCCAAACCATAATTAGAAAGGATAATGAAAATAGGGATCCCTCCTCATCAAATTTCTTGGACAATGAATCAACCAACACATTTTCTCTACCCTTGTTATACATAATCTCATAATGTTGGGCCTGGCCCAAGTAAGGCATTTTTGGCAATATAGTTTTGGAACTGCGAAGTTGAGCGCAGTTCAGTTGAAGACGTTTTGGAAAAGACAGTGTCGGGAAATACGAAGTTGAGCGCAGTGCAGCATCGACAGAGTAAGGAAGCCAACGCCGCGAAGAGCCTGTTCCACGGGGATCTGGCAAGGCAGAAGGTTGGAAGGAAAACGGTACATATTCCGGTAAGACCATCGATGGTCTATTTTTGGCTAAGATACTCCATGATTACCAAGCAGGAAGGTAAGGAGTAAGGAAGAAGGAAAGCGACCAGTCGCACAAGCAAGGAAGCACTACACATGACCACGCACAGAGGATGACCACGATGGAGGAGTCACTATCAGAGCCTAATAGTCTGGTTAGGGGAAAACCGTGACAGTTTTGGGAAACCTTAGGGTTTTTGCCTATGCATTGTAAAGACATGACCTACGGGCATGATCTATAAAAAGGCACATTTTGTATGGGAAAGGGTTAATATCTGATAGTTGAATAATCTCTAGTAGTGAGTAATCTTCATTGTAAAATCTTCTAAGTGTTGAATTCCATTTTAAAGGCTCTACAAGTTGTGTGCGCAGAGGCTTATTGAGAGAGAAGAGAGTCTGCAGTTGAGTGCACAGGATGGAACTATTGTACCCTTCCCAAGATAATATAACAACAGTTCCTGTGGACGTAGCTCCCATCCTGGGGGTGAACCACGTTAAATTCTGTGTTGTGTGACTATTTATGTGTTTGGATTTGTATATTTGCTTACAATGAATGCTTAAGATCTCATTTATCAGTTTATATGTTCTTACTTTTATATGTATTCGCCATAAAGAATTAAGATGGGAATAATATGTTAAGTATCGCATATGTGGATGAATGTTAGATGCACAAGTCTTTCTAAGTCTGAATGAATGCATAAGTTGATTGAGTAAACACTAGAATCAGTGGAGTTCACGCTGTGCGATTCCCTCAAAGTGCAGCACCGAAAGTGCGCAACACATTGTCTTTTGTCATATTCCATAAGTCATAAGATAAATAACCTAAGGCAATTGTGGAATACGTAAGAAACATTAAGTACAGCTTGTTGAAGTTGGTTAAGTCCATAGAGGAAGCACAGTTATCAGTTGCACTATCCTATCGCCGAGGAACCGTCCGATACCGCGTATTCCTTGGATGCATGAGTTGCGTAAGCGTCCTAGCTTATAGTAGTATTAGCCACGAAGAAGGTTAACTTTGCACAGTCCTCGGTCCACAACGCGAGTCCCACAGCATGTTGTTTGCCAGATCGGTTTACGCACTCATCACCTTGTTGTGGAAACTTGATTATACGGCTCTCCCATTACTTCGCCTCGGGTGAGACCTCAGTCTGTTCACAGATTTTTGTCGAAAGGGTAGGTGAAAAGGGGTTTTGTTTGTTCCTTGAACCGCAAAGAACTTGGGTCTTTATGGAAAACCTCAAGATAGTTATTTAAGCCAACAAATGGTTATGTTGTCGTGCTATGAATTAGTGATGAGTTGCAACGCTTGAAATAGTGATGTGCTCGGAAGAAAAGGTTCCGTTGAGTACAGAAAATTGGCATCCAAGCAAGAAAGAGATTTGGTCCTAGTGCGACAAGACAGAAAGAGACTTTGTAAGGAAAGAAAATAGACATCCGCATCTCTCTGACGTAGATTGGTTGAATAAATATCTGTGGAAGGATATTCACAAAATTTTCTGGGCATCCTTTGGAAACGAGTTGCGCGAGTGGATATCGAGGCTCGCAGAGCGAAAGAACTGTTTCCAGCCAAAAGTACCTACCGAGTGGACTCCAAAGCTCACTAAGAGGCTCAAAGCAATAGATATCCCACTTTCGCGAGCAGTCGACTTTTGGGTTAACAGTATACTGGAGGGATTCGTTACAAAGTTCGATGTGGACACGTTGAAATCCTACAGGGAAGCCGAAGCATAGTTTTTCAAAGGTTTCATAGGTAAGTACCTGAACAATTTGAGTTTATACAATAAAATGCTTTTAGCTGAGAAAGGCGTTTTAAGAATGCAGTAAGATTCATAGAAATTTTTGAGTCTGTCATGGTCAATAGCATATATAGTGACTCTGATGAAGAAACACATAGTTTGAGAAGTGGAAAGAGATACAAGTTTAATACCGAGAAGAGTGAACTCCGCGTAGAAACTGAGTTCCAAGTTCAGCCTGATAGCCAGAATGCACCCCTATCAGCCACCTATCGACCTATTACTCCGCATAATCCACCGGTTGTGAGTGTCGTGCCTCCTATCTCTCAGAATCCATCAGTTCAAAACCCTCCTGTTGTTAATATTCCTAATCCTCAGAGCTTCAATACTAGTAACATCGTAGGAGCAAGTGCTCAGACCATTCCGTCGCAGACTATTCCATCTCAGAATATCCCGATTTAGAACATATCTCTCAGTAATATCCCTAACACCACTCAGAGCACCGCGCCACCAAGAAGGAGAATGACTGACGACATAAAACTGTCGATATTCAAAGGAACGGGTCTAAAGGACCCTGAGCAACACTGGTTTCTATGTGAAGCTGTGTGGAGTGTCAAGCAAGTTTAGGATGATGCTGTGAAGCGAGCACAGCTTGTCACTACCTTCAAAGATAGAGCCTTGAACTGGTTCATGAAGTATTCTCAGGGACATAATAGAACCTTAATGGAGATTAAGGCTGCACTATTGAGCGAGTTCAAGAAACCAAAGTCAGAATCCCAATGTATAACATAATTAAAGGAAATTAAGCAAAAACCTAATGAAACAGTCTTGGAATTTGACCAAAAATTTAAGACACTGTTAGATCAGGTCAGCTTCATCATAGCACCGCAACAGCACCAGGAGTGGTTTATAGCCGCATTGTTGCCCCATATCATACTTTCGTTGATGCAGAAGAAAGTGGCTTTGCAGGCAGAAGCCCTGGAAATTGCGATGAAATTAGAGGCTTCGCCGATACGTGAGACTAGCGCTTGAATGTCCCAGATCCAGACTCAGCTAGCTACCTTGACATTACAATTGCAGGACATGAAGAAGGGGAAAGAACAGAGGCAAGGAGTCTGATGTATAGGATGCAAGGGAGAAGGACACACACGAGAAAACTGTCCCTTGTTTTCAGAATACCTTAACAGTGGAGCACCAAATCCACTCAACCAGAACCAAGCGCCATGGTGTGAAATCTGTAGAACTACAGGACACTGGCCAGAAGACTGCTACTTAATTCATAAGTATGTGCGAACCCCTAAGAATTTATATTGCAACTTCTGTAAATCAGTTGGACATGATGAATCCAACTGTAGAGCATATGAGCTCATGACGAAAACAAAACGAGACATAGAGCATATGCGTGGTGGTGGAGTATACAGAGTCCAAAAAGAAAATACGCAAAAACAAGATAATGCGCAGTATGACCAAGGCACATATAGAGGTCGTGGAGGATACCGCGGAAGAGGAAGAAATGTTGTCCCGGCACAAGGAAGAGGCCGAGGTCAGGTAATATGCTATAATTGTGGTCAGCCTGGTCAACTGTCCAGAGATTGTACCAATGCATGTACTACTTGTAGTTATTGTAAATCTTTTGATCATGTTATTGAGAACTGCCCAGTGTTAGCGGCAAAAATGCAGAAGAGAAAGCAATATGTACCTAACTCGAACATTCACTTCATCGCAGCAGAGAAAAGGGTTGTGGATCCAAGTATTAATGTGGTGACATGAAGTGGCGCTGCCACAGGGAGAGATAGGCAAGCAGAAGCTTCGAATTATGGAGACATTGAAACTAAGCAAAACCATGTTGAAACGATATGGATAAGAAAAGCTACTGGGAAAGCACCTACTTTCAACCTGGAGAAAAACAAAGAAGTCTTTGAAGAAGCGCGGGACATATTCAAAGAACCAACACCTATGTCACCAAGAATCTCATTGCGCAGTGAAATACCACATGTACAGGATATGCTAGCGGATTACGACAAAACGTGCACCACAATGGAGACATGCACTTCTGTTGCGCAGTTCCTACAGATCTGCATGAAGTTATTGAAGAGCGCACATGCTGTAGTGGAATTCGAAAAATTGTTGAACCAGTATGAACCATGTAGTGAGAAGGATATTGCCGAGAGCGCAATTCATCACATCAAGAGCCATAAAAGAACAGGAAGAGAAATGAGGCTCACTGTGCACATAGGAGATTATGAGATGGATGAGATCATCCTTGATCTAGGATCAAAGGTAAATGTCTTGACTAAGCAGACATGGCAGCAGATGGGGAGACCAAACTTGTCATGGTCACCCATAAAGTTGAGGTTAGCAAATCAAATCAAATTCATACCTTTTGGGAGGTTAGCCAATATTATTGTTGACATTGATGGAGTGCGAAGTCATACAGACTTCGAGGTTATTGAAATTGTGGATGATAGTTAGCTGTATCCAATACTATTGGGTATAGATTGGGCTATGGACAACCTCGCAATCATAAACCTGAAGACTAAGAAGATGATCTTTGAAGGGCAGGACATACAGTTCATCGCACCAATGGACCCTTCGCAAGGAGAAAGATACAGTGAGCCGATTCAGGAAGAATCCAGAGCACATGACCTTGATCGCATTTACAAGATGAATGCGAATCAAGATGACTACATTAATCCTACGACGGATGGAATGCTTAGTTGGCGATGCAACAGCTCTTGCATCTCAAACTCTGACGCAGGACTCGAGAATTGGCAAACCAGAATGCATGAAGTATCTCCCAGAAGATGCGTGCAGTTCACAAAGTCACTGCGTTGTATTGGAAGAGAGGTAAGTCCAATCCCCACCTATGATGGTTCATCTAATGTTTATTCATTTATCCAAGAATATACTGTATCAATTGCAGCTGAACATCGCATACCAACACTAGATATGGCACTGCACGAGACACCTTCCAGATGGTGGGTTGCGCATAAGCAGACATTGACAACATGGGATCAGTGCAGACGCATGATGCAGATCAAGTTCGCTGAGAAGGTTGTGCAGACATTTAGGTAGTATAATGGACAGACGGATCTGAGGGATCACATCAAAATCTGTTCACAAGCATGGGAAGAGAGACCACAGAAAAAATGGGTTCATTTGTTTGTGCACACATTGGAGGAACAAACTCCAAAGAATTGGTACCTGGATACGGAGTTGCCGAGAGGATTTACAGATTGGTCTACCTTAACTACGAACTTCAACATAAGTTTTAGCTTTGAATATGAAAGTCCAAGTATAAATGAAGATTTGCAAACCATCAAGGAAAGCATATTCAAAGCAGAATTCCCAAGCATAAACGCGACATTGGAGGAACTCAAAGAGAGAGTGTTTGATGATATCAAAGTACCTGTGAAATTATAGCCAGAATGGGGAAGACAAATAGAACATGCCCTTGAATGCTATAACCTCGCTGAAAATGAAGAACAAGAGGAGAGTGATGAGGAGGATCCGCGCAAAGTCAATATACCTGAGTCAGAGGGTGCAAGCGATGTAGAGGGGCCTCCACTGGAAATTTCGGACATGAGTGGACCTGTGAAGATGAGAAAAGTGAACATTGGCATGAGTGAAGAGCCGAAGTTCGCATCAATTGGAGGCTACTGGGATGATGCCACGGTTGCGGAGATCGCAGACCTTCTACATGATAATCAAGATCTGTTTCCGACAAAGTTTTCTGAAATTAAAAGCATTTTGGGTGACTTGGGGGTTATGAAAATACCTCTCAAGTCAGGCACAAAGCCTGTTAATCAAAGGCCCTATAGGATGAATCCTAGATATAAAGAAAGAGTCAAGGCAGAACTTGACAAGATGCTCGATGCAAGGATCATCGAGCCCATTGAAGAATCAGAGTGGATAAGCCCTGTGGTTATCCAGGACAAGAAGACTAAAGGTGAGATCAGGATCTATGTAGATCTTAGGAAGCTGAATGATGCTTCGCGACATGACCCATTTCCTCCTCCTTTTACAGATGAAGTGCTAGAAAATGTTGGAGGAAATGAGGCCTATTCATTCACTGATGGATTCTTTGGATATCATCAGATTAGGATTGATCCAGCAGACAAACACAAGACAAATTTTGCTACTGAATGGGGCTCGTTTCAATACACTGTTATGCCGTTTGGATTGAAGAATGCACCTACCATCTTTTCCAGAGTTGTTGTCGTAACATTTAAAGGTTTCATGCATAAATTTTTAGAAGCGTATTTTGATGATTGGATTGCCTTTGGTTTGCTTAAAAACCACTGTGAAAACCTGAGAATGATGTTCGCTAAGTGTAGGCAACATCAAATTTCATTAAATTTAAAGAAGTGTGTTTTCTGTGTTCCTTATGGTCTTCTCTTAGGACACATTGTGTGCAGACAAGGTCTAATAGTTGATCCTGTGAAGATCGCAGTGATTGTGAATTTACCTGCACCAAACTCAGTGAAGCAGCTTCGCACCACGTTGGGGCATACGGGTTATTACAGAAATTTCATCAAGGGTTATGCGCAGATAACCGCACCAATGGAGAAATTGCTTAAGAAAGAAGCGCAGTTTATATGGAATGCAGAATGTGAGCAAGGATTGGATACGCTCAAAGAGAAAATGGTAACTGCGTCGATCCTATTTTTTCCAGATTGGGAGAAGCCGTTCCATGTACATGTTGATGCTTCATGTATAGAGTTGGGCATTGTGCTTGCTCAACCAGGTGAAAGAGGCATTGATCACCCCATTGCATTTTCGAGCAGGAAGCTCTCATCCACCGAAAAGAATTATACAACCACTGAGAGAAAGGGTCTAGCTATGGTATATGCACTGCATAAATTCAGGCGCTATTTGCTGGGTGCGCACTTCTCCATGTACACTGACCATTCAGCTCTTTAATACTTGGTCAATAAGCTAGTGTTAGGGGGGAGAATATGCAGATGGTTGTTACTCTTTTAGGAGTATGACTTCAAAATCGTGGTTAAGCCAGGAAGATTGAACTTAGGACCCTCCCATCTCTCAACGATTGAGTCAGGCGAGGAACCCACCAATCTAGAATACGGTCTCCCTGGCGCACAGTTATTTGCTATACAGATCGCAGATGAATACTATAAAGACATTGTCGATTTCTTGACTACTAGATTGGCACCGACAGAGTTTACTACGCAGCAGAAGAAGCAGTTGGTAGTAAGAGAAATAGACTTCACCATAATTGTGGGACAACTATACAAATTAGGACCGGATGAAGTACTGCGCAAATGTGTGCTAGAGCATGAGAAGCCATTCATATTGGCTATTGCACATTTGGGTGTATCAGGAGGCCACTACGTAGGGAGAGCCACTGCGCAAAAGATATCGCAAGCAAGGATATGGTGGCCCACAATCCACAAAGACACGAAGGAACATTGCCAGAATTGTGATGTCTGTTAGAGGACAGGAAGGCCGTCGCGAAGAGATGAAATGCCATTGAATCCGCAGTTGACACTTCAGGCATTTGAGAAATGGGCTATTGATTTTGTGGGACCCATTAACCCACCGAGAAAAAGGACCGGTGCGACATATATTATCACTGCAATAGATTATCTCACCAGATGGGTAGAAGCGAAGCCAGTGAAGGACTGTAGCGTAGTTACTGCCGTGCAGTTCATTTTTTAGAACATCCTTACTAGGTTCGGATGCCAGAATATTTTGATGAGTGATCAAGGCACTCATTTCTTGAACCGAACTATTGAGTCCCTGAATGAAGAGTTCCACATTCATCATCAAAGGAGTACACCATATCATCCGTAGGCAAATGGAACTGTTGAGGCTTTCAACAAAGTATTAGAGAATGCGCTGACAAAGGTATGCAATGTCAATAGGGATGATTGGGATCTACACATTCCAGCTGTGTTATGGGCGTACAGAACTACTTGCAAGAAATTGACTAGCCATACACCTTTTAGGTTGGCCTATGGGCAAGAAGCAGTGATTCCTATGGAGTATATTGTACCCAGCTTGAGAATAGCTGCATTCACAAGCATGGAAGATCAAGAGGCACTAGAAGAAAGGCTTCTACACTTGGTTGGGTTGGAGGAAGATCGCTTCATCACAGGATTTCACCAGCAAGTGCAGAAAAATAGAGAAAAAGCATGGCATGATCGCCATATCAAGAACAAGTCCTTTCAGGTAGGTGATCTAGTCCTCCTGTACAATAGCAAGTTTATAAAATTTCCTGTAAAGTTTAAGATGCATTGGCTTGGTCCATATACTGTTGTACATGTTGCTAACGGTGGAGCAGTTCAATTAGCCATGTTAAATGGAGACAATCTACCTGGATTAGTCAATGGAAGTAGGCTAAAACCCTATCGGGATAGTCCTACTTCGTAGAACCCTCAATAGTGTGAAGTCGCGGGAAAATAAAAAGAGAAAAGAAGAACTGCGTCGGAGTAGTGATGGCCCGTCGCGCAGTTTGACGTAACTATAATGTCCCAATCTTGACCCTATTGCATTAATATTGTAAATGATGTAAATATTGTTATTTAGTCATGGTGAGGAGCTCAAGGCCAAGGCCCTGCCATTGATTTACCGTTCTATGTATCAGCAATTAAAATAGATGCATATGGTTCTTGTGCTAGCCGTGCACAATGTAAAATCGGACATCATGTAAATATGCAATTTTTGAAAAACCCACAACCAGCTATGCAATGCAACAAAGAGATGGGGCATGATCTTACAAGGAATAGGGAGGAAAAATAACCAAACCCTTGAGCCATGGAGTCAATCCATGTGTCAATGAGAAAACCCATGAGATCCCAACTACCCATTTTGGCTTATGCCCCAATCATTAAATTCTTCCAAGAGTTGGTTGAGGCAGTTAATGCCTTGGGAATGATGAGGTATGGCAGCCAATTTCGGGTATGGGCAAGCCATCAATCTGGGAATTCGATTTTTTTGCTTGCAAGGCAAGAAATCACCCACGTTTTTCCTTCCCAAGCCATTATGAACAACGGTCTTTCCTCTCCCACCCAGCCTGGGGCGAACTGGGGTTTTTCCTTCACGTTTTCACCATTTCTCTGCATTCTTCCATGCCTGGGAACTCGTTTTTGGTTAGCATAGTGGCTGGGAGAAGAGAACCATGATTTTCTGGGGTTATAGAGGTTGTTTCTGCCCATGAAATGCCCATGGAAGTTTTTCTGAAAACGATTATGCTCCTAGGGTTGTTTTCCCATTTTTTCAATTTTCCTTTTGGGCTTTCCCACGTTTTTCTAAACTGGTTGAAATCCCATCGTTGGGCATCCTACTGCAAAAATTCCCAGCACTTGCATTTATGGCTGTTATGTCCCTCCCTGTTTAGTTTGAACCTGTGAGCAGGAGATTCAGGAGTGGAAGAGGACAGATTTGGATTGATGAGCCCAATGAAGTATCCATAGCTCAATGGTTGAGCCACTAGCCTAGTAATTCACCTCTGTCCATCTCTTAGCAGCTTGAGAAACCCCACTGCTGACTGGTTTGGCTGATTCTGGTGTATCTTTGGCTATGTGAGAGCCTGCTTTCCCCTTTTCCTTGTGGAGATCATGCCCAGCTCGGGGGTGGCAGTGGTGCTGAGAGATTGAGGAGCACACTGGCCTACGGTTGGGTGGAACGTTGCAGAAGCGTAGCTGGTTGCTCAGGAACTACTTGGTTTAAGATAAGTATTCTCATTTGCTAATTTGATATTGCTTAATTGATGAATGACATGAAAATCTGGAATGTATGATGGATGTGTAATGGAATTAAATTCTGCTGTGTTTTCAATAATTCATGCATTTGCATATCTCCATCTACAATTTATATAAATGCTTATTTGATTCAGAATGGGACTAGATGTCCAGTATTATTGTTAGTGTCCTCTCCATATCCTTGTAGGATAGGAGGGACATTACAGTAACACTCCAGAAAACTAGTCGTTACAATGTCGGTCGAAAAACTAGCCTTTACACAGTGATTTTGCCTACGACCACTTGACAATTTAACGCCGATATAGCCTTTCTGAAGGAGTTAACGAAGGAAAGGACCGAAATCTTCTCCGGATTTGGCCAACGACCATAACATTTAATGCTTATCAAACCATTGAGGGCGTGGTTGAGCCTAACTGCACCTATAAATACTGTTGCATTTTGACTTATGGGCATTACCGAGACTCTGAAAATTTTCTTGTGAGCCATACTTTGAATTTGTTTATAGTGAGTGATCATTAATCCCGTCATTCTGTCAAGAACATCCAGTGAATGTCCGGAAATTCTACAATTGAGCAAGAATTCACAGTTGCGCAGACTGTGAAGCTGTTTAAATGCGGAGGGATTGAAGGGTTGATGAGAACCCCCGCTAAGAAGCTTATTATAGAGCAAGTACAGGGTTCATGATGATCACCAAGACACTCTACAACTATGCAAGACAAGGGCAAAGAACCAGCGGTGGAGAAGATGAAGCCGAAGGTGATGAGCTGCACAGTGTCGAAAGTTTCGCTGGGCGACAAAGAAATACCCTTGAAGTTGACCCCTCAGTATATCTCACTGCGTGTAGAGGATGCACTGTCCATTAAGCTGTTAAGGAATGCGAAGTATGAGACTCCGCTTCCACCTACCTCGAAGCATGTCAAAGTGGAAGGAAATCTGTTGGGGAAAATTTCAAAGTGTAAGTTCGAAGACTTCGACCTACTTCAGATGCAGAAGGACCCGACCGAACCAAAGTACCAAAAATTTCAGCCAGATCAGTATATGTACTGGAGGAAGGACGTGAAAGGAAATTCGGTGCTGGTCGCGCAGAATTGGTTATCCGGAGTGGTCAAATCGGGATTGCTCAACCTATTGAGTCTCCCACACTTCGACCGAACACCAGAATTGAATGCGGTGGTGCACACTCTTATGTCGCGCACTCACCAAGGATATCTATGGTTGGATTAGAACGTCGACCTGAACATCGACCTAATCCATCCCATCATGGGGTTAAGAAAGCGAGGCGAGGACCCTAAGAAATTATTTCAAGGCAAGAACGGGGATAAGGAGGTCGCCGCGAAGATGAAGAAAACACACACCGTCGTCAAAGGAAAGAGAAGCTTCGTCATGGACAACATATATGACAATGCTACGTGGTTTGTAACACAACTGCTAGCAGGGAAAATTCTGCGAAAATCAAGACCTAATGAAGTACCCGCTGGAGCAATGCTCCTTGGGGAAAAGGCCGCAACAGGAGGAAGATTTAACTGGTGTCAGTATCTGTTGAACGAATTTCTAGAAGAATTGAGCGATACACAGACACACGACAGCAACTTTCACTATACCTGGTTGATGGTATTGATTGCATTTGTAGGATGGAAGGACCCAAAACATTATGTTGGTCTAATCACTAACACCAATGACTGTAGAGGAGCCAGATATGCAAACCTCTGGGCAAATTCGATGCAAGAAAGACAACACGCGTCAGCTGAAGTTTTCTACACATACTATGAGCAGTTGCACGATGTCATTATTCGCACACCATGCATAGCCAAGTAGGTAACAGCTAAATATATTCGCACTGTCAATTTTCTCGCTGACATGCATTCTATTTACATTTCAGCAAAGGTACAGAAGAACAACCCATAATGGTTCCAAGGGAACTATCACATGGGCGAAGAGGATATCAATGGCATTATGAAGGAATGGATACCTAAATATAAAGTCGAAGGACCTATGATCATTGACAGTGAATCTGAAGAGAGTAATCTCATTCCAACACCAATTGTTGAAGAGTCACCGTCAGGCAAAAGGAAGGAGCCAGGAAGCTCCACACCGGAAAAAGTCCAGAAAAAAGAAGCAGAAGGATGTAAAGGGCCAATCAGAGGAAAAGATCCATGATGACGATTACGATATGATCGCATCCATGGTCACCATGCAGATGGAAGACTTTCTAGCCATCAAGATAAAAGGATGAGGCAATCCAGGCAAGTTTACAGAAGAATCTCACCCAAGGCATAACAGAAAAATTTGAGCAAGTCCAGCGCAACTTGCTCTTGCCGCAAGACTTGAAATTAGAAGGAAGGTCAGGGGACACTTCACAGCCAAATACAATGCCTCTGGCTCTGACCTTGCCACCAAAGTCATGCATAGTCCAACCTAACCCGCTAAGCATAAGGTTACCTCGCAAACAGTTAGCTTCGGACATGAAGGACATAGAGCATGTGGACGTCGACATTGCGATGTTTCCACTAGAGGGCCTACACAATCTGCACTTGCAGGTTGTCGAAGAGATCCATGATTGAAGTTTAGTTGCTTTGAACCAATGCCATCAGTTGCAAGAAAATTATAAGCAGCTACAGGAAGCAAGCTTAAAGAAGACCATGGCACTTCAAGATGAGCAGGATCGACGAAGGAGAATAGAGCATATTGTCGCTTCGGTAGTAGCAGAGATACCAAAATGCGACGAGCAACCAGAGCCCGCGGATACTACCCTTAATATTGGCTCAATGGTCAACGATCTTAAGGCTAAGATGAAAGATATGGAGACTGATTACAAAGCAAAGATCATCGCCTTGGAAGCACAGAATAAGCCGAAGACACCACCTGATCAGCAACAGATCAAAGCAAAGGAAGTGAAAGTTACAGCAAAGAGTATAGCTAGTGAAGTGGCTAAGTGCCAAACTTTGTTGGACGAGGTGACAAGAACGTTTACTGTGCTGGAAGAGGACCCAAAGCTGCTGGAAATCCAAACTACTTTGAAGGAGAAGCAGGCATCATTAGAACTCCTGGATGCGAAGGTCAAGCCCTGCCGACAAGAGACGAATTCACAAATTTCCAGAAGTTCAAGAAATGAAAAGAACACTACAAGTGTTGAGAGACAGGAAGGCTGAAGTTGGAGATGAATCACAGCCCCTGCAGGAGGAAGCCCATGAACTAACACAGAAGATTGAAGAAAAATTGAGGGAGCTGCACAAAGGATAGGAATCAATGCAAGAGCAAGCTGAGGACGATATAACACCTGATGTGTTAGAAACCGTAAGGCAGATTGAGCAGTACACTAAGGAAACAATTGCAAATCTGAGTGCAACCTATCAAGAGTTCGCTACTAAGCTATCTCTGCAGGAGGACGAGCAGCTAATAGAACTGGAACTTGAAAGTGGCTCAAGGATGAGCCACATGTAAGTGTTAGGGGCCTATTGGGCTTGGCCCAAGTAAGGAAATTTTTGGAAATACAGTTTTGGATCTGCGAAGTTGAGCACGGTTCAGTTGAATACTTTTTGGAAAAGACAGTTTTGGGAGCTGCGAAGTTGAGTGCAGCGCAGCATCGACAGAGTAAGGAAGCCAGTGTCGCGAAGAGATAGTGCTGCGAAGAGCCTGATCCGTGGGGATCTGGCAAGGAAGAAGGTTGGAAGGAAAATGGTACATATTCCGGTAAGACCATCGGTGGTCTATTTTTGGTTAAGATACTCCATGATTACCAAATAGGTGGGTAAGGAGTAAGGCAGAAGGTAAGCGATCGGTCGCACAAGCAAGGGAGCACTACCCGAACCCGCCGCATGAAGCCGTTAGAGAAGTAACGACTGGGTGAAAGCGACCTATCGGCACGCGCTCGGCAGGGGGGATGAAAGCGACGCGAGGATTCGCTATCAGAGCCCAACAGTCTTGTAATGCCCCATATCTTGACAGTCGTTAATTAAAAACTCTAATGTGAATTAGCTTAGCATTGTATTTTCTTATTATCTGTTTGACAAAGATAGATTGATTAAGATTATTGTTATGTGCACATGTGGACTCCCTTGAGGTTGTATGGTAAATGGAATTTACTGTTTAATTTATTAATGACAATGGATATGTTACTTCATATTGAATACGCAAATTGAATATAGAATATCCATATGTGGAATGCTAATTTAGTTGTGCAAAAGTACTTACATGATTATTTGTAAATGTTGTATTAGTGATATGGATTAACACTTGAAAGAATTGGGTATGTCTATATATATGTTGATTAGCTATGAGATAAACGGATTCCTATATTTCCAAGGGGCACGAGATGTATTGAACATCATGAGTATAATGATTTTATATCAAATTTCATGTTATTTAATTGTGAATTCCAATATTTCTATGACTTGTGGGTGAGTGTGAGTTTTGACAGGAATTGTAACTTTCCCAATGTGGTTTTTCAATGACGGGACCCCTTAGAATAGTGATGGCACAGTATGGTTGATGTAGGGTGTTGAGCCTAGTACTATCAGGGGGGGTGGAGGCATTTCCCACCATTTATCCCCCGAAACCTGGAGTCGTGGGAGGGTTGTGTTGCGCATACTCCCCTAGATGTGTGATGATGAATACCGGATTCCTGCTGGGGAAGCTTGGTCGATGTAGTCAATCGACACTTCCGCTTATGGGTTCTATATGTGGTTAGGTTGTGTAGTCGATGCCACAGTATATTGCAACACAGGACGGGATGATGAGGTTAGGAGATGGAAGTAATGGTGATTAGGGGGTTGGAGTACTGATGGGATGGATGGGACCAATGATGGATTGGATGGTGTTCTTGATTTTTTATTAACTATCGTGATTATATGTTGGATTTCATCATTATGTTTATTTAATTATGTCTTATTGCTTTTGTATGAATGATTACGAATGGTGAATGATGCATTGTTTAATTGCTCTTCTATATGTTGTTTGCGATCATGTAATAATGATCTATTAGGAGCATTAAATGTGATTATTAGTACCCACGCTTACGACGTGTGCACTGGCCATGCATATGCCAATTCGTGAGTACAATACTATGATTGGTTGATCGATGAATAAATTAATATGGTTATATTAACTCATAGTAGCTTGGTTGATGAATTGTTGAAAGTATGAGTTTGTTGACTTGTTTAATATGTTTAGATTTATATAAATTGATTTGGATTATTGAAATACATATATAATTATATACAAATAATATAACTTATTTCATAGTATAATATAGTATATGAAAGTATCTTATTTGACTTATGTATGAGAGGATAATATAAATAAATTGATAGATAAGATTTGCACAAATTTTTAGAAAAGAGTTGTCATAGTTGCATTTAAGATGGAAGCATGACAAGTGAGACTTTGCAACCATGTTTATTAATATTTTAATTATTTAAATCAAATTTCTATTTTTTGGAGAAAATGAATTTATTGATTATTGATTATTATTTATTGGAATTTATTGATGGATGAGGAAGATGATGAGGAGTTTTGATATAAATATGAGACTTGAGAGTGGAAGGAGGGAGGCTCTTTTACTCTTGGAGGATATTTTGGGTGAGAGTTTTAATAGGAAGGGAAATTTGGATATGTTGGGGTATGAGAAGTTGGAAGAGTTGGAAGAGTTTGAGAACTCTTGGAAGATTTGATGCATAGCCTACTAGTGCATCATTGTTCTATTCTCTAGGGGTCTCGGGCACGGAGAGCCGGGAGGCCATTTGGATGGGACCATTCGATGGCTTCCTGGGGCTAGGGAGCCGGCTGGGCCCCTAGTTTGCTGGGAGGTAAAACTGTGGTTCTGCTTTGGGCAATGAAGATGGAAGAAATTCGAGGAGAAGAGGGAAGCTTGCTCACTTTGGACTCCATCATCATTCTTATAACGAGGTATTTTTCTTGTGATTTAAATTGTTTATATGTTGTTGTAAACTTCTTATATGCTTCTATGGTTACATGATGCTTATAGGGTGTTCAGTCATATAGTTAACAAATCCACCATTTGAGGTTGTATTAATATTCTTGTGCATTTCTAGAATGAAAAAAAAATAGATGCTTTATTATATTAAAATTCTTAATGCATTTAGAAGCATTACAAGTCTGGTTAGGGGAAAGCCGCGACAGTTTTGGGAAACCTTAGGGTTTTTTCCTATGCATTGTAAAGGCATGACCTACGGGCATGATCTATAAAAGGGCACATTTTGTATGGGAAAGGGTTAATATTTGATAGTTGATAAATCTCTAGTAGTGAGTAATCTTCATTGTAAAATCTTCTAAGTGTTGAATGCCATTGTAAAGGCTTTGCAAGCTGCGTGCGTAGAGGCCTATTGAGAGAGAAGACAGTATGCAACTAAGTGCGCAGACTGGAACTATTGTACCCTTCCCAAGATAATATAACAACAGTTCATGTGGACGTAGCTTCCATCCTGGGGGTGAACCACATTAAATTCTGTGTTGTGTGATTGTTTATGTGTTTGAATCTATATATTTGCTTACAATGAATGCTTAAGATCTCGTTTATCAGTTTGTATGTTCTTACTTTTATATGTATTCGCCATAAAGAATGAAGATGGCAATAATATGTTAAGTATCGCATGTGTGGATGAATTTTAGATGCACAAGTCTTTCTAAGTCTGAATGAATGCATAAGTTGATTGAGTAAACACTAGAATCAGTGGATTTCGCGTCGTGCGATTCCCTCGAAGCGCAACACCGGACATGCACAGCACATTGTCTTTTGTCATATTGCATAATTCATAAGATAAATAACCTAAGGCAATTGTGTAATACGTAAGAAATGTTAAGTAAAGCTTGTTGAAGTTGGTTAATTCCATAGAGGAAGCACAGTTATCAGTTGCGCTATCCTATCGCCGAAGAACCATCTGATACCGCGCAGTCCTTGGATGTGCGAGTTGTGCAAGCGTCCTGGTTTGTAGTAGTATTAGCCGCGAAGAAGGTGAACTTCGCGCAGTCCTCAGTCTGCAGCGCGAGTCCCACAGCACGTTGTTAGCCAAATTGGTTTATGCACTCATCACCTGGTTGTGGAAACTTGATTCCATAGCTCCCCCATTACTTTGCCTCAGGTGAGACCTCAGTTTGTTCGCATATTGCTGCTGAAAGGGCCAGTGAAAAGGGGTTTTTTTGGTTTCTTGAACCACGAAGAACCTAGGTCTTTATGGAAAACCTCAAGACAGTTATTTAAGCCAACACATAATCATACCCCAACATCTTAGTAAGCTACTTATGTTGCTCCAGAGATGAAAACCTTTATTCAAGGAAATATTTTAAACTATGATGGTCAGTCTTGATCTAGAAATGTCTACCTGTTAAATATGGGTGTCATCTCCCAACTACATGAAGGATGGCCATCATATCTTTTTCATATGTACATTTGCCCAAATTCTGATCACATAACTACTTACTAGTGAAGGCCAAAGGGAAACATTCTTGCATTAATACTACTGCAAGACATTTTCTTGAGGCATCACATTCTAAGACAAAAGTGTCAGTGAAATCAGGTATTGCTAGTACAAGAGTAGTGCAAATGGCATCCTTTAAGCATAAGAAGGATTTATTAGCTCCATTACTCTAGACAAAGGCATTATTTTTAACAAGGAAGTTAAAAAAGTTGCAAAATTTCCATAATTTTTCACAAACTTTCTTTAGTAGCTGGTAAGTCCTAGTAACCCTCATAATCCCTTGAGGGTCTTGGGGCATGGCTAGTATTACATAGCCGCCATTTTATTTGGGTCCACTAATACTCCATATTGACTCACAAAAGTATTCAACCTCATTAACCCCAAAATCACATTTGAAATGCTTCACAAATAATTGGTGGTCCCTTAATAATTGCAAGGCATGATTGACATACTCTAGGTGGAATTCCCATGTTTTGTTGTAGATCAAGATATCATTAAAGAAAACCAACACAAATTTGCAGAGGAAAGTTCAGAATATATTTTTCATGAGGTTCTAAAATGTAAATGGGGCATTGCAAAGGCCAAAAGGCATTACTAAAAACTCATAATGATTGTCATGGGTGCAAAAGTTGTCTAAGGGATGTCTATTTATTTCATCATGATTTGGTGCTATCTTAAACGAAGGTTCAACTTAGTGAAGAACTTGGATACATGAAGCTCATCCATGAGATCATCAATGATCAGGATACAAAATTTATCCTTGATAGTCAACTTATTGAGAGCCCGAAAATCTGAACACATGCACCCAGTGCCTTTCTTTTTTCAATACCATAACCGCCAATGAGGAATAAGGGATTGTAGTGGGATGAATGATGCTAGCCTCCAACAACTCTTGAATGATATTTTCTATTTTATTCCTTTGTGAAAAAGGGTGCCAATAAGGGCATATATTGGGGGGTTGACTCCATATAATTAGTGAAATACCATGGTCATGCTCTCCACGTAGCGGTGGTAAACCCTTGGGTGTTCTAAAATCTTTTTGATGTTTAGAGAGAATTGATTGCAAGTTAGGGTGGATGTATTGTGGGGGTGTTTCCATTACTTGGATGGCATTGAATTGTGTAACGATACCTGAGTGGCGTTTCTTAATAACGTCTCCATGATGGGAGGTGATTTTTTTTGGAGAATTGAAGTCCTTTGAGATGATGTTTGTGTAGGAAGATTATATATAGGTACTTGGAATTCATGGTGATCAATCCCAATGTTCTTAACCATTCTACCCCCATAACTACATCACAACCACCCATTTCAAAAAAGAACATGTGTGTTTTTAGATGGTAGTCACCCATTTAGAGTTTCATATTTTCACATAAGTCCCCACATTGCATCATACCACCATTTTCTATCATAATTTGGAAATTTGGTATAGGTTGAACATAGTAATGTGTTTCGTTTGCCACTCTTCTATGAATAAAATTGTGGGTATTTCCATTGTCAAATAATACAATGACTTTACGGTGCTTGATGTAGCAGATCAACTTCAATGTTTGGGGTGTGGAGAAACCTGATAAGGCGTGGATAAAAATTTGGGGTTCCTCCCAAATATTTTGCAAAGTGTTGTCATCTTCCATGGGCAAAGAAATATCCTCCACTTTTGGTTCCTAAGTTCCTTCAATTATTATGATTTTTGGGTGTTCTTGTGGGATTACTTCTATGTGGAATAATTTATGTTATTTGTATTTATGCCCTTTGACATATCGTTCATCATTGTTATAGAAAATTCCGAGGAATTAACATTGGGCATCGTTTAGGAGAGAGATTTTGGGTCCTTAATGGTGGCATTTTGGAGTTGTTGGGGGGAGGTTCCATGAGAGTCATAGTGCAAGTAGGAAATGAAGATGTTTTGGTTTGGGAATTGATAACCATATTAGATTCTCTATCTCAATCACAAACTTCCAAACATGTTGTGGAGTGTTGCATTATGACATCTGCTCAAATTGTCGTTTTGAAGACAATGGCAAAACATTCCAAAAAAAAAAGAATTAGAGAATGAATCTGTGTGGATTGTCAATTGCTCAAAGGCTATAATATAGTCCATATTTGTGTTGTTCTACTGTAATTCGGTCAACCTTCACAGGTAGTGAGTGTCATGTTCAAAATGATCATGAAGGATATTCACAAATCGAATCCAAGGGACATAATGACAATAACATTTCTTGTACCATTGCCATCATTTCCAATGTTCTAAGTCTAAATATAAGACCCCCACATTTAGCTTTCATATATCATCAGTAATGCCATGGAGAGAAAATTATTGTTCCATTTGGGTAACCCATCCCGAGGGATCTGAACTATCAAGTTTGTGTATGTATACCTTTGGGAAATGGTGCCATGAATTGTTATCCTAAAATGGTGGGCTAAGTTTTTGAAAAGAGAGTGTACGATGCTTGTGGTTGTATCCTCTTTCCTTGAATATAGACCCATGCATTCCGATATTATAGCCATTTTTTGTTGCTAGTTAGCCATATTGGTGTTGATCTATTTAGCTAACTGCTGCAACTATATAATCCCAGAGTCAATATCCTTAAGTGCCTTGGGAAGGTATGTATTTTTATTCTCCATGTTTGGTTGGTTGCAAATGTTGACCATGTGACCGTTAAATATCTAGAAATTATTAACACTTTCTTATCTCAAAATGACTAGGGGCTAAAGATGGTTCTTTTGATATGTACCACAAATGTTGTATTGTCAGTTCCACACGATTGTTATAGATGTATACCAACACAATCAACATGATGCAAGGATTCATTTGAGATATTTATCCCATAATGGTGCATGTGGATCTTAGACTTTTTTTTTAATGTTAATGGGATTATTACTCCATACAACATATACTACACCGACAAAATTCCAAATTCCGTTTAGATGCAAAGATGTAGGATTTTCATTGGCTAGTCATAGAGGATAAGTACCATGTTCCTAGAGAGTTTGACTCAAAAACCAAAGCTTCCTGCTCTTATCCCTACCATGCGACACTTCCCAAGAGCCACTCTCGATGGTGAGACCAACCTAGGACAGAACTTAGCAGAGTACACATCACTTCACACACTTAACGGTTATTCATATACCTATTCATTCTTAGTCATGTTCATATCAGTTATAATTATCCCAAAGAAGACACAAGAGAATAACACCAAGTATGTTGGGAAATGCCTCAATGGGGCATTCAAAAATTCTATATACACAAGTATGTTTACAAGAGTACAATGCAATATTTATGGGAGAGCACCATTGGATTCCTTCCTGGGAGTGTTCCCAACAAGTTTCTGACTCCACTTACAAAAGGAACCCCAAATTTCTAACACGACTCCTTCTAGATTCATGCCCAACACTTCGATAAACCTCCCATGTCATGCCCGCAGGTCTTCCTACTGCAGAACATGTATGCACTCTCACTTCAAAGTGTCAATCCACCAAAACTGTACCCATGTCACACTGTCTTTACCTGAAGTCTGTCCTGACTTCCCGATGCATCTAACACTCCACTCACCCTCCAGTACTTCTCAAATTGCACCTTACTTCTTGTTTGCAACTCCTTCTTGAATCCCCCTTGGAGATCCACGCCACTCTTACTTATATGCTTCTAATTCATGCCCCTCCTCCAAGGTGAGATAACATGCCAACCATTGGGATTCTCCCTCGCATTGGTACATCTCTTTTCAAATCCCCTCCACCCATTACATTGGGCATCATCTTCCTTTCCAAGCACATTGCTAAATATTTTATCATGTCGATGAGGCCACTTGCCAACAAATGTCGCTCGATCACTTTGCCACTTGAAATGGGTGCTCCACCACACGCCCATCTCTCGGGTCCACTTATCAATGAGAAATCCCTTGGGATCCCAACTTGTCCTCCTTGGGTCTACTTCAACATGTGCATATGTTTCACTTTTTATTTCCTTGTGCTAAGTCCCTCCCTCCTACTCATCATGGGTTTTCAAAAAAGGGGATTTGGGTGTATTGAGCACACTTTCCACCATGGGATTCCCAATATGTTGCATATCCAGTCACTCACCAAGTTTGTCGAATCTTCTATGTGGGTAGGGGTGATGGTCAAGGCACCTTACTCGCCAAGACCATGACATCCTTCCCTACTCCAAATTGTTGTCATCCTCGGTAATGTCTCCAAAGTTTCCTGTTGTACTTTATAAATCATCTGCCAATATTACTAATGCACTTTGTTGTTGCAACCGAGTCTTCCAAAGAATCCTTTCTGGAAGTTGCACATTCCCAACCTACTACTTCTTCAATACTCTTGGCCTCTTATGTTCACACTTTTGTGCACTGAATTCCCCCATGTATCAAACTAATTGGGTAGATAATCCAACCATCATGTTTGAGCTCATGAGAATGCACTCCATCATGTTCAAAGCAACCACTTCCGTATGTACTTCAGTCACCTTGTGCAACTCTTCCAAATCTAGGCAAAGTCATCATGTATGCCTGATTATCGTCGAATTACCTTATGTGATTCAACTCATATCCACAACACCACTTCATGTTCCATCCTCACGCCTTCCACCTATTTTAGGTTGAACTTTCCTAAGGTGCCTTTGTAAGGCATCCATGACCTCACTTCCTACACCAAAGGAAATGAGCCGATCTACTCACCTTCATCCTGGGTAGAATGGTAAGTGGCGCCCAAGGCCATTTCCCACAAAACTTCCAACAGTCCACCCATCTGACTTGTTCCCGTTGCTTAAGTATTTCAAGGCTACTTCTATTCCTGATGGATTACAACCCAATCCCTCTAGTCAGGTTATTTTTAGATCGAATTCAGGAATCTGAAAATCCAACTTACATAAATCCACATACTCGGTTGCATGGCTCACAAGGTGGCTCGCAACTCCCACTGTTGTATCCGAACAAGAGTCTCGTGTCTCTATTGTCACCAAAGGTGTTTCATTCACCCCATCTCTTGGAAAGAAACTCTCCAAGGTACTCTAATCTCTTTGAAACATGCCTCTCATCCTATCAGTCACAGTGTTGAAGGGTTCTCAGGGTGGTCTCCACCTCCCTAGACCTTCCTCAACTGACTTGTCGTGTTGAAAATGAGACTTTCTCTCCAAGTATAGTAGGTATTCCTTCGTCTCTACCGAATTGCAACCTACTTTCCTTAGTCAAAAAAGTGTAATTTAGGATTCGGGTATCTCGATGGCCAATGTACAAAATTCTATAGTGTCTTTGACGTCACACTCAGAAGTCTTCATTTCCTCTCTCATCTCGACTTTCCACTGTAGTCTCCAAAGTCACCTCATTCACCTTGGTTTCCTTTGTAGTGGTCAATACTACCTCCTCCAACTGTTCCCAGCATCGAGCGAGTGCCTCATCACACAACCATGCCTCAAATATTTGGTCACCTTCTTTCCCAGGTGATCCCACTTCTTGACTACTTCGTCTTCACTGCTACCACTTGGTTAGCAAGTTGCCCCACTATGAGTTCCTTCTTCCTCGAACTCTGCTGCCTCCGTTGGTGCAAGTTCTCCCATGTTTCCATCATGTTGCATATAGTCAACCGAAGGGTGTAACTGTTCGATCTTCTTCACAATTGACTCTACTCGAAGTCCTAACATTGCTAACATGTTCTCCAAGTGAACAACATTGTCTATTGCACATGAGGTATTCTTTCCCGAACCTTCTACTTCGGTCTATTGTGTGACGAAGTAAGGATTTTGTACACGCTTCTCGGGTGTCTCAACCAACTACATGGATGAAATCCTAGGCCTATGCCCCATCTTCCTTCTTGTCGTCATTAACGAGCTCCAAGTCATGGTTTCATCTAAGAACACCAAACTATTCTTGTAAGGAACTGGTATAGCCTTGGCCAACTTCATGAAGTATTGCCACAAGACAACCACATGGTCATCCAATGAAGTCACTACCAAGTCCAATCTGCCATACCAATATCCAACCTTCAACGTTGCTGCACCAACCATACCTACTACCGCCTTCATTGCTGAGCTCACCATCTTAAACATGCACTTGTTTTTCTCATTCTTAGTATGAAGTGCTTTCATAGTTTTCTTACCCACAAAATTGTGGGTGGTGCCAGTTTCAACCAACACGACAACCTTTATCCCACTGATCATCATGTTCAAAAAACAAATCCCAAACTATTCTTCACCTTGCAAACCATCTGGACCTTCCATCAACTTGCCCATACATCTTGTCAAGGATTCAACTGCTTCCAACACTTCCCTTGAAGGTCGTTGCACTTGCGCTTCTCCCATAGCTACTATCTTCATCACAGTTGGTCACCCTTGGCCTTATTTAAAGCGTGCTTCTAACTTTTCCTTCAAATAGACAAGCAATTACAAAGTGGTTCCCGTCGTACAAAAGAAAACCCATTTTCTTACCTCCCTTCACGGATGGTTTCGACTACGATGTTGTCTTGTTTTGGGTGTCGTTCACCTCATTGAGCAACCCCAATATAGGAATCTCCCAAGTCTTCACTTGGTCTTCCGACAATCGCAACCCTTGAATCTAAGATTTCCCTCGCAATCCAATCTATTAAAGTCTTGTCGCATGTGCATGAAACAACCATCGAACCTCATAATCCCATTGTTCCAATCTCTTTGTTGCGGCTTCCATTTTGGCTTCTCATGACTCTTCCTCTCCTTGCCCTTCATGTCGCAACTCAAGGTGAGTTCGACCTTCAACACACATCAACGGAAGTGTTCACAGTTGCTCTGTCACATGGAAACCCACACAAAATTTGTGCCTTGTCTTCTAGCTAAAGTCTGCAATGCGTCGAGTGCACCTTTTCCAAAGTGCACTATTTGATGAGTGCACTTCCTTGTCGGTGCAGTTTCTTTCTAGCGCACTTCTTGTTGAAGTATGTTGTGTGTCGTGCGCACTTCCGCTGGCACCCTGTTCTCCTGACACTTCACCTAATGTGTTGTCGATATTGCTCCAGTAGCCTACCCAAGACTTCAATCGATGCACTGTCATTTCTACTCCCAGCAGCTCTACTCAAGACTTCACATTGTACTAGGCACACTTCTACCAAGTGCGCTATGTGTCGATCCCGCCTTTCTCAGGTGTACTTCTACTAACACACTGAGTTTCAGGCGTACCTTTTCGCTGCAACATTTTGGTTGCACTTATGCCAAGCGCACCTCTCTAACATGTTGCATCTCGACATTCTTCTCCCAAAACTAGACTTCTGACACTCTATTGCTCTAATACCACTTGTCATGGTCCTAGAGAATATGAATCAGAAATCAAGGGTTCATGCTCTTCTCCCTACCATGCGGCACTACCAAGGAGCCACTCTCGGTGGTGAGACCAGCCTGAGACAGAACCTGGAAGACTAGGCCTCACTTCACACACTTAACAGTTATTCTTATTCTTATAGTTATTCATTCTTAGCCATGTTCATATCAGTTATACTTAGCTCAAAAAAGACACAAGAGAATAACACCAAGTATGTTGGGAAACGCCTTAATGGGGCATGCCAAAATTGAATATACGCAAGTATGTTTACAAGAGTACAATGCAACAGTTATGGGAGAGAACCCATTGGTTGCATCCTCGGCAGTGCGTCCAACTTGTTGTCGACTCCACTTACAAAAGGAACCCCCTGCGAATGGACCTTGTCACACCCACAGGTCCACCTCTTGCGGCACTTATCTGCACTCTCACTTTAGACTTCCAGTCCACCCAAACTGTGCCCAAGACACATTGTCTTTATCCAAAGTGCACTTGACTACCTACTGCATCTAGCACTCCACTCACCAGCCACTTCTTAAATTGTTCCTTAATTCTTGCTTGCACTCCTTCCCGAATCCCCCTTAGAGATCCACGCCTCTTACTTATATGCTTCTAAGTCATGTGACCCTCCTCCAAGGTGATCCGACTTTCCAACCAACATTGTTCTCCCTCATGTTGGTGCATCTCTCATTGAACCCCTCCACAAGTTACAATGGGTGTCGTCTTCCTTGCCAAGCATGTTGTCGAAGCTTTTACCATCCCGATGAGTCCACTTGCCATCCAATGTCGCCTAGTCACTTTTCCACTCAGATTGGGTGCTCCACCACACACCCATCTAGTTCTAGGTCCACTCGACAATGGGAAATCCCTTATGATCCCAACTAGTGCTTCTTAGGTCCGCTTCATCTCATGCCCATGTTTTGCTTTGGATTTCCTTGTGTTAAGCCCCTAATGCCTGCTCGTTGTGGGTGTAAAACCAAGGGGGTATAGGTGTCTTACATCCACTTTCCACCATGGGATGCCCAATTTGTCGCATAGTTGGTCACTCGCCAAGTCTATTGAAGCTTCTCCATGGGTAGGGGTGATGTTCAAGGCTCCTTCCTTTCCAAGACCATGACAATAGGGTTTCTATGGTCCTAAGGGAAATGGAGTGTTATGCACTATAACTCTATGATATATTTGCAAGGTCCAACAATAGTAATCAAACCAATTTTTTTAGTACATTAACTAAGGAGGCTCAACTATGTTGTTAGTCGTACTACCCAACTACCCGTGTACTAGAGAGTAATCTCCCCAAGTGTTGTGTTCGATGCCACTATAGAAACAAGATGGTTGTTCAGATTATCTACAACTAGTTTTAGGTTGATTAAGGGACTTCTAATATACTCAAGAGTATGTGGAAGTGAGATTTCATATATAGGTTTTGTCTGATGTGGTACTACTTGAAGTAGTACCAACAAGGGTGTCCAACCAAGTGAAATCTCTTGTATTTCCTATGTGTAGTCTTTCTTGACCATTGTTTTACCCACTGAATGACAAATCTCTATGTTATTTAAAGACAACATAACACGTATCCATCCTTAAAAAAAACTCTACGCAATTTTGGAGGCATGCAGGCTTAGGAAAGTGCCCTGATACCACTTGTAGTGTTATTAACCCTTAAACTTATAACAATCACATGATATACAAGATTTATTATGTAAGAAACCATAAATTACAATATAAAATAACCAAACAAAAGACAATAGAAAAGAGATGTTGCAAATTAAATGCTTATATTATGATAATCCAACAAAAAACAATGTTCACTTACCTTTTAAGGTTGGGTGATCTTTCACTTAAGCCAAGCTCTAATACAAGAATACTCGACAAAACAATCCATAAGCTCCTAGCTCTTTAAATAGTCTTCCAATAGTCAAAACCATTAACTACTTGTGGTCCCATGATTAATGAATATGAACTACCTAGTAGACCTTAATTAATAGATCTAGACACTTTTTACATTAATTAATTGTCCACTACTAACAACTCAACCTTATTCAAAGGAGATGTTTGCATACATTACTTGGCTAACTCCTATGTATCCTAAAGTAAGGGGTGTTCAGGGGAGAACCCTAACATTTGGAGTAATTTGAAGGAATAATTCATACTTGTGATATTTAGTGGTGACATTATTATATATGAAAATGATTAAATGCACAAAGTCTATATATGATTCAAAGATAAAGAAAGGAGAGGAGTTAGGAATGAGGATCTCATAGAGATATTGTTAAACATAGTTATAGAAATGGTTGAACAAGAAATGGTCGACTATTCCTATATAAGTAAGGTCATTATCAATACAATGTGAAATAGCATATTTTGTTGAATGTGGGGTAATTTTTTATGGGGTTATCAAGACCATGAAAAAGTTGTGGTAGGATAGGAACTTGGTGGGCTTGCCAATTTGTGTAAGAGATTTCTAGATCTGAAGGTACAACAGCGGGTTGAAAGAATTATTTATGGTGCAAACTTGTTTCCAATTGAGAGAGGGGATTGTAATTTTCCTCCGGGTGAATAAAGCTGTGATCTGATGAAGGAAACTACGACCTGGTGAAAACGTAGCAAATCAGAGCTGAACGAGTCTGATCAGACGCTGTGTAACGTTGCGGTCAATTTTGAGGGTGAACATGCTGCTTATGGGAGAAACTGATTGGACCACTAAAATTGTTGTGTTGATGCTGAAAAGATGGTGAGCCTGTAATCAACCTAATGTCAAGATTGAGGTAATTTCTAGGCTTTGATCTGCTGGTGAGAGGACGGCAGAAACACCATCTGGACAAGCATATTTGAAAAGAAGGCCAGGGTGAAGAACTTGTAGGCAATAGATATTTGACATATTCGACAAAACCGTCTAAGAATTCTTAGAGCATTGTACCTTTGGCCTCTTAATGGAGTGCTAAAGTTTAACGGCGTTTGAATTAGTTTGGCCATCTCCGCCATTGTAAAAACCCTAGTTTTGGCAGAATCGAGCTCCTCACCTGGACATTGCGTGCAACAAGCGTTGCACTCTGAGGAGTATTATTACTAATTGAGCCGTGAAAGGGTAGAAAAAGGAGTGGACGTGTTCTTGAAATATAATACTAATTGAACCGAGGACAAAGCATCATAAAGCCTACGACAAGCTTCTATAATTGGTTTTGCTAATTAAGCCGTGAAAGGGTGGAAAAAAACGGAGTGGATGTGCTCTTGAAATGGTCAAGTCCAGGGCAAAGCATCATAAACCCTACTACAAGATTTTGTAAAGGGTGGTTACGATAAGATCTAATTTAAATCGGGATTTATTAATTATCAAAAGGGATCCAATTTTTTGAGGTGTAATTGTTTTTTGAAATTATACCTCAAGAAATTGGATTTAGTATTGTGTTTAATAGATCTAATGGTCATGGTTGTTTTGATTGTTTTGACTGCGAAGTTGTTTGGTAAGCTGCAAATGCACAGAGGGATGGTCCAAGAATGAACTGGAGTCATATACCAAGAGAGCATGTGGTACAATACGTGACCATCGTCGTGCGATAACATCTTAGATCTGATAAAAGCAGTGTTATTTTCTGCATGTTTGTGGTAAGCTAGTCGATCTTCTCCCCCAATCTCTATTTTTTTTTGCATGGTGAGAGAGTTACATGCAACTGTAGGAAGAAACCGAACTAGAGATCGCAGGTTCCATACCTTGGCCACATCCAGTTGGTCCTACATTGGGTTTCGGGAGCAATTGCCACTCAATGCAAAAGTCCAATGGTGGAACGAATTGACGGGAGGCACCATCCATGTATTGTATGCTGCAAACACATCCAGCCAGCTCAACATAAGATCTACTTATATCACATCTACACACCCTCAGATCTGTAGCTCAACATAAGATCTACTTATTGTTGGATTTAGAGACGTCTAAATTACAATAATTAAGTTGACATACGTGCATTATGATTATGATATCAAATACTGTCGAAAGATTACATTTATGTAATGATTAAAACATGCCAAACAATGTGATTAATTAAGTCATGGCATTATACGTATTTAAATAAGGATTTGGATACAAATACATATAGAATAATGTTAATCAATTATAATTGTTAATGGACCGATTATAGTTGATTAAAATAATAGCAGTAAATTGAGCTAAATAAGGAAATCAGAATTTATTCTGATTTATTTCAGTTTTTTCTGAAGTTTCCCGATTTGAAGTTTTTTATAAAATCGGAAACTCCAGATTTCTTTTGGACTTGTTTCCCAAGTATTAGCTAAATTTCAGCAGCCCTAGGATTAGAATCTTTTTCTTTGGCACTGCTATAAAATGGCTGAGTCTCCAAGGCTTGCAATCATCCAGAAAAATTGTCTGCTCCATTGAAGACAGGATACTCTCCAGAGAAAAGGATTGCAAGTTCTTGGAAGGATTCGAGAGCCAACAACTCAAGTCAAGACCAGACTGTCCGCGACCTTTGAAGATGGAAAGTAAGTACCGCTGTGCATTAAACTTAATTTCTAAGTTCCGCTGTGCATTAAGTTTAATTTCTTGCATAAGAGTAGATCTTGGTTAGGGTTTAAAGCAATTAGTAAAACCCAACAATTGGTATCAGAGCCACCCTCATGTAAGAAATGCTGTGTGTGTAAACGATTATGAAGTATTGACTTTTTTAAATTCTTTTATAATCTCTGGTTGGTGGCCCTCGGCAACTTTGACGTATACACATTTAGTTAGTGCATCTTTATATCTATATACTGATGTGAATACGGTACATAAAAACGTGCCCTCTGGAAAATCACAATGTGGACTGATCGAATTTTTAATTGTGCTTTCTCCCGATGTAAGATCGCATTCATCCTGCCTGTTCATATCATTCATTGGATCATAGGAATTCGCTCTGGATCGATCTGAAATCTTCAATTTCCAGAGTATGAGTAGATCTGTTTTTTTTTATTCGAAGATATAAATTAGATCTAAAATTCCATCTCCAGAATCCGATTTGAACTCTGTTCACGATTGATGTATTGATAATTATAATTTCATTCTGGATCTTGATCTCTGTCGGCGATTAACAAGTTGACATTATCGTCTATATTTTGGAGCTTGGTCTCTGTCACTTAACATGGATAAAAATAAAAAAATAAAAAAATCGATTTTGGGAGCTCTCTCTCTCTCTCGGTATTCAAGCAATGGATTGGGTAACCGTTTGGGGTGTGCTCTGTTTGATACATTACTTTTCTTAAAACGTTTTCTGAGCTGTGGTATGGGAGGAACCATGATTTTGCACTCTGTAGTTTCATTGTTGGAATGATAAACACGTTTTTACAGCTTGTCTCTCTCTTCCCTTTGAATGCCTGATTGAAAACGTTTTGCAGACTTGGTATTTCTGCGTTTTTTACTTTGTGTGTTGGATTGCATCCCGAGCATGTAATAGATAGGCGTGGTGGCTTCCTATGAAGGGCGTAAACCCTGAGGCTCTGTTTGTGTCTTTCTTTTTATACCAGAGTTACGATTCATCTCTGCTATATTTCTCAGATTGAAACTCTGTCATTTTGTGTGTTTACAAATTTGATTCCAGGATTTAAATTTCAATTTCATCGATGAGAACCTGTATTCCTAATTGAAAGTTGAATTTCATTATATCTCTGTCTTGTTGATTAGAATGAAAAGAGACATTGCATACCTCTGTGTGTGATTGGCTTTGAGTCTAAAACGTTTTTTGGAAGTCCCTGCATGCTGATTCATTAGAGAAAAGCGTGAAGCTCTGTGTGTGTTGGCTCTAGGCTTCACGCAGATGTGAGGAATCCTTTTGTTTTTGAGAGTGATCTTCCCTTCATTCTATCTCTGCTAATTGTTGTATGTTTGATGGAAAAACGTTTTAACTCTGTCTTCTTCTTCCTGTAGTTGGACAGATGCGTTGGGCATTCTATGTTTGCTCATAGCTCTGGTTAAAAACGTTTTGGGCATTTGCTGTTGCCTGGAAAAACGTTTTTTATGCATCTGAATGTATCCACAAGTTTGAAAATCGTTTTGGGCATTTGCTGTTGCCTGGAAAAACGTTTTTTATGCATCTGAATGTATCCACAAGTTTGAAAATCGTTTTGGGCATTTGCTGTTGCTTGGAAAAACGTTTTTTATGCATCTGTATTGTACCCATTGACTGATAAAAACGTTTTTATTTCATCCGGGTGTGCTTAATGATGGGAGAAATCCGTGTTATTGCATTCTGGTGTGCCCATTGATTGAGAAATTCGTTTTATGCATCTATTGGTTTTAAAAAAAAAAAAACGTTTTAGTGTGAATGCTGGCTGGAAACAGAGTCTTTAAACTCTGTATGCATCTTTTTATTTGCAAGAACGTTTTGATTGGAATGCTAGCTGGAAACAAAGTCTTTAAACTCTGTATGCATCTATCTATTTGCAAAAACGTTTTTGATTGGAATGCTGGTTGGAAACTGAGTCTTTAAACTCTGTATGCATCTATTTATTTGCAAAAACGTATAGGATGGGCATTGGCTGGAACTCGATCTGAGTTTCATTTAAATTCGATCCATTTGAAAACCAATGCAATCTTATAAAATCCTGTGTGTAAAACAAATCTGTGTTCATTTTCTGTCTTGCTCAGTGAATGCATTTAGCACCTGTATGTTGGTTGGAAAATGATTTGTTTTACTCTCTGTATTTTCCCTTGGGAAGATTAAAAACGTTTTGGTAATTCTTGTATGGCCAGAAAACGATTTTAATACTTTGGTTTTTCAACTGTCAAAGATTGATGATTTTAGGCATAATTTTGGAATCTAACTAAAGGCGTTTTATACATGTGTTGTTTTCGCATGAGTCAAGCATTGATGTTCGCAAAACGAACCGCTCTGTGTAAGACGATTGCAAGGATGACTCATGACAAGCTCAATGGACGTGGGTGTTAGCTTTCCCAAAGGAGGGTTGGCACCTGCTAAGTTGTTTGGTGCATAAGGGTGATGTATAACAAATAAGTTGCAACACACATATGCTGGCAATATCTAGAAAAGCATTTGGGGCTTGGTGCACCAGGTCCGTTAGTGACCTGCCTTCCCCACTTGACTGGCCTGGTAGTTAGCAAATGGATATGTCAATCTGGCCCAAATGCGGAAAAGACAATAAGGTAATGATTGCGCCCAAAGGTGTTTTTTCATTATTGAGTGGTGTTTTGGCTAAAAGATTCAATGGAGCACATAATTTAATTTAGGCCTTTAGATGGATTTTAGAATTATGATTAAAGATCAAATCGTGATACATAATATCTAATTTTTTTTCCTTTTGTTCTTCAATTTTCAGATCTAAACATAATGTCAAATCTAAGTCAAATTAAGCCCCTCATGGGGAACAATTTCAAACAGTGGGAAGAAAAGCTGAAATTAGTCTTAGGGATCATGCAATTGGACACTGCACTGAGATTTGATCGCCCCAAGCCCAATAAAGAGGGTGAAGAAACTCCCCAAGAGAAGGCTGATATGTCTCTTGCTTTAGTTTGTTCTGAAGTTAATTTAAGTTCTGTATCTAGATATACTTGGTGGATAGATTCAGGTGCAACGACTAACATCAGTATGTCGATGCAAGGTTGCCTAAGCCATCGCAAGCCAAATGAGGCAGAGCGCTACGTTTACGTAGGAAATGGCAACAAAGTAGAAGTGAAAAGCATAGGAAAATTTAGATTATTATGTAAGACAGGATTTTATTTAAGTTTTGATGCTTTAGTGGTTCCATCTTTCAGAAGGAACCTAATTTCTATATCTTATTTGGACAAAAATGGTTATGTATGTTCATTTGGTAATGGAAAATTCAGTTTGTGTCAAAATTCTAAGCTTCTTGCTTCGGGTATCCTGTCTTCTTATGATAATCTTTATTTTCTAGATATAGACACTTCACATTCAGAGGCACTGCATGTAGATAATAGAAAACGTAAATTAACTTGCGAGAAATCTCCAACATTATGGCACAAGCGATTAGGACATATCTCTATGAAAAGGATAGAACGTCTTGTGTCTAATGATATTCTCCAACCTTTAGATTTTACAAACTTAAGTGATTGTGTGAATTGTATAAAGGGAAAACAAACTAATAAACGTAAGTATGATGCAAAAAGATGTAATGATGTCTTAGAATTAATTCATACGGATATCTGTGGTCCTTTTCCAAAAGCTACAAGAAATGGTCACCGTTACTTTATCACATTCATAGATGATTATTCAAGATATGGTCATATTTACTTAATAAAAGAAAAGGCGGAAGCATTAGACGTGTTCATAAAGTTCAAAACGGAAGTTGAGTTACAACTTAACAAACGTATAAAGTCCATTCATTCTGATCGTGGTGGTGAATACTACGGTCGTTATGATGGATCAGGAGAACAACGTCAAGGTCCCTTTGCAAAATACTTAGAGGAATGCGGAATTGTGCCTCAGTATACATTGCCAGTTTCGCCTGCAATGAATGGTGTTGCTGAACGGCGAAATCGCACCCTTAAAGACATGGTGAGAAGTATGATTGCTCGTACAACTCTACCTGAGAATTTGTGGGGAGAAGCCTTAAAGACTGCAGCATACATACTTAATAGAGTGCCTACTAAAGCAGCTAACAAGACCCCTTACGAGTTATGGGTTGGGCGCAAGCCTAGCTTGAATCATTTGAGAGTTTGGGGATGTCCATGTGAAGCTAGGCCTTATAAGACAAATGAAAAGAAACTGGACGAAAGGACCATTAGTTGTTACTTTATAGGCTATTCTGAACGATCTAGGGGATACAAATTCTATAATCCAACAGAACATACAGTTTTCGAGTCAGGAAGTGCGAAATTTTTTGAGGATAATGAGTTTGTGGGGGGAGATATGACAAAAGATAGTATTTTTGAAGAAGAAGAGACGAATGCGAATGAGACTATGGACCAAAGTCCTGGTTTTGTTCAAATTCCGATTGCGTTTAGAAATGAGACTATGGACCAAAGTCCTGGTTTTGTTCAAATTCCGATTGCGTTTAGAAATACATCTTCTGACAATATGCAAACTTCATCATCACAAATAACTCAGTTAGAAACTCAACATGGAATAGAGAACACAAATGGACCTGAACCCAACCCAAACCCTGACATTGACATGACAAATGTTGATGGCCTAGGGCCTGTGGGAGATTCAGAAATTGATAATGATGTTCCTCCTCCTGTTGAAGATCAAGTTGTAAATGAACCTCAAGAAAATCTAGTACCTGTGCCAATTAGGAGATCTACTAGAGAGAAAATATCTACACAATCTAAGGATTATGCATATCTTCAAGAACATGAGTTTGACATTGGCATGTTTGAAAATGATCCTGTTAATATCAAACAAGCTGTGGAAAGCTCTAACTCTCAAAAGTGGATTAATGCCATGAATGAAGAGATGAAATCTATGTATGACAATGACGTTTGGGATATCGTTTCGTTGCCTAAAGACAAGAAACCCGTTGGTTGCAAATGGATATTTAAGACTAAGCGGGATTCTAAAGGCAATGTTGAAAAATACAAGGCACGTCTTGTTGCGAAAGGTTTCACACAGAAAGAAGGCATTGATTATAAAGAGACTTTCTCTCCAGTTTCATCGAAAGACTCTTTAAGGATTATATTGGCGCTTGTAGCACATTATGATTTAGAACTTCATCAGATGGATGTAAAGACGGCGTTTCTCAATGGTGACATTGATGAAACGATCTATATGAAGCAGCCAGAGAACTTTGTATCAGGTGATGCAGGGTCTATGGTTTGCAGACTTAAGAAATCTATCTATGGGCTAAAACAAGCATCTCGACAATGGTATCAAAAATTTCACAAAATTGTTAGCTCATTTGGTTTTGAGTCTAACATAGTAGACGAATGCATATACCTTAAGTTCTGTGGGAGTAAAATTATTTTCTTGGTTTTATATGTAGATGACATATTGCTTGCCAGTAACGATAAGGACATGTTGCATCAAACTAAGAATTTTTTATTTAAGAACTTTGAAATGAAAGATCTTGGTGATGCATCATTTGTTCTAGGGATTGAAATACTTAGAGATAGATCTCAAGGTATTCTAAGGTTATCCCAGAGGAACTATATCGATAAGATTCTAACAAGATTTGGCATGGAAAACAGCAAACCAGGAGATACCCCTGTATCAAAAGGAGATAAGTTTAGTCTAAAACAATGTCCCCAAACTGACTTAGATAAAAACATCATGAAAGATATTCCCTATGCCTCAGCCGTGGGTAGCATCATGTATGCACAAGTATGCACGCGTCCAGATATTGCGTTCATCACTGGAATGCTAGGGAGATATTTGAGTAACCCAGGTATGGAACACTGGAAGGCAGCCAAGCGAGTGTTGAGATATCTAAAGAGAACAAGGGACTTTATGCTCACGTATCGGAGATCGGAACAGCTCGAGGTCATTGGATATACTGATTCTGATTTTGGAGGATGTGTCGACAGCATGAAGTCAACATCAGGATACATCTTTATGATGGCAGGCAGTGCCGTGTCATGGAAGAGCGCTAAGCAGTCATTGGTAGCCTCCTCCACTATGGCAGTTGAATTTGTTGCATGCTATGAAGCATCTAATCATGGCGTATAGCTGAAGAACTTCGTCACAAGTCTGAAAATTGTGGATTCTATTCAGAAACCACTCAAATTATTATGTGACAACAATTCAGCAGTGTTATACGCAACCAACAACCGAAGTTCGTCAAAGTCAAAGTACATCGATATTAAGTTTTTGGTTGTAAAAGAGAGAGTGCAGAATAATGAATTATGTATAGAACACATAGGTACAGACTCCATGATTGCTGATCCTCTTACTAAAGGATTACCACCCAAGAAGTTTCACGAACATGTTGCCCGTATGGGTGTAATATCTATTTAGGATAGTTAGAAAATGTGGGAGTCTGAATATGTTTTAAGTTTTGTTTTTGATGTTCTATGTAATGCAATTGTAAACAATTTTGATGATATATACAAGTTGCATTCAGTTTCGGTTTCATTATTTCTTTCTTTAAAGTTTAATTTTTGACCTCATACAGTAAAGTAAAGGTGACTCAATTAGAAATAGGCACGTATAATCACACTTGCGTGTAATTTCTAAACTATATGTCCAAATCAGATTCATGTCATTCAGTTATGTTGGCAGCGTGATTTATGTCGGTTTAGTTGCGAATAAATGTGACAAGTGCTGCTTAAGTCCTTTGTTAGCATAATTGATGGACGGAATTGTTTAAGAAATACGATAAGAAAGACAGAAAAGTTGCATGCAATAAAGTTAAGGATATATAATCAAAAGGTTGCACTTGTCCATGTGGGAGATTGTTGGATTTAGAGACGTCTAAATTACAATAATTAAGTTGGACATACGTGCATTATGATTATGATATCAAATACTGTCGAAAGATTACATTTATGTAATGAGTAAAACATGCCAAACAATGTGATTAATTAAGTCATGGCATTATACGTATTTAAATAAGGATTTGGATACAAATACATATAGAATAATGTTAATCAATTATAATTGTTAATGGACCGATTATAGTTGATTAAAATAATAGCAGTAAATTGAGCTAAATAAGGAAATCAGAATTTATTCTGATTTATTTCAATTTTTTCTGAAGTTTCCCGATTTGAAGTTTTTTATAAAATCGGAAACTCCAGATTTCTTTTGGACTTGTTTCCCAAGTATTAGCTAAATTTCAGCAGCTCTAGGATTAGAATCTTTTTCTTTGGCACTGCTATAAAAGGGCTGAGTCTCCAAGGCTTGCAATCATCCAGAAAAATTGTCTGCTCCATTGAAGACAGGATACTCTCCAAAGAAAAGGATTGCAAGTTCTTGGAAGGATTCGAGAGCCAACAACTCAAGTCAAGATCAGACTGTCCGCGACCTTTGAAGATGGAAAGTAAGTACCGCTGTGCATTAAACTTAATTTCTAAGTTCCGCTGTGCATTAAGTTTAATTTCTTGCATAAGAGTAGATCTTGGTTAGGGTTTAAAGCAATTAGTAAAACCCAACACTTATATCACATCTACACACCCTCAGATCTGTAGCATACTCTACAGCCATTTACATAACCAATATCACTTTCTAGTTTAGTGTTTAGTTCGTTTGTGTGGGGTTTAGTTTTTATTAGGATCAATCTTCCTTTCAAAGGAGGAGTTGAGGATGAGAGTTGCTATTATTTTAAGATTGAGAATGAAAGCTGCCACTCCAACATTTAAATTAGCCCCGATCCAGGTGAAATTTTGAAATTCACATCCAACAGGCCCTTCCAACTTTGTATCTCACATGTGGAATATTGTAAGTCCTTTGAAATCAGAAATTCACATCCAACAGGCCCTTCCAACTTTGCATCTCACATGTGGAATATTGTAAGTCCTTTGAAATCAGGGAGAAAAAAATTCCCATCCGGATTGGAGAAAAGTCAACATCGACCCCAAAGAAGAGAACTCGTTCGTATATCTACACGGAGAAGCCCAGATCGCTCAATCTGGATCCGCTGATAATGTCCTCGACCCTCTCTATGGCGACCGGTGAGTAAGTTCAGTCGTTTGAAGAAAAATAAAGAGGGAGTGGTCTATAATCTCTTATTACATAAAGATGCGAGTTCGATCCTCAAGATATGGTATTCAAATCGCAGCAACTAGGAAAAGGAGGAGTCTAATATAAAGGCATATAATACATCCACATGGAGTAAGGTAGATGGCCACCAAAGAAGAATCATAAGCTCCTCCCATAGTGCAAACTGCCATAGTGCAGCCTAGAAATAGTAAAGCATCTTCCTTAAAAGATGCAAGCAAACCCAAGTGCGCGGTGGACGTAGCAATATAAGGGCTAACTAAAACGCTTTCTATTGGATGGAATTCGGCAGAGCAAGAATAGCTAAAATGGTAATTTAGAGTGCTCAAATCGTAATTTCGATGATTTTGGTAGTTTTAAAATAGGGTATTTAATTTAAAAAAGAAAATTACAATTACTGAAATTGCAGAACCATAAAAATAACAATTTCCAAAAACAAATTTAACCGGTAACATGGCGTTTTAGTTGTTTTTTATCCCGTAGTGGACTAGTTTTTTTATTCTTAGTCTGCGTTATTTATTCCACTTGCCACATTTGAGAAATTGAAGTGAGTGATGCAAAGAATCTAAAGAATCTAGAAAATGGTTAATGGTTAAGGTAATTATGTAAGGAGGTCTTTAAAGATGGTAAACGTCAAATGAATGCAAAATAGTCATGTTGAATTTGTAAAACGTTTTAAAGAGTTAAAAAGTGGCATGTGATTGAAAGTTTATTGATATCAATCGAGGTTATCCATGAAAAGAGTCAATTCCAACTTTTGTAAAAGTCAATAACAGGTGATTCAAAGAAAAATTGAAGGTTGGGTGTTCAGCTCAGTAACGTTATAATGAAAGTCAAGTTGAAGTTATGTAGTCAAAGTATATTTGTTGTGTTACCTATTGATAAGCGAGCGTGATTAAAATCAGCAATTCACAATGGGTAAATGACTGAAACAGAATTTCTTCAACGCGATCGCGATGATGTTATTCATAAAATTGACAAGTTACATAAACAAAACAAACTAGACAATTCAATAAGGGGTAATTTTTTTAAAGAATTTGTTGATTGCACAAATAAAAATTGGCATCACTGGATAAATGGGTAAATGATCTTATAAGACTTCATGATAAGAAAGATGAAATGATAGAATCATTGTAGAACTTGACTTATTGACAAAGGAAAATGTGTTGTTGACACCGGAAAAGGAAGTGAAATTTTTGAACCAATAAAAAGTAATGTGTGACACAATTTATGACACAAGTGATTTGATTCAAAAGCTTGATAGTCCATGTGATGATGATGTACATGTCTCTCTCTCATGATATGACACTTGGAAAAATTATCCGAAGCTCCTGATTGGCAGGAACTGTCTCAAGGATGTCATAATTGCGAGCTCGAGTTTGAAGATTCGTCTGGTCACACATGAAGATCGTGGCATTTGAGGATGACCCCTCAGCATGAGGAGTACCTGCATTACCCCCCTTGCGAGGGTGCAGGTAGGTGCTTATCTCTCTCGTGCTTATGAAGAATGCGGGGTAAGCACAATGAGTCCTTACCTTTCACCACCTGTAACTTATTAATGCTCATGAAAGCAGGCAGTTAGATCAGGTCGAAATCATTTTCGAAGTTTTCCCTAATTGTTTCAACTGAAAATTAAAAATACCTTGACCCTTTTAGAACAAGTGATATCTCTGAAGGTGAAACTCGTATTGAAGATGATGATTTTGGTGATATTTCTAAAGATGAAGCTGCTAACGAAGATGATGAAATTGGTTGTTTTGAAAGGCATACAAATATGGGGTACTTACTCCACTAAAACTTTGACCATCATATATATTGTATATATGTCTAGACTACTCAAGAACCTGTCCTACCAACAACCTTGGAATAATAATAAAAACATTCAACCATGTGCCAATTGTAAAAAGGAACTCACAAACCTCCATAAGCATTGAGTGACTAACCAACTAATACATCCCATAATGTACGCATGAACATAATAAGATAAGGACATAAATTGAATTTTAAAGAAATCATGAATCTAGGCAATAACATTGGCTCCAATTAGCAAAAGAACCCCCTTGCAGAATGTTGAGAATCCCATAATGCTAAAATGATAAGATTTGAAAGATAGCTCCATAACAAATCCCTATGATATAAGGCCTTGCATGTTAATCTAATAAAATTACCAAATAATCCATGATCATAGTAATTATAAAAAGAGAGGAAGACAAGTGCTTTGACATCTTATGTCTTTGTTGCTTCAACTACCTTAGTTTCTATCACCGATACTTTCCACATTACTTAATAATTTCCAAGTTCAAAAATGATTCAAATAGCATTAATAAGGGCATCCTACTTAGAGTCCAATTGGTTGAGCTTTTGAGGAACCATGTCCTCCTATAATCCCTTAAATATCAATTAGATATGCAATGAGTTCCTTGATGTGATAATGACAACCCGTTGATTCCTTGCTACTAGAAGAGCTAGTGTTTGAAATAAGTAAATCCCAATTTCTTCATCTACCTCAACATTTGCAATTTTTCCTCTTTTCACCCTAACCCTATTCCCCATGGGATCAACCTCTCATCTCACACTTCTTAGTATCATGTCTAGTAGGAGGCAATGACAGTTGATGTCACCTTTGTATTATTTTTACAAGAAGAGGATCTGTATCCTTTATGTGTTCTTCCCTTCTCTTGGGGTAATTTGCCTCTACATTTCCCCCCTTCTCGTTACTCTTCATCGTGTTTGGAGCCTTGTAAACCAACACTATCTTGACGTGATCCATAGTGTTGAATAAAGTGTTGGCCACCTAAATTGTAAAAAACCGCATACCA
This sequence comes from Larix kaempferi, assembly GCA_027924585.1. Taxonomy (NCBI): domain Eukaryota; kingdom Viridiplantae; phylum Streptophyta; class Pinopsida; order Pinales; family Pinaceae; genus Larix; species Larix kaempferi. The sequence goes on along the minus strand of BSBM01000361.1, from coordinate 33,611,832 downwards.
CCACCAATCCAGAGAATGAAGACATATTACTATGTCACATTCATTATGCCTAACCTCTCTACATAGGACTCATTTTCATGCAATCCCCAACTCATCACCATGGTAGGCAATGGCATTTATGAGAAATTTATCTTCATGATTTGATATAATAACATGAGTACCATCCAATGAAGCTATGTGTCAAGAAGGAGGAAATTCATAAATTCCAATGCATCCTAAATGATTGAACCGCTCCTCTGTTTGATACCTTCTATTCCCATCACTACTTTCTCTCACATCCTCTAACCGAGTAGCATTGTCCACCTCTCTTTATCCATAGAAAAACTGGAAATGTTGGAAATTAATTTATTTTCTATTTTTATTTACTACGATTACTCATCACCATCACATGATACACATCTTAACTTTTATAAAATTTATTAAAGTTCTGACAATTTTCTTCAACTAAATGCACATCAGGGGAAACTCTTTGGGCACTTCCTCTCATTTCGAGGATGGTAGGCTCTAGGTAAATTGTTTGGTTGTAGTTTTGACAACCTAACACGACGAGGACATTGAGTGAGGTTCACAGTATTCACAGAGGCGACCAACCTAGGATCTTGACCTCATGACCTCCTACTTGAAATTCACAATAGTCAACATCTCAAGCTAACCCACTGGACTAAAATTCCGCACAATTATATGTGAAATATATTATTTTTTATTTTATAAAAGTAGCTATCACCACAAACTAAATATTTCAACCATTTATTTTAAAATATTAATATTATAATTGCCTATCAACCCATATGATACATCTCATTCATTCATTTTTTTACTATAGTCACCCATTTGACAATTTATATTTTACTTACAATTATCTATCTACAATTACTCTCAACATGCGATAAATGCCAATTTATTTCTACTTTTATTACAATTACCTCCTGACGTAAGGTCACCTCGACAAGGTTCTTGCTCAACGATTACACACAACACATGTGTTCACATAAACAAGATGTAAATAGGATGCCAGAAGCTGGCTTCTGTTACTTCAAAGCAATCAGTTACAATGCAAACTGCAAAGAATGTAAAACAACTAACTATGTTGGTCTTAGCCTTACAATACAGAAGTAACTGTGTACTATCTCAGTGTGTCGATCTTCACCCTCTCTTGGTTCGCTACAGAACTCTGAGCTATGGCTCGATCTTCTCTGTGCTCTGTAGATGTGTGACTTTCCTATCCAATCTACAAAACCTTCTCTTGAGCTCTACTCTGTGCTAACTCCAAAATGGAACTAATTGAACTACCTCTCCTGTGCCTGTGCACAAGTCTTCTACTCTGTTGCTCTCAGTTGCGCATACCGAGGTCTACACCGACTCCCGAAACACTCTTCCTTTGTCCGTCGATCTCCTTGATCCTGCAGAACTGCAATTGTCAATGCCTCTTCTGTGTTGCACAATCTCCACCTGTGGCGACATCTGTCAGGATCCCAACCACCTGCAATAACTGCTCATAACTTCCTTAGCAACCCCGAACAATTGCCAAGTACTCTGCTTGACTTATGCGCGTCCTTCTGACACTGCTATAGTAGTCGGTATTATCACTGCCTCGACCATACTATCTTTCGTTAGCCTTCGACATACCTGTCGAATTCCTTTCTCACTTTCTGGCTTCGCCAGTCCGTCCCTTCCTCCTCGCTTGGCTCATGCCCAAACCTATTGGAGTCGCGATTCGACAACATGTCGACCCTCGATGTCTCCGCTGCAACTTTGTCGCCTGTCGACCTTGGACTTGTCGACTCTCGACCTTTCACACTTCTGTCGATCGCATATCGACTGCTCCTACTCGACTTATTGACTTCGACAGCCAATCTGCTCTTCCCACCAGTGGTCGTAGGAACTCCCTCTGGTCGGCCTTCTTTATGTCGATCATCTTCGACTACTCTTCCTAGGCCCCGATGCTCCTGCATCAAAATCCCCAGGTGAAAAAGAACTCGACTGCTCCATCAGTCTCCTAAACTCTTCTTCGAAAATCCATGTCGCCTGCTACAACTCGTCATCTTTCCATCGCACCAAGTATTCTTTCCTTCGCGAACTGCGCGTACGCCCGACTTCACGTTCCTCTATTACTTATGTGATTTCCTCTTTGTGTCGATCTGGAATCTGCACTGTCCAATCGATGTTCGACACTTCTGCGCTTCTGCTGCTTGAACCTTCTTCAAAATTGTACATATCTGAGACACTGAACGTTGATTAAATGCTCAACTCATTCGGCAGCTCCAACACATAAGTGTTGCCCGAAATCTTCTTCAGAATCTTACATGGTCCAATCTTCTTCAGCTTCAGCTTGTTATATGTTCCTGTCGAAAATCTCTCCTTCCGCAAATTTGCATATACTAAGTCTCCTTCGCTGAATGATTGTAGCCTCTTCTTCTCGACAGCTCTCAACTTGTATGTCGCATTACTCTTTTCTATGCGCTTTCGCACATCTTCATGCACTTCTTTCATATGCTCTGTGAATGATTCCGCATCTGCGCTTTTCCTGGTCTTTGTCGGCAACTCGACCAAATCAACCACTCCATGCGGGCTTCGTCCTTGAACAATCTAGAATGGGCTCAAACCTGTCGACCAATTCACAGAATTATTGTATGCGAATTCTGCTTGCGCCAACACATTCTCCCACTGCTTGGGTATGTCGGCTGTCAAACACCTTAGAAGGTTTCCCAAACTTTTGTTCACTACCTCGGTCTTTCCATCTATCTACGGATGATATGTCGAGATAAACTGCAACCTTGTGTCCAGTTTCTTCCATAGGGTTCTCCAAAAATGCCCCATAAACTTGGTATCTCTGTCTGATGTGATACTCTTCGGCAACCCATGCAATATGACTACCTCCTTGAATAATAGAACAACAATGCTTGTGCCGTCACTTGTCTTCCGACATGGAATAAAGTGTGCCATCTTCAAAAATCTGTCGACCACAACAAAGATTGAATCGCTTCCTTGCTTCGTCTTTGGAAATCCTAGCACAAAATCCATGCTCAGGTGCTCCCACGGGGTATCAGGTACAGGTAATGGTGTATACAATCCCGTACTCTAACTTCTTCCTTTTTCCAACTGGCAAATTTGACACTGTCGTACTCACTTACTGACGTCTGTCGTCATTCCTGGCCAATAATACTTTTCTTCGACCAATGCCTTGGTCTTGTCGATGCCAAAATGACCTGCTAATCCGCTGTTGTGCAACTCCTGGATTAGGTTCTCTCTTATGGATCCTATGGGAATACACAACTGTTGTCCCTTGAATAGGTATCCCTCTTGGATAAAATAATCCAAGTATGGAGTTATGTCCACACTCCACGGTTCACGACAAGCCTCCCATGCTTTCGCAAAATCCTTGTCGGTCGCATACTCTGCCTTAACCGACTCTATTCCCGTTGCCTGAACTGTCGTCGTGTTCAGCAATGCAACTCTTCGACTCAGTGCGTCGGCAACCTTGTTCGACTTTCCCGACTTATGTCGCAACATGAAGGTGTATCCCTATAGGAACGCGACCCATTTCATGTGTCGTTGATTCAACTTCGACTGAGTACTCAAATACCTCGGTGCTTGGTGATCTGTGTATAACACAAACTCCTTGGGAAACAAATAATGCCTCCACTTCTTCATTGCTTGGACAATAGCATAAAATTCCGGGTCATAGACCGAATATTTCCGCTTGCATCATCCAACTTCTCACTGAAGAATGCAATTGGTCGGCCCTCCTGGCTCAACATTGCTCCAATTTCCATTCCACTTGCATCGCAATCGACCTGGAAAACTTTGTCGAAATATGGGACCGCTAGCACTGGGCTCTCAGTGACCTTTTCCTTCAACTTGTCGAAATCTCACTGGGAAGCTTCCGTCCACTTAAACTCCCCTTTTCTCATGCACTCTGTCAAAGGTGCACAGATCCGACTGAATCCCCTAATGAACTTCCTATAGAAAATGGAAATCCCATGGAAACTCCTTACTCCAGTCGCACTTGTCGGTTCCGGCTAATCCGATATTTCCTTCACCTTCTCTGGGTCCATCACCAACCCTTTACCCGAGACTACAAATCCCAAGTACACCAATTCTTCCTTCATGAAGAAACACTTTTGCAGGTTCACCATCAGTTTCTCTTCCTGCAACTTCTTCAATACCTATCGAATGTGCCCCAAGTGTTCTATCTTGGTTCAACTAAATATCAGGATGTTGTCTAGGTACACTACGACAAAATTTCCCAAGAATGGTTTCAGTACCTCATTCATCAATCGCATGAACGTACTGGGTGCATCAGTCAATCCGAATGGCATGAATAACCACTCATATAGCCCTTCCTTCGTCTTGAATGTTGTCTTCCATTCATCCCATTCTCTAACCCGAATCTGCTGATAACCGCTCTTCAGGTCTATCTTCGTGAAGTACTTCACTCCACTCAAGCAATCCATCAAGTCGTCCATCCTCGGCAGTGGAAACCGGTACTTGATCGTGATATTATTGATGGCTCTAGAGTCTGTACACATCCTCCATTCTCCACTCTTCTTTGGCGCTAATACAACTGGTATCGCCCACAGGATCAGACTTTCTCTGATCAATCCCTTGTCCAACAACTCCTGGACCTGTCGATTGAGTTCGTGACCTTATGTCGGACTCATCTTATGCGGTTCCTTCTTTGGCAGACTCCACCCTGGAATCAAGTCAATCTTATGGGATATGCTTCTCGTCGGTGGCAATCCCGTCGGTGCCTCGTCGACTACTATGCTCCGAAACGCGCCAAGCATCTTTTCGACTTCAACTAGAATCCTCTCCATTGTCGACCTCTTGACATATGGCCATTTCAGAATGATGGCAAAACATCCCGACTGCTTTTCTTCCTCCGCGGTGAATTTTTTCGCTGAACACATCAGCACTCGCTTCTCCCAAAAGTTGCTCTCGCCCTGCTCACAGTCGGCTTGCTCCTCCTACTTCGGCTTCAGAGTCCTTCGCGTCCCTAACAATAAATGGCATGCATCCATTGGGATTACGTCACATAGTACACTGTATTCAAGCTTCTCGACCTTGAAGTTAATCAGGAGCTGTTTGGTCACCTTCACATGGTGTCCTTTCTGCAACCATGAGATCTTGTATGGGTGTGGATGTTCCCGACATTTCAACTCCGCTTTGTCGATGACCTCTGTCGACACAAGATTCTTCGTGCTTCCACCATCAACGATGATCTTGCAATGTCAATCGCCGATTCGCATCCTAGTTCGAAAGATAGCCTTTCTCTGTGTCGGCTCTTTCTCGTCGCATCGGTCTTCCTAAACCAATGTTCGCCTAACCGTCTGGTTTCGACTTTTCTTCTTCTCATCTACACTACTCTCGGATGTCGACTCTGCCCTCTTGTCGACTTGCTCATCTCTTCGATGTCTGGGTTTCGACTCCTCTGCAGCATGTAGGTTCTCTGGGACTTTTATGCCTTGTGTCCAACTCCTAGACACTTGTAACAGACTATGGTTGGTTTTTCAGCTCCCTTTTTGTCTGATGGACCATTTCGACCATACGCACCTCGACCGCGTGTCTCTCGACCATCATGTCAGTTTTCTTACATTTTCTCTCTTGTCGATGTCCCTTCTGTCCGTCGATTGTCTTTGACAGATTCCTTCCTGTATCCGCTACTTTGGCCTTTCGCAAAAACAATCTTCGCATCCCGACCAGTGATCCTACCTCCGGTCGCTGCGGATTTTCTCGACAGTTTATCTTCTGCCTTCAGAGCTAACTGGTAGGCTTCACCAACCGCTCTGAATCTTAACATGCTCAACTCATCCTGTATGGTGTATTTCAAGCCATTTACATATCTTGCGACATCTTCTTCGCCTTCGTCAGTTTGTCCCGACCTTGTCAACAATCTGCAGAACTCTTCTGTGTACTCCTTCACAATCATCTCCTTTTGTCGAAAGTTTTGTAATTTCCGAAACAAGGAAATCACATAGTCATTCGATAAGAACTTCCCTTTCATTTTGGCGACCATCCTGTCCCAAGTCTTGATTTTATCCTTTCCTTTCTTGACTCTGTCAGCCTGCACATTGTCCCACCACAATGAGAGGTGACCCTTCAACCTCAGACATGCAGTCTTAACCCACATGGGATCCTCGATCTGCTCTATGTCGAAGTATTTCTCCATTTCTCTGAACCAGTCGATCAAGTCTTTTGGATCCATACTTCCTGAGTAGGTACGTACATCTATCTTTGTTCGACCTCTCATATCAGTTAGAATCTTGATGAGTTTGTCTTATGGTTCTTCTCCCGTTGCTTCCCGTGCTTCCACTTCTTCGATCTCCTCGTCATTGTGGTCTAATGCATCAGGAATACAACCACGCCTTTGGATTTCTTTGATCGATGAGACTTCATTTTTCAAAGTTCTCATTGTTCAGACGCACTTGTCGAACATCGCACGATCAACTGTGACTATTGCGTCGCGCACTCTTCATCCAACTCCTCGGACATTAACGCCTCTGTGATCCATTTTCAACCTCAGCTGAAACTCCCACTCGTCCAATCGCAACCGGACTTTCACAGGATGTGCACAACTCTACCCAACCACAACTGGAGTTGTTAACACACTCGCACACCGGATTCACTTCCAATGTTGATACCACTTGACCTAGTTAAGTTGATATCATTGCCTTTCTACTTACAGGATTCTCTTCCCGCTCTGATACCACTTGACGCAAGGTCACCTTGACAAGGTTCTTGCATAATGATTACACAAAACACACACGTTCACATAAACAAGATGTAAACAGGATGCCAGAAGATGGCTTCTATTACTTCAAATCAATCAGTTACAATGCAAATTGCAAGGAATGTAAAACAACTAACTATGTTGGCCTTATCCTTACAATACATAAGTAACTGTGTGCTATCTCAGTGTGTCGATCTTCACCCTCTCCTGGTTCGTTGTGGAACTCTGAGCTATGGCTCGATCTTCTCTGCGCTCTGTAGATGTGTGACTCTCCTATCCAATATACAAAACCTTCTCTTGAGCTCTGCTCTATGCTAACTCCAAAATGAAACTAATTGAACTGCCTCTCCTGTGCTTGCGCACAAGTCTTATACTCTGCTTCTCTCAGTTGCGCATCCCGAGGTGTACTCCGACTCCCGAAACACTCTTCCTCCGTTCACCGATCTCCCTGATCCTGCAGACCTGCAATTGTCAGCGCCTCTGCCGTGTTGCACAATCTCCACATGTGGTGACATCTGTCATGATCCCAACCACCTGCAATAACTACTCATAACTTCCTTAGCAACCCAGAACGACTACCAAGTACTCTGCTTGACTTCTGCGCTTCCTTCTGACACTGCTACAGTAGTCGGTCTTATCATTGCCTAGACCATACTGTCTTCCGTCAGCCTTCGACATACATGTCGGCTTCCTTTCTCACTTTCAGGCTTCGCCAGTCTGCCCCTTCCTTCTCGCTTGGCTCATGCCCAAACCTGTCGGAGTCGCAGTTCGACAACATGTCGACCCTCGACGTCTCCGCTGCAACTTTGTCGTTTGTCGACCTTAGATTTGTCAACTCTCAACCTTCCGCACTTCTTTTGATCGCATATCGACTGCTCCTGCTCAACTTATTGACTTTGACATCCAATCTGCTCTTCCGCACCAGTGGTCGTCGGCACTCCCTCTAGTCAGCCTTCTCTATGTCGATCATCTTCGACTGCTCTGCCTAAGCCCCGATGCTCTTGCATCACCTCCCTAAAGTTAGTAAGTTTCAAATTTGAAATAAAAGGAGATCAACAAGGCGGCAATTTTTTTATTATTAATGTTATCCAAATTCCTACAAGTTTTGTAGAGTGAGAATGTGTTGATGATGACACCTTGCATGCAACCAATGTGCGTAAAGCTCCTTATTGTATCTCGACACCACCAATTTTAAACTCACAAGGAAAATAACACTTCTAACCCTCTTTAAAAATGGCATTAAGATAAAATATGTTGATTGTAACACCTTTGGCATCATGTCTCGTCATGCCCTAGTTGTTCCTAATCCCATTCTACCAAAAAATGAAGTTATCATGCCTAAAGATCTAGTCACATGGCCTCGTCCTTGAGATTTCTTTGGATTTTGATATGTAATCGAGGGACTTATATCCCACTCAACTCACCAACATCGATTCTATGTGGAAAAATTATTCTTATCCTCTATTCTTTCTGTTAGACATAGCTATGTATCACTAGGATGGCTTATCTGCCTCTATTCCTTAGAAAGACTACAAGATATGTTCTGAAGTGTAGCTTCACTTGAACAAGGATTGTCTTCTTATCATTTGCAATGTTCTATCACTGAGTAATTTTTATTCAAATATGGATACCAAGCCTCTATTCTTTATATGTGATGAGTACAATCTACAATGCTCAATATGGATAATCTTGTTCCTTCTCTGTGTAACCCGCAAGCTAGAAACTACAAAAAATGTAGTGTCAAATGAAGCTTTGGTATGTAGTATGCTATTAAACCATCAGGTTTCTAACTCAGTATGTTGTTGAGTGGTATTCCTTCTCATGGTTTCCAAACATATGTACTCTATCTTAGTACTTTCCCCGAGTCTCAATTCTTTATACCTTGGTAAAGATATTAGGCTTCCATAATAGTATCATTACTATTGTCTTGAATGAAACAATGATTCTAACCGCAACACAAGTTACTTTCTCTTTAAACCCGCTCCAAGTAATTCAAAATGACCAATAAATGACTCTTCATTGTTTTTTACTCCTGTATAATTGGATTAACACAGTATACGCTCAGAAGCAACAAACTAGAATAAAGAAGGTTGGACCATAAAGTGTGTGAGGGATACTGGAAAGGAAGAGGGGTGAACAAAGAGATATCAAAATACCAATCCACCATGAGGCTTCTCAAGTACTAGTCCTACAATACAACAACTAATACTAGTACACCATGACATGAGGCTCAGGAAAATGGAGGGATTGATGCACATGTAGATTGAATTGCTTAGTGAGAGAGGAAAAAAACCATGAAAATGGGTGTATGGATCCCAACAATCGGCAATGCAATGAACCGATGAAAGGTACATTGAGTCATGGGATTAATTCACATAAGTATGGAAAGGAAAATGCCCAGCTAACACATGAACCTACCCAATAGTGATAACAATTCTTAGACATAGATAAATACATCTTAAGCAATTCAAATTCACCCCAAGCAATGCAGATTCTCCTAGGAAATATAAATTCACCCTAGGCAATGAAAGAAACACCCCAGACAATGCAAATTCTCTCAAACAATGAGAAAAATGGTCCAAGAAAAGCAAATTCACCCTAGGTATTGATAAAATGCCCTAGGCAAATAAAATTCACCTGGACAATATAAATTCACCCTAGGCATTGATAAATTCGCCCTAAAATTGATGAATTCAACCCATGTACTAATAAATGCGTCTAGGCACCAATAGAAATGCCTAAGCAAGGGAGTAACTTCCCCATCCAAAGAGAAAATCATCTAGGTAGTCAATAATTCTAAAAAAACTCAATTTAGAAACTCCCACACAAGTGCAAAAACTTTTTAATTTAGTCCCTTGATCTTTGAGATCGATTGGGCATCCAATGGATGATATTATCTAGTTGTTAGAGTTTCCCTAGATCAACAACACAATGAAATATGCATCAATAACACTATTTAAGCTACCTACAATGTTCATAGTGGTTTTCATAGATCACTAGCAGCCATTAAATATTTAGAGGAGATCTCTTATAACATAGTAAGCAAATACAAACAAAGACTAGTATACATATCATAATCATTGCATGTAAATCAATATTTTACCTTGGAAACCCAAACACAAAAACCAACATTCAATTGTAGCTCATCTCTTCATTTGGAAAACTCTGTTTATAATGCAATGTGATCTTTGGCATCCTCCTGTCATGATCAACAAGAAAGCAAAATCCTTTTCACAATAAAAGTTACAATGATAAATAGGAGAGACTATAGGATAGTGGGAAAGACAAGGGATTGACCTTTCAATTCCCATTTCCCTCTCCAATTTTCTTTTTCATCCAATTAACTAATGCATTTTTTTGTCTTATTCTAAATTACATTGCATTTTCTTTTCTCTAGTATAACTTTATTATATTGCCAAATTACATTGTCTAGTTGAGTCTTACAAACACTCTTTAGTTCAAATCCATTTTCAAATCACATCTCCCTATTGAAAGGATTTTTGGTCTCCAAAATCTTAGAGAACCAATTGGATCAATGTACCTTTTGTCTTATTCTCTTGAACATGGCACTCACTCTGGCTCCTGGCTACAACTCTATATCTGAATCTAGCTCTAGCTCATGGATTTGGCTATATTTGGCTCTGGTTCTTAGCTCTCTTATTCATGCATTGCAAAATTCTACTTGTTGACTCCCATCACTAAGCAATCGTACATTCAAACTCTTTGAACAAACTCACTCCCATCCTTAGTGTGCAAGTCTCTTGCATTCTCAGTCTTGAAGGATGTCCATCTCGATAATTGAAGGAGCTAAGTCAAATTTGGGTCTCTTTGTACAGTGTGATCCCAATAAACTATGCCATCATGTAGCAATTCCTCATGAGTACGTGTGGGTTGCACTTTGCTGCTAGATTCATTTGTTTCTTTTCATGGAAGCAACTCTCTACTACTACACGTATTTGCACATCACTTCATCGCTACAACAATGTCCTCTAGATGACATCCTTCATATGCAATTAAAAACTCCATGAAGTTTCCCTCATTTGGTTTCCTTTGGTGGATATAATGGAGTTCCAAGGAACCCATAAGGTCACTGACCTCTATGCACAAATATACGATACATATCCAAGAATGGAGTATTTTTCTGGAAGAAATTAGAAGGAAACAATTAGAATGGGGATTCCCTTGACATTGGCATCAACTTGTTGTCTTCTTCAACGGTGATGCATAACTCTTGTGCTGCTACAACTACTTGGATAGATCTGACTCTTTGGGTTGGAGATGCAATAAGCTCTTCATCTTCTTTCTTCTTCACTATACACACTCTTTTCTTGGTTGTGTATTTTTTGGGGTGAAGCTCTAGATGAAGCCTCCAACACTTCTCACTGCAATGTGCACCCAACTTGCAATAGTGTGAAAAATGATTGAACATGGTTGGGCTGTTTGGATTGCTTTCCTTATCCATATTCCTTTGAGTTCATTGATGGTTTGGGGAATCCTTCTTTCTATCCTTCATTTGAAACTAATTTGGCTTGATTCTCCCAACAATAAGTCACACAATGGCCCTTTCTTTCCCAAAAATAGCATGCCTCTGAGTACAAACAATGGGTAGTTCTGTGGCCCTTCTTATTGCACCAATGAAAAACAATGGATGCCTTCACTGAAGCATCCCTCTTGTTTTTCTTCTTGTTCTGATTGGGTTGTGTGCTACTTCTCCTAAGTGCTGGTGTAGTCTGATTCTTAGCACTTTCCTCATTGGCACCCTTCAACAATATGCCAAAATATGGAATGGAAATGCATTTCCATATTCATTAATTGAAACGATTCACTCAAATGAGGAGACCAATTATGTCATGTGTTTTTCCTACAAAAGTGTTCTTTTTGTTTGTGGGATTTTCATCTCTTCCATTGAAACCTAGGCCTTCATGATTTTTGCTCTCTTCAACTACAAGGGGTATTACGATGCCTTGTCTCCTCTTACCTTGCCATTTTCCTTCATATCCCATCTACCTAATTATCTTGGAACCTATAACTCTTGTATGCTTTTCAAAATCACCAAAAGGCTCATGAGAATGGAAAGAACAAGATGAATTTACCATGCTGGTCTTTTTTATGGTGTTAGTTTTGGAAATGACATTGGTGGGATAAGTTGAAGAATGTGTATCAATCAAAGTCCCTACTAAACAAGTTATTTCTTCAAAAGAAGTTGCATCATCTTATGATGGAGGATGGCGACTCTGTGGTAGATCATCTAAATGCCTTTAATAAGCTAGTAAGTCAACTAGTCTCTATTGATATTAAGATAGAGGAAGAAGATAAACGTATTATCTTGCTATGTTATTTTCTACACTTTAGGGATTATCTAGCTGTAGAAATTGGGAGTGCCATTCAATCCACGTTAAAGTTTGAGGATGTAGCTGCATCATTGATATTATAGGAAATTAGAAGAAAATCCATGGAGGGTGTGACCAAGGATGCTTTATCTGTGAAAAGGTCGTTCCCAAGAGAGAGAAAATAAGTCTTTCGAGGACAAATCTAAGTACATAGGTAGATCTAAATCTCTATGACAATTTGAAAAGAAATGATGTAAATGTGGGCAAAGTTAGGTATTATAAGAAAACATGTAGATCTAAGAATGTTGATAAAGGTAAGGGATTTGATGATGCTACTTCCACATAAGCAAAAATATATGCAAAAGAAGAAGGTGATGCTTACTTGGCATCTACAGGTACATATGCAGATCATGATGTATGGTTGATCGACTCAGATGCTTCATTTCATATGACTCCTCATAGGGAGTTGTTTTGTGAATACGAAAAGTACAATGGAGGTGATGTTTTCATATCATTCAACAACCATAATCATATGATGTGGAAGGGTCAAGATGTTGCTCAAATATGGAAGGATTAAAACTTTTTATTGGGGTTTTTCATATTCCAAATCTGGCTAAAAATTATATCTACAAGTAATATGGGTGATGCAAGTGTTCATACTATATTTGGAAAGGAAAAATGTAAGATGGTTGGAGGAGAAATGCTGTTGATGTGGGGAGTTTGGATTGGAACTCTATACAAGTTGTTGGGAAGCAGGTGTAATAGTTCTGTTGTTCTTGAGAATCACGATGTAGAATACGGGACTCATATTGTCTCTATATAGAATACAATTGTATGGCATCAAATATCAAGACATATTGAAGCAAAGGACGTTAAAAAATTTCATGGTAAATCTATGGTTGAATGTATGTTTGATTTCTCATTAGATTTTTAATTCTATTAATATTTTATATGTGATAAAAAAAATCAAGTGAGATTCCCATATGGTGATATAAGAGGAAAATGAATCTTGGACTTCATACATAGTGATGTGTTTGGACCTGTTCTTGTTCCATCACTAGGTAAATATAAGTATTATGTTTCATTCATTGATGATTTCTCAAGGAACACAAGGTCTATTTCCCCCATAAGAAATATAAGGTTTTTGATAAATTTAAAGAGTTTAAAGCTCTTGTATAGAACTAGATAGAGAAGAAAATAAAGGTGTTGAGGAGAGATGATGGTGGATAGTTCCACGAAAATGAGTTTGAGGAATTATGTAAGAAGTGTGGAATAACAAAGAAAAATACTACTCCATACACACCTCAATAGAATGGAGTTACAAAAAGGATGAACAAGACATTGATGGAGAAGGCAGGGAGTATGCTCAATGGTGTAGGGTTATCACAAGAATTTTGGGAAAATGTGGTAGATGTTGCATGTTACTTGGTAAATGCTTCGCCTACATCAACTCTTGTTGACAAAAATCTACATGAGGTATGGACTGGTAAAAATACCTCTCTTAAACATCTCCTAGTTTTTGGTTGTGATGCTTATGTGCATGTTCCAAAGGAAAATAGGACTAAGTTGGATAACAAAGCTGAAAAATGTATCTTTGTTTAATAACCGGAACTAAGGAAGTTTTTGGTACTAAAATTCCCAAGGAATAGCAACCAAAATATTGCAATCCAATGTTAGTCCCCAAAAAAGCTCTATATTTATAGAGCAACAACACAAAATTTACCCCAACATACATTTATAATGCCAAATTCACTACTTTCACAAAGTACCTATACCTATACTACTTGATAAATTGTCCTAACAAAAAAGTGAAGGTGAAATACATGTAAACATATATAGCTAAGAGAAAGCATGGTTTTCTTCCATGTGGTGCTCATCCTTGGCACTCTACACTACCATAGTTTCCATTGTAGTCTATTGAACGATGTCCTCTTCCATCATTTTCGAACCAACATAATGACCAACATAACGTCCTCTTCATAATATATAAATAAAATAAATCCCTTGTTTTTAATCCAACAGAAGGACAAACAAGGAGGTCCACTACCAGAATTATTACCTCTTTGTGATTCCATGAAGCTCCAATAATCACCTCAGTATCACACACTCCTAATATGATCCACACACCTTCACCATATCTATCCTCGACCCTTGCATCTCCCACCAGAGATATCCCATCGGTCTTGTAGAAGAGTGGGCATAGGGATATAAAGTTTGCAGAAGAAGAAAAGGGGAATGAAGAGATGAAGGAGCCAAGAGAATAAGAATGTTATGGCTCCCTCACTTGACATAAATTGATCTTGACACCTTGTACAAAGGGGAGGACAAGAATCATAAGTTTGATGCATGCCTTTACTTATAAATCTATCCATTGGATTGTGTGTTATATACTTCATAAAATTAACCATGAATAAAATTATGGGGGAGCCACCAATGCTCAGGGATGCCCCCATTTTGGACACGAATCCTCTTATCCAACTTGATCGCTTTATTAGGTTGTTAATCCGCTACTTAGTTATTATGTCAATAGATATGCATAAGTTTGACATCATTTATCTACTATAGGTTCCAACTGGTTCTCTAATATGTTCTACTAATAATATTCCCTTCATTTCCAGTCCTCTTCCTCATATTTAATGACTAGGAGAGAGTCTCCCAGTATTATAGTTTTATGTATATGAAGGTGCTTAATTATTTTAGGACCCATATACAAGGCACACAATTCATCTTGGTTATTAGTCGCTATGATCACACTCCATGAGAAATTCATTTCTATTTTTCCATTGGGATCTAGGAGGACCCGCCCTCCTCCCCCCCTAACCCATTTTCCTATCACTCCAAAATCATAAAAATGTATATTTATTAGTTATAAATATGGTATATATGGCTAGAACACCACAAGGAAAATACCTTCCAGATATTTTTGTGGAGGTTTTTAGTGTTACTAGATTGGGAAAAATTATAAAAAAAAATTCACTAAAACCTCCATTATTTGTAATTGATGTTTTTGTGGACATTTTAACATATATCAATAATAACTAAAAAATGCAACTAGAGGTTATAGCAGATGTTTTTTAATAGTGCATCATTCTTACAATGGAGCACTAATGCATTTCAAATACATGCACACCAATGCACTTAACATAAAAATGTATTGATGCATACCATTTAAATGTCATACACCAGTGCATTTCATTTATATAACCCCAATGCATGATTATAATTCATAGCATCAATGATTTTCCTTCCTATTAAGGCACCAATGCGTTTAATTATATGAAAACACCGGTGTGTACAGTTTACATGTGATGCGCTGATGCTTTCCATTTATATAACTTCCTGGTGCATTCTGTGTGTATAATGGCACTTGGGCATTCTATGAGTATCATAGAACCAGTGCATATAATTTAAATATGATTAATAGCACTAGGGTTATAATTATAGGTAATGCACCGGTGCCAACCAGGTGATCAAAAGAAAACCGATGTTGATGGTGCACAAATATGCACCGATGACTATATTATTATGCGCATTGTACTATCACGTAAATTTAATGATATTTTTGGACATTGGTGCATTTGAGTACCAATGGATGGTGCATTTATAATAAATATAGGCATATGTGTGCTTAGTATATTAAAAAACACCAATGCGTACTAATTCATACCGTGAAAAGCATTGTTAAGGTAAAACCATGATAAAATCAAATCATTTTTATAATAATATTGATATTTGAATTTGAATTATTATGTTTCAATATAATAATTATATTACTATGTTATTCCATCAAATTACATGTCTATTCATTGTAATATATTATTATCCATATATTTAATTTACAATGTAACATTTTATGACAATACACAATGCAATAGAAATAGAAACCCAATTTATCATATATGAATAAGAGACCCTTCACCATACAAAATGGAACAACATAAAGGCTCACAAAGATCAAAATGTCAATATTTAATTATTACACTTATTGGTAACTTGTGGTCATTCAATTAGGACAATATGTTCATTACATTAAAAAAAATGTCATATTTTCACAAACATTCACGTCAAAGCATGCACTTTGCAATCATAGACAATTATGTTGATCATCATTCTTCATTCGAACCACTATCAATGCTCAAGTTGCTTGCATGCCTAATTTATTCATTATTTGTAGCTGATATTGTACTTGGGTTATATGGTCGACTATTTTATGGATTGGCTTGATATTGTTCATTCTCTTCATGCACCATCTACAAACATGGAAATAAAGTGTAATGAGTATATTTAAATTTATAATAAATATAAATGATTATGCAAATAAAAAAACATACCATAGAAAGAAGTGATTCATAAATAATACACATTCTTTGAAAGCCATATTTCATGCCATCTCTCACCAACTCTTTTGTTGGCTCATCTCCATACTTTGTTCCCTACAAGTGTTATATGCCATGACAAATCATGTATTTAATATAAAGGTTTTTTGTTGTTCCATCAATTGTAAAATGTGGGAAGTAAACAACATGTATACTTACAAATTGCACAATTAACTTTTGATACTCCAACATATACTCACAATCCATACTTAACTCAATGTCAATCAATTCTTTCAATGGCTATTCTTTGTATATTAGCACATGTTTGAGACATCCAAGCACATCTGTAAGTAAATTAAAATATAAATATCGTAACAAATATGAAATCTTATGTAAGAAAAATATAAGTAATCACAAACTTTGTGATCAACCATTTTCTTCCTTATCGTCTTGTCTTATGTGTTGAATGGGTCCCACTGTGTTTTCTTTACTGAAATAAAACAAATAAAAATTAGTGTTTCGTGCAACAATTAAATTATATGTACAAAAACAAAAGGTTGTTGTTGAGATGGCTCCTCCTGCGATGCAATTATGTTCATTTATTTGACCATCTGCTTGTATAGTTTTTTGGACATCCTTACTACCATGGACATCCTTACTACCATGTTTCGGATATTACCTCCTTCGGCCTTTGGAATTTTCATAATCTTCCTAAAAAAATGAAAAGAAAAGGAATTTTTTTTTTTATATTGATATGAAAGTAAATATAGCCGAAATATTAATTTCGTAATTTTTATTGTAGTATCTACATATTTCTTAGACCACCAATTGCTCATCAAAGATGCATTGCATTGGGACTACCTTTAGATGTCCCCTTGGGGTGTAAGACAAATATTATTGATTAATTGTATTTTATATTTCCAATGGAATAATGTAAATACATTGCTTAATTTGTCATTTTCTTTTATAAAGTGGTTGGTTGCACATGTAATATAGAAAAACAATTCCATGCTTCTAATAATTATTTGGTATAATGTTTGAACTAACTAATTGCATTGTGTTTACTGATATCATTTATGTAATATTCAATGTTTTTACAGTTTACATTCTGACGATGAACGACCTATCCACCACATTCCATTGCACCTCACTTCAATGCCAAATCAATAAAAGGCTATTAAATGAGCAAAACTCGAAGACGAAGAATACAAAGCATGGTTGAATCAACCACCTATTCAATTACCACTACATCTTGAGTCGCCAATTGAGAATGTCTACATTAACACTAGTTCTTCACATGTTGACAATGAAGGTAATGGAATAGAGGTTGATATGGATGATTTTTTACAGGATATGGGTGCCATGGAGGGAATGTTGTTATATTAATTTCGACAAGATGAGCTAGGGGATGATGCTCATATCACCGATACCTTTTTTAAATATTGAAAATAATTTCCACCATCCCTCTCTTTGGACATGGTTCAAAGTCTACCTAACTAGGGAAAACAATGCTATTGTACAACTTGACAACAATGTATGGTTCCCTCTCTTTGGACATGGTTCAAAGTCTACCCAACCAGGGACAATAATGTTATTGTACAAATTGACATCAATGTATGGTATGCCAGACATGTGTTAAAAACAGAGAGCACCGACTCTGGTTCCATCCAAACGGCTTGAACACACCATGTGGAATTTAAAAAAATGGAAAACAAGTAAATTATTGAGAAATTTGGAGTTTTAATAAACTAAAATTTTAAATAAGTAGGTAAGAAACACTTGACTTGGTGTCTTGACGACTCATGAGATATGGTTTCCATGTAAATAAGAAATACAAAATTTCAACTTGTTTACATAGTTGAAATACCTATCCAATTAATCAACAAATTGAAGGGAAGGGAATGTGAGAGGTAAGCAACACTTAAATCGATATGGTCATACAATAATGCCTTGCCACTATTGCTCTCTCTTTTGAGAAAAATGAAATTACAGGGAATTTTTATACCCTATTCGAGTGTACTTTACAGTATGCCACACAAGTGTGCATGTTTCCCTTAAGAGCACCACTAATTGGCGCATAGTGGAATCCAGGAAAATGCACTATTAACTAAACTTCACTGGTGCGTTTGTTCAATATCACTGCATCGAGGAGTTTGTGGATATTTTTAAAAATATCAAATTATATTTTTATTCCATCCGTAAACATATTAGAGTGGAAATATTATAATGCACACAAGTACATTTTGTTATTTAACACACACCATTCAAGTTTTAAAGAGTACTAAAATAAAAAACCTTATGTTATTAATTGTTTCATCCAGCCTCCATGCTCAATTTATCATGGAGCATTAATGCTTTATATCAATTATAGTGCATCATTTTAGTAGTGAGAATAAGCAAATATCGGTGCTCTATTTCAGTAGCACATTGGTGCATTTCCATGCCTTACCTTTCTATACAAAATTGAGACAGTTATGTCACTTACCAACTATCTTTTAACTAATTTATTTACTTACAAAATAAACTATTAACTATATAGCGTAGTGCGCTTCTTTACAACATCACACAATACTATTACAAAACTTATAGTTATGACTACAAGGCTACATGTAAAACATTAACTAAGCACACACCATTCAACTTGGCACATGGGTAGGAAGTAATGATGTTGTTGAATATCCGATCTCGAGCTTGCATGTGGCCATCACTATGTAAATGTTAGACATACAACTATTACATGATTGGTTGGATATGCTAGTACAATTTGAAGAGAACAATGTCTTAGTGAGGTACCGTCAAATGGTACAAAAGAGGTGTTAAAAGGCATGACATGATATGCATATTGTTGGTCACCCTATATGTCAGTTAATTAAAGCTAACACACAGAATGGTCAATATAAATTGTCAAACCCAGGAAGGTCTTCTATTTCAAAGGCAATAAGCACAGTATATGCATAAACAGATCAAGCAGTTGATTTATTGAATGTAAATAATGATCCTACCTATGTGTCCAACCAACTCATTCCCTAAGAACACTAATCTAATTCACACATCTAAGAATCCAAAATAAAGCAACTTCCCTACAGAAATCAACCCAGCAAGTTAATGATCTAATGATGAAATGAAACTAGATTACTTTTGCAAGAAGTTAAATCCTATAATTATCAAACTAGAACATTCAATCTTTACCAAAATGATCTATCCAGTAGCTACTGTAACTCTACCATTATCTGTCTAATCCATGAATGTAATTGAAGATACAACAGCAACCAGAATTAAAACACAAGCTTGCAACTCTAATTGATAATTTAATAGAAATCCTAGAAAGCATAAACAACTAGAAGATAATTGGAATTGAGCTTGGCTGTCACAGCTGATTAAAACGCACATGCAAATTAAGTAAATTATCCTACACAGTCGACTGTCACACCACTCTGTTACAACTATTCAAGATGCAATTACAAACTACCAGAAAGGAAAGCTAAACTCTGTTACAGCTATCAATAATGTCTGCAATCATTCCACACCACACAACAGAAGTAAAACTAAACTACTCTACCTACTTAAACTAGCTATCTCTGTGAGAAGGCGGGCCCTGGCCTTCTAACAGAAACGCCGAGAGTCACAACAAATTAAGACACAGAAATGAAGAACTCTGCTCTCATATTATTGATGGAAGATCGTGAGTCTTAGTGCTTTGTTACAGCTTACACAAGTAATGATTGTCCAACCCCAGGCTACGAGAGCCTTATGGAATTTATACAAAGGAAATACAGTTTCAGATCCACTAAAATCGCGCAATAATGAAGATCTATGATCTTCATGCTGCGGAGTTACAGCTAATTGATACAACGTATTAAACAGGGCTATTAATTCTGGAAGATATTGTTGCTTTGATAGTTAATGGATCAACAGACTCAACAGCTGGAACACCACCTGTCTGTCGCAGCTAGGCTCTGTTTCAGTGAAATCTGTTACAGTGGGGATCTAATACAGCTTGCGTGGAGGATGCGTTGTCCCTTGGAATATGAGGAGCTAGTTCTTGAAGAGCAACAACTGGAAGTGCTGGGCTGATACACCTACGCTTTAGACCTTGGCTAAATGAAATCACACAGATCAGTATAAACCAAGGACTAAAATCCATAATCTTCAACAATCTTAGGCATAAAACAAATAAAGTAATAACAAATTATACCTGCCATATTATTGGTTGATCTGAAGAAAGATATGGATACAACTCATAAAAATAGGATGAAGTTAGGACAAAATGGTGTAATAAGGAAGGCCAAAAAGGGGCATTTCCTGAACCCAACACATATTAGGAACAATTTGTTTGAATAGGGGTATCTTGTGCTAATGTATGACATACACTTTTGGAAACATCTAAGAAAACGAAGGATGTATTGGTAGGGCCCCTACATAATTGTATAGATCGTTGGTGAGGGTGAAATCCAACTCATGCAGTTAAATGGCAAGCTAGAAGAAAAATGGGTGAATGGTGCATTCTTGAACCCTATGTTTCCCCAACCTTAGCAGAACCAACCTGAATTCTTGGGTGATGGGGATATCTAATGCACTATGTGTGTGTGTGTGTGTGTGTGTGTTTACAATAAAAACATGTCAATATCCATACAAAGTTGACAGGACTTTATGAATTTCTCAACGTTATGCCCCGGTGCATTTTTTCATATTAAACACACTAGAAAAATCAAGCGTTAAAATTTAAAAAACCATTTTGTTTTCATTATCGAGGTATTTTATCTTTAGTGCTTTATAATTTATAGTGCATTGGTGCGTATTATAGTATGGTGCATTGGTGTGTTATGTCCCATTGAAGCACATCATAAATAAAACCTCTGCTAAAACCTTTGGCTTCCCTCCTTCACTATAAATGGACAAAGGAACATGTTTTTGAAAGGTTCTACGAATACCTCCTCATAAACTTAGGAACCTAGTAACTAAGAAGAATGTTTATGGTTAGGATGTTGTATTTAGAGAGGTTAAATTTCCTCCTAAACATGAAGTCCAACCAAAGGAAGAATAACCAAAAACAATAGAGTTTGACTTGTAGGGTGAAGAATTTGACTCAATACAACAAGATGGACTAGAAGAGGAAGAACCTCAAGTTCTAGCATTGAGAGGATCACTTTGTGAAAGAAGGCAACCAAAAAGGTGTACCCACTTGATTTATACTCTAATTTTTATTTTTCTATTATTGATGATGATCCTAGAACTATTAGGGAGGCAATGGATTTAGAGGATGCTAAACTTTGGAAGAAGGAAATGGTTGAAGAAATTGATGCAACGGATTGAGATCTAATTGAGTTGTTTCCTAGAAGAAAATCTGTTGGTAGCAAATGGGTGTTTAAGAAGTTCGATGTAGAAGGTAAGGTGGATAAGTACAAAGCTCACCTAGTAGCTAAGGGATATTCACAGTTAGAGATAATTGGCTTTGGTGATATTTTTTCTTCTATTGTTAAATTAACTTCTATTAGCTTTTTTGTCTATTGTTGTTGCTTTTGATCTTCTTGAAGTAGAGTAGTTGGATGTGACTACTACATTTCTTTATGGTGATATTGAAGAAGAAATCTACATCAAACATCTTTGAGGTTTTGTAGTGAAGGGAAATAAAGAAATGGTTGAAGAAGTACCTATATAGTTTAAAACAAGACCAAAAAATGTAGTATCAATTGAAGAAGTACCTATATAGTTTAAAACAAGAACCAAAAATGTAGTATCAAAAGTTTGATACTTATATATTTGTACTTAGTTTCTCAAAAAACAAAGTTAATCACTGTGTCTATTTCAAACATATTAGTGATCATTTTGTTTATATAGTCTTGTATGTTAATGATATGTTATTAATTAAAAACAACAAAAAAAAATCATCAAAAATGTCAAAGCTCATTATACCATCTATTTAAAAGATTTAAAACTATTATATCATCCATTAAAATTTGATAAATACTACATTGATTCCGAGACACTTATAAACCCACCAGAAAAAATTTAAAACCATTATATCATCCATTAAATGTAAATAAATACTACATTGATTTTATGACAATATCAAAACTTATAAAAATGAAAAAACCGATCTTAAAAATATCATAACTATTTTTAAGATAATAAGACTTATAAAAATGAAAAAACCGATTTTAAAACTATCATAACTATTTTTAAGATATTATACGTATTATCTTATCAAATTATCAAAAGTCATCCGTTAGTTGTGACCAGATTTTCAAGCATTTGGTGTACATAAACAACATATATATCGATATGAATAAAATAAAGAAAATTAATAACATGGATGTCTGGAGGTGGTGGAATCAGCGGGAGAATATAAAAGGCAATTAGATGGTTTGTTTAAATAATTTTTTTGTGATAATCATCCTGCATAAAAGTTGTAAAGAATGAAAGTTCATTGTACAGAACAGAACGTCACATGTTACCACATTGGTTTATCAGAAACAAAAATTCAAAACCCAACCGTTATACAAATTACAATTGAGAGTGGTTAGACACAAATGGATGGAATCATTCTGGCCATGGTGTCGACTCTAGAGTGATAATTAAAAGGGAAACTGGTTCATTAAATGGTGTGCTATCTGTAATAATTAAAAGGGAAACTGGTCCATTAAATAGTGTGCTAGGTGTAGTATGCCATGGAATTCTTTGTTAGGAAATTGTTAGAGTGACTGTTGTTGGCCTATCTGGTTCATTAAATAGTGTGCTAGCTGTAGTATGCCATGGAATTCTTTGTTAGGAAGTTGTTAGAGTGACTGTTGTTGGCCTATCTTTTGCCGCCTGATTTTGACTACTCTTCTGTAGCAATTCGAATGGAGCCCTTCTCCTTGTTTATCAAATGACAAGCCATATTCTCCAGAGCTGAACATACTCCTTGTTCGAGCTGCACTTGAGAATTAGAAGAGAAATACACTTGAGATTCCAGCCCCACGGGCAAGGGAGAAGATAAAATCAACTACCCAAAACTCTGAACCAGCTGAAGGAAGAAAACCAAATCATGTAGGGCGAACAATGACCAAGATTGGAAGCACTGTTGAGAAGCTTGCTGTTGAGCTCAGAGAGATTGTTGACAATGATAAGTAGCCTGTGATGCAGGACCAAGTTCTCCAAGTACTGCTAGCTCTCAAGTTTACAGGCTTAATAAAACTTGTGAAAATGATGGTCAAGGATAGTGCAGAGAATTCCTGCAAATAGATTTGGGAATAAAATGATATTGTTAAGGATGAGACCCTGCTCATCATCAACAAAATCTTACAGAGGATTTCCACCGGTTAAGGGCTAGAATACATCTCGAGGTCTTGCTGGGTTTTTCGAATCAATTTTTTCCGAATTTAAATTTGCATATGGTTAACAGTCATGCAAAGTTGGGCTTCGAACTGGCCTGGACCATAATTAACAAAATAAAAAATTAACCCAGAATAAGCATTTACGGATCGCCAAAACAAAGACTATACCGCTAGAGTTGGGTTTCATAGCTCCTGATTGGAATTGTCCACCAGACCAGAATAACAAAAATAATTTTTGTTTACCCAAAAAGTGCGTTTAACGATGCCAAGAACAGAGACTGGACAACTACACCTATTGATAGAGAGGTTTTCTCATATGAAATCGGGCAGGAATCTACCATTCAAAAACAATAAATGTTTTTAACAGGAACCTGCCGCACTTAATCTCACACCACAGGCATTGCAGAGCGCCTTGGGGTCCAATGGGTCCGTTCTCCACTGCGGGTTTTCTGGACTAAATAGTGGTTGCAACTCCAGCTCTCCTGGCCACCGCTGCTTCTCATTTGATAGCCCGCCCTAGAGCAGAACGAGCCCTTCACTGCAACATCGCGTTGGGCTCGAGGTTCATCATTCTTGAAGAGAAACACTCACGAAAATGATGGGGTCGATGTTGCATGACCTCTGGCTCTGGGCACGCCCAACATCCACGTTTTCCTTGCGCCCACAAGCAGAGCGTTGCTCTGCTTTCGTTGGCTCTCCTCGTGCTCGGCCGGCTCGCGGACAGATTCCACCAGGACAACGAGCTCTGCCATCACAACGAACGAACGAGTCGTCAATGAAGCTTGACAACCACTCAAGCTCCTCCATGTCACAACGAACGAACGAGTCGTCAATGAAGCTTGCCAACCACTCAAGCTCCTCCATGGAGTCACACGACCCTGGCAGTGAGAGCGACGACAATGAATGAATGAATGATTTTAATAACGTGCATGAGGTTGAGTAGCATAAGGCTTAAGGGACCAAAAAAGTCACAGCTCTAACTCCTGTTCATACTCTTTTTCAAGTCGGATCTTCTGCTGTAAATCTTGGTTAGAAGACTTGCAATCTGGTTGATCTTATCTTCTTCAAAAAGATGGTGCATGTTGCCGGTCTTTAAGCTGTCTCATATTGAACGCTATATCCTCATAGACTGCACATTCCATAACAAAGTGCCACTCTGTCTCCACCACACCCTAACTGCAGAATATGCAACTTCTCTTTTCCCACACTTCCTTAGGTATCGTCCACCTACCCTTCTCACATCTAAGGTGATGTGAACCCGTCCTCAGCTGAACAACTAACAGCTTTGCTTTTTCTTTGATAACTGCCCCTAAATATTTGGGTTAAACTCTTTGATGTAGTAGTCTTTTTTACGCCTAGATCCACATGGTAATCCTGAATTTTTCAGTTACTAAAATTGTTATTTCTTTTTTAATGTTAAAACATTCACGTAGCTTGATATTCCAATGAGAATACATAAGAGACTGACAGCACCAATAAGACTGGGAGACTTACTGGCATGCAGAGCTGGCCAGAAAATGGGCAACCAACTCCGCTGCCGTCCGCTTCGACCTGTGTACAGGAAGACTTGCAAACAAAGGGTAAGAAGGAATCTTACAGAACATGCCATTGGCAAGAACACGTGGGAAATGCATGTGGCCATGGCGGCGTGTGATACGGGGCACTAAAATCGCCCTCCGGAATAAGTACCATTTCCATGGTAAGAAGTCTAAACGCTGACTATTTCGTCTTCCTCGTTAAATTTTGATCGGAATTTGGTGATTTCAGCGATCTTGAATACTTGGAAGGCATGATTTCAGCGATCTTGAATACTTCGAGGGCATTTGATTAAAACCAATTTTAACATTAATTCACGAGAATTTAAAAATTTCTTCAATGATTTCGTTAAAATTTTGTTGTGGTTGAAAAGAGGTGAATGGAAGGCATGATTTCAGCGATCTTGAATACTTCGAGGGCATTTGATTAAAAGCAATTTTAACATTAATTCACGAGAATTTAAAAATTTCTTCAATGATTTCGTTAAAATTTTGTTGTTGTTGAAAAGAGGTGAAATCATTACTGGTTTAGAATACTCATTTCCAATACTGCTTTTGCAAGGTGCTTTTTTCCATGGTGTTAGCGGAATTCAACAATTTATATTTTAGCAGCATCAACATTAAATGCTGTGTTGTAAGATATTTATTGAATGTTTCATTTTCATTGTTCACA
This sequence comes from Larix kaempferi, assembly GCA_027924585.1. NCBI lineage: Eukaryota > Viridiplantae > Streptophyta > Pinopsida > Pinales > Pinaceae > Larix > Larix kaempferi. The sequence continues at coordinate 33,585,932 of BSBM01000361.1, read as the reverse complement.
TGATCGTTTTAATTCCAATTGCAATTTCCAAAAACAATATTTTGCAATTTTGGTAAAATAGACTATTTGATGACCCACCCACGGAAAAATGGATGAACTATTATAGTGGATCCTTTTGTTTTGTTTGGGTTCAGATTGGAAATCTTCAAAAAAATTTAATCACATATATTAGTTATGGAAATTGCATAATCTAAAAGCTGTCTTTGAAAGTGCTAATCTATTTATACATTCAAAAACACAATTTAAATATTTCCAAATTTACATTTTACCAAAAAAAATTATTAAATTCCCACCAAAAATTCCAAAACATAAAATAAAAAAACTACTTAACAAAAAAACATAATCCTTTTATAAAACTTGTTATTATTTTCTTCCTATTATTATATTATTAGTATTATATTAGTAAGTTGGTGTATTCATGACTAATAAATATCACTACCATTTTCTAAAAATAAATACCACGACCACTACCATATTTTCTAAAAGTAACTTAATACAAAAGCATAATCCTTTTATAAAACTTCTTATTATTTTCTTCCTATTATTATATTAATAAGTAGATGTATTCATGACTAATAAATATCACTACCATTTTCTAAAAATAAATACCACGACCGCTACCATATTTTCTAAAAGTAACTTAATAAAAAATTGGATAAACTCATTGCTCGGACAAAAATAATTTTTCTATAATATGGCAAACTTCAACCCGACTCGTTCATTCATTTAAAAATTTAGAAAGTTGGTCATGTTTTAGAATTTTTTATGCTCCTTTCGTAATTCCAGATCGAGGAGAAGACCATCTCATCTTTTCTCCAACGCTGCAGCAAAGCAGTCCCTCCCAAAAGTCTTCGGCGCCTCGCTATTGCTGGCGTTCAATGTGTCGCAAGCTCGCTATCGCTATTGCTTGTGTCGCAAGCCATGTTTGTTCTAAGACCCTCCATTTTTAATAATTCCAGACACCCAATTTTTTTTCATTGAATATCAGAGACTGAAAGACATTCCTTCCCCGTGCATCTTAGAGGAGAGAAATACTATTATTATTTTTACCTCCCTGTGTCTCTCAGAGGAGAGAAATAGTATTATTATTGCTATCGTTCATTCATTGGGCTTTGTTGTACAAAATCTGAAGCAGAGACATGGAGGATGTCTGCGAAGGCAAATATTTCAACTTTCCAAAGCAGGAAGAGAAAATACTCGAAATGTGGGAATCCATGGATGCCTTCCATACTCAGCTCAAGAGAACCGAAGGGAAACCAGAGTATGTGTTCTACGATGGGCCTCCTTTTGCCACTGGTCTGCCTCATTACGGTACCCTTCTGGCCGGCACAATAAAGGACATAGTTACTCGCTATCAGACTGCAAGAGGACACCATGTGGCCAGGAGGTTTGGATGGGACTGCCACGGCTTGCCCGTGGAGTTCGAGATTGACACCAAATTAGGCATCAAGAGCAGAGATGAGGTCTTAGCTATGGGCATCGACAAGTATAACGAAGAATGCCGGAGTTTCGTTATGAAGTATAGCAAAGAATGGGAGAAAACTGTTACCAGGGTCGGCCGGTGGATCGATTTTCGGAACGACTATAAGACACTCGATCCCCAGTATATGGAGAGTGTGTGGTGGGTGTTCGAGCAGCTCTGGCACAAGGATTTAGTATACCGAGGCTTTAAGGTTCTCATCATTATATTTACGATTATTTCAATTTGGAAGATGTTTTCATAGCTGGGCTTTTAGATCACATAAACACACTTATTTTTGCTTTAAAAATTATGCTTGGCTAAGCTGGAAGCTGGCTGTCGGGTGCAAGTCCCAGGTTGATGGGTTGGCATCCTCTTTCACTCCCCTACTAACATCACCAACAGATTTGGGGTTAGTCCTTGTGCTCTGTGAATTTGGAAGATGTTTTCATAGCTGGGCTTTTAGATCACATAAACACACTTATTTTTGCTTTAAAAATTATGCTTTGCCAAGCTGGAAGCTGGCTTTGGGGTGCAAGTCCCAGGTTGATGGGATGGCATCCTCTTTCACTCCCTCCTAACGTCACCAACAGATTTGGGGTCAGTACTTGTGCTCTGTCTTTGGATTGGCTTGTGGTTGTTATCGATGCAATGGAATAAATTTATCTTTTCAGTGACATATCTTTTTGTTGTTATTTCATGCCAACTCTTCTTCTCAATTGCATGCAACAACATTGCTGTTGGTTGTTTGTCTTGTGAATAATGATATAAACCTATATACGTAACCAGTGTGAAATAGAGATGGTTTATAAGGTATTACTCCCACCAAAAACGTTGCCAATCTGGAAGCCGGCTTTGGGGTGCAAATCCCTAGGTTGATGTTATATCACCCCCCCACTCTGATATGAACATCACCGGCAATTTCGATGTAATGCCTTGTGGTAGTTATCTATACGATGTTGCAGACTATCTCTACAGTGTCATATCCCTATGTTGGGATTCTCTCGAGATGAGGGAGTTGACCTATTACCAGTTGGTTTAGTTGCTAGAGGATTTGAGGTGCATGAGAGAGATTCTCATGTTGATAGGTTGATGATGACCTTGCTTAATTCGATGACTATACTACAAGCCTTGTATTCAAGGATGTACTTGATTGTGTATGGAGATGTGACTGTCTTGGAGGGTTCATGATATTGTGTCCATTGATGTTGGCTTGTGATGCTGATTTGGAGGATGATGGAAATTGGTAGGTTTATTTTGTTTGAGGGATATGTTTCTCTCGAGATGAGGGAGTTGACCTAGTACCAATTGGTTTAGTTGCTAGAGGATTTGAGCTGCACGAGAGAGATTCTCATGTTGATAGGTTGATGATGACCTTGCTTAGTTCGATGACTATATCACAAGCCTTGTATTCCAGGATGTACTTGATCTTGTATGGAGATGTGATTGTCTTTGTCGGATGTCTTGGAGGGTTTATGATGTGGTGTCTGTTGATGTTGGCATGTGATGCTGATTTGGAGGATGATGGAAATTGGTAGGTTTCTTTTGTTTGAGGGATATGTTTCTTCATTTTCACAAGGGGTCATTATTCTTTGGAGGATCAAGACGTTGTGATAGCATTATGGACAGTTTTGTTGTAGATGACAATGGTCGATTCCAAGATCGCAACCAATATAGTTTTGCTGATAACAAAATTGGTGGAGTTGCAGAGGGAGTCGATAGGTGTTGGTGTAAACACTTTATTTGTAAAGAGGGAGTGTCAGATTTTTGGGTTACTTTGAAAGTGTTTACACCATATTTGGGGGTGCTTCATGAGATTTGTGGTACATGGTGTATGTTCAGCCCTTGGATGGTTCGAGATGGGTTGTAGCATGAGAGATGGTCGGCGATGGATATGTGGCTTTCTCAGTTGATGCTTGACCTTCGGATGCTACTGGCTCAACATTCTTCCCTCAGGCATTGGAGATCTCTTGCTTGGATGGTGGATGCCCTTCATTGTGGCCACATGGAGGATTCACTTAGTAGGAGAACACCCTATAGGCGGTATGGAGTATTTTGCATCCCAGAGGAGGGCTTGGAGCCGTAAACAACATGGTTGTACTTGGTTGTTTACTTTGAGCCTTGAAGTTGACTTGGGAATGCCTAGATTGTGATAGTGTTTCTTGTGGGTGACTGGACCCTGGAAATTGGCACATGGCTTGTGAGGAGATTGGAGTTAGTGGAGCATAGAGGACAAGTCTTAGACCTTTCTTAAGGAGCACCCTAGCCTTTGGAGTCTTTATTTTGTATGACATCACCTAGGAACTTGATATGTGTTCACTTGGAGTGGAGTGCATGACTTGTGTGTGGCTTACTTTTTGTATTAGTAGGCTTGCTTGTAGGGCTAGGACCACATGTCTTATGTTGTTGGCCTCCCTTACCTCATATAAATAGAGGAAGGAGAGAGTCCTTTCAAAGAGCAACTTCACCTCATCTTTTGTGTCTTCTTCTTAGTTCTTGTTCTCTTGGGATGATGCACTAGGGTTCACGAGGAAACCCTAGTGGAGCATGTGAAGAAGAAGAAGATGTGTCTTATGTTGTTGGCCTCCCCTACCTCATATAAATAGAAGTAGAGAGTCCTTTCAAAGAACAACTTCACCTCATCTTTTGTGTCTTCTTCTTAGTTCTTGTTCTCTTGGGATGATGCACTAGGGTTCACGAGGAAACCCTAGTGGAGCATGTGAAGAAGAAGAAGATGTTTTCTCTCTCTTTGATTTCTTCTTTGTACATTTGATCTCTCTCTCTTGATGGTGCTAGGGTTCCCGGAGGCATCTTGAAGGCTAGGGTTAGGGTTTATCCCTTGGAGGATTGAGATTAGAGCTTGGTGAAACCCTAGAATGTATTTGGGAAGAAGAAGAGGATATCTTGCCTTGAAGTCTTGCTAAGGTGATTGTTATCACAAAGTTAGTAATTGCCACATAAGGTATCTTATCCAGGATGGTAGAGGTGGGCAGTTAAACCAGTGACACTTACAAGGGCCTCGTTCACCACTTGATCAAGGGTTGTCACACCGAACGGGCTCTTGTCACTTTAGATCAAGCTAAACGCAAGATCAAGGGGGAGACCCTATCCAACCTATGAGGGTTAGCGAATCAACTCAAGACACACTAAGGGATATGAATGGAAGAGAGGAGTGAGATCTTAAGTGGATAGATCTAGATCTAGGAAATAAATGTGGTATGTAGGGGTTAAAAGCCGGTTGAGGACGCTTAGGCAAAAGGGTAATTGCTCAACCATGAAGGAAATAAACCACAATGAGATTTGAGATGGTAGATCTACATAGATCTAGTGCCTACAAGAAATACCCAAATGAGATCCACCTAGGGTTTATGCAAATAAATGTGAGATGGACAAATTGGGGGAGTTTAGGGAACCAAAAGGCACTAGAATGATTGCTTGAGGTTAGATCTGGAGTTTATGGGTATATCAAGCAATGCCCAACTGATAGATCTGGAAACATAACCAAGTACCCAAGGAGGGGGAGTAGCCCAGAGGAGGACCAGTGCTAGATCTAGGCGTAATGGAGTCGGTTTTGGTCCAAATTTGATCTCTAGGGGTTTTCAATTAATTTAGACTTGGGTTTTGATTTTTAAGCCCAAATAATCGTTGGATCTATCAGATCTATAAAATCAGGGTTTTAACTTTTAGATCTAGATGACTAATGGAATGGAAAATACGAAAATCAAAGAAAACTTTGTATATCTTACTTGGAATTACTTGCGGTCGCTAAGCACATTGATGATCCTTTCACCTAGTTACAATTCTGAGCGAGATCCAAGTGTTTCCGAGCTAAAACGTGTAGATCCAAGGAGGAAATGCGCCCTCTTCACCTGCAAATTCAAACAACGTAAGTTAGATTTGATCCACAAATGAAAGAAGAACTATGCAAGACATCTCAAAGAAAATAACTCAATGGATAAAATCACAATTGGATACTCCTTGAGGTGAAGCGATTTTCCCAAGCAATGATGGAGAAACCCTCACAATCAAACCCTCCAAGCAAGTCACACCTGTTACGTGGTGCCAGTACCAACGCACATTCAAATGTTTTCCCAAGGAGAGGGGTCGTATTTTTCTTCAAGGCCATGATGGTGGTATTATCCGTACTTTCTGAGAGGTGGTTATGGCCAGACCCTTTGGTCCTTTCTTTAGGAGTACTATGGCTCAATGGCATTGCTGACTGCCTTATTCTAGGGCTTGTAGCCCTGAGGTTGGTGTCCAGGGCTCCTAGGGGTGGTTCATTGGGTCACATGACCCCCTGCTTGTTTTCTACATTGGTGATAGTATTTTAGCTCTGAGGCTCTTGCCTCCTCTTTTGGTCACCCTATGCATCCATCTTGGCCCCTTTCCAACAGAGCACCCTCTCTCCTTAGTGCATTTCCAGTGATGACATCATCCTTGGTCACCAGGCCAACAGGCTTGTAGAGGGGGGACGTTGAGGGTTTTTTTAGCATTGTTGGGGTTAGATGGATCATGACTAGCCCCCTTGCTCACTCCACCTTTCGGAGTGAAGCCTTTTGTTCAGTTTTAGTCATTTTTATCAGTTTTTAGGCACCTAGGGGGAAAATGCCTTAGGTAGCCATCTTTTAGACTATTTTATATTATTTCATGTCATATTTTTACATTGACATTTATTTGGCCCGTTGGCCTAGTTATTTTGTAAAATTGAGTTGAGAACACTATAAATACAATTCCTCACTTCATTTGTAAATCATAACTAAAGGGATAAATTACACTATGTTGCTCTTTTACCTAAGATAGTCTTTTGGAAAGTGATGCTCACCTCTTGGATTAGCTTCTTCTTGCTCTTGTGGATGAAAGTTGGATGTTTTCTAAGGTCTTGCTCATGCATGGTGGATGCTAGGAATTGTTGGAATAACACAAAGCTCAAGTAACCTGAGAACTTTGATAGGTTGAACAGAGCGAAATATACTTCCATTTCTGCAACAGTTGGATTATCAAGATCTTTAAACTCAAATGGAGTATCCTCATTGATTTCTTCGTTAGGACCTGTAACCAACTATTTTGTACAATAGTTGAATTTCTTGTGAGCCGCCAGTTTCATGAACATGTTCAATGTTCATCATTAGTGTTCAGAAGTAATTTTCAGGGCAATTTTGCCCCATTTGTAATAACTGCATGTTCATACCCCCATGGGGAAAATTGTAAAAAGTTGGTCTAAATAGGGTCCTTTTATAAAATACTCGGCTATCCTTAGGTTTAATTGTCAAGGGGATACTCTAGAGTGTTTTTTCCTTATGAATTATGCATTGCGCTTTAGTCGTGTATAATTCCTGAGTTTTTCACTCATACCTCCAAAGCTGGAGTATTTACCATGGTGGTCGAACCTAAGGTGGTTATTAGAGTCTTGTGTCTAGGATTTTTTCCGTGTTAGCCATCTATATTGAGTCGTATGGACATGCACTAGGTCCCTTAGGAGTTTCGTTTCATTTCGGCAAATATATATATATATATATTTTTTTTCCTCCGTAATTTAGACAATTTTTTAATGGTTTAAATGGAAAATTTCAATCTGTGATAAAAGTGTCATTTGGAGGCAGAATTTGGCGTGGGGAGGCTCGTTTTGACGCTTAGAGCGTCCTATTTACCCTAGCGCCCTCTTTCTTCAGTTTCTGAGTGGTTACGTCGCCTCTGGGAGCAGTTTTCCTAAAGGTGCTACAAAACAACACTTTAATTGCTAAAAAAGAGAAATTGCACTAAGTGACAAAAATTGAAAAGGGACAAAAATGATAAAAAATCATTTTGTAAAGGTTGAAAGTGGGTTTCATATGGTGTACGATCACATCAAAGATTAAAAGGCATGTTGAAAACCAACTTAGTATATACGAAGTGGAATAAAAGGATGACGTCAACATATTTTAAATGAGGTTAAGTGTGGGCCTCCCTCACGTAGGCGGTTTAGCTCACGGTTTGACTTGGGCGTTTCTTCCTATGGAGTGGGAAATGTTTACAATGGAGAGAGGTGCCCCTCTCATAAGGTGTCTACCACCTCTTCCATCACACCAACTCACTCGAGTTTCCACGCTCCAAGCCTCTCATTCACGTGAATCTCTCCACCATTCACTCATTCGCATGCCGTCCTTAAGCTCTCACATCCCTTCTTTGTTGTGCTGTATAATGAGGTCCTTGCTCCATCATTTAGGGTGGAGGTTTGTGCAAGGAACCTCTGCTCCTGTATTCTATATTTTTTAATGAGAATTTGTTGAAGACTTTGGAGGTCAAAGAGGTGTGCAAGATCTGTGTATGTGTGTTCATATCTGAGGTAATCTTGTATCTCATGTTTATGCATTTTCTGTTTTGAATATTGTGGATGGTTTAGCTAGGAAGGCCTTTGAGCCCGTAGATGTATTCATTCATATGCTTTGAGTTGAATGCTTTTGATATGTTATTAAGAGAATAGGGAGTAGTACGCGTAGTCAGATATACAAAATACTCCACATTTTCTTAGCAATTGATATCTTCTAGATTTAATCCACTTTTTCTTGCAAAGTGTATGAATGTTTGATGTAGGATCTCTCAGGTTGATTTGGAAGCGAACCTAAGTTGGCTTCTCTCCTCTCCAACAAGTGATCATGCTCGAAATGTTGTTTTGCAGATCTCTACAAACCTTTAGCTTCTTCAAACTTGGGATTGGTTCCCCTTTTCACCTATTTAAAACTCAAAATCAACTCTTTTTCCCTTTCTGTTGTTACTAAAGTGAATGATTACAAGCTTGAAAGTTATACTTTTATAATCTATTCGCTCTTGCCCATGCAAGTAGGTCAAAAGCTTCAAAAGTTTTCATTTTTTTGTTGATCTATTTTCTAGCATCTAGATCTTATTCAAAAGCTTTACTTTTCTAGATCTAGTTTGTCTTCTTTTTGTACTTCAAGCATTTAACTTTTAAATCATTTATCAAAGTACATTAAAAGGTTGTTTATTTGTTTATACACTAACAATACTAATCATTAACTAGTCTTTGTTTAAAGCTCTTATCTAGGGGAAAGCTGAAAGGAAAAAGCCCAAAGGCTAAAAGGCAAAATCAAGAAGAGCTAAAGCAAACCTAAAGAGCAAAAATTCGATTCCTCCCCTCTTTTTCATTCCCACTTCTATCCTTGTGCCTTCAAGGAGATTAACACCAATTTTTTGTATAAAGTATTAATAAAGAGCAAGTGGGATAAAGGCTCCCATACCTTACTTCCCCCATTTGGGGGAAGCCTGTATCGTCCTTCTGAGTTATTTATTTGCTTTATACCTACAAGAATAGAATAGGAATGTTAGATTAGTTTTATTTTTCATAAATTGCTAGATTAGCTTGTAGCTTTACTTTAGTTTATTTCAAGTTCTTACTTAGATTTACCTTTGATATAAAATTGTTAAAAAGAATCCAAAGTCTCTTGAATCTCACTGCAAAGTGGATCAAGAGCACTCTCTATCAGAGAGGTTTACTTTTTGTCTTAGTTAGATTTCTTGCTTTTCATATAAAATTTTAATAAAAGGAACCAAAATCTCTTGAATCTCACCGAAAGGTGGATCAAGGGTGCACTCTGTCGGAGAGTTTGTCGTTTAATTTTCAATTTATTTCAAGCATTTTTATCTTTACTTAAGTATCTTGAATCTCACCATAAGGTGGATCAAGAGCACTTTCTGTTGGAGAGTCTATGGTTCTGGTTCATAACATTTAATAAAATTGGAACGAACATTGGCTACACTGCATATGCTCTACCCAATTGTGGGATACTCAGAAACAATGTAGACTTATCAAAATTTCCACATTTAATTCACTTCAACCATAATAAAACACTCTTCCATATAAACCAACGAAAATCCGGCGTTGATCGTCAAATAGTTGAAAGTAGGCAAATTCTGCCTGGGGACGCTGGAACCCCTGGACTGAGACCTTAAGGGCACTGTTAGACTACATCCTTGGTTGGTGTAGTGTTGAACACACTTTGGAGAGTCCGACCAGCCAACATGTCCTTGTATGGAACCACTTAGACTATTTTCCGGATATATTTCTAGTACCGCAAGGTATATCTCGGAAATCCCCTTCCCCATTAGTAATCAACTTCACCCCTAAAATTTACAATAAAATTTACCAAGAGCACTCGCAAAACAGTTCTCAAGCACACCCAAGACATGTATCAAGCATCCCAAGCACTACACTGACTCCATAAGGCACCGGTCCTTCAATTCAGTATTTATTTTGCTTATTATCTATTTTGGAGCATTTGTTTTATTTGTTTAAATCATATCATGCTGTGGATGCTTTATATTTAAATTATTATTATCAAGTGGTTGTGCATCTTCTTAATTTTGCAAGTTCATGCTTGGATCATTAATCTGTTATTGTAAATCATAAAAAACTCCTAAAAAACACCCATCCTTATCACACATTCCAAAAAACATCCATCCTTATCACACATTCCAAAAAACACTTAAAATCAAGAGCCTTAGAAACTCTTTGTAGGGTCTACCCCCCTTGGCTTCGTTAGGAGTTTGCCTAAATGGAGGAGTCGGGATCAGGTGACAACACTTGACTCTTTGTTTGCCCCCAAGGCCACACCTTTCCCACTTGGGAAACAACTTTCGAAAGATTTCTGCTGCTAGTGTGCACATCGGTGGGCAACAGGACCATCTCATTTCTGGCTATTTTCCAAGGTCTCTTCCCATATATGTTTGATCACAACCTTTATTTCATGTTCCTCCATATCATGATTCCATTCCTCATTGAATGCATCGATCAATTGTCTGAGTGAAGAATTTTTTTTGTGAGGAAATCCTTGATACCAATTTCTGACATCCCAGTTGTCCTCTAAGTTGAGAGATAGCAGAAAAAACTTCATTTTAATATCCTCATGTATGATATTGTTTCCTTGGAGAAATTGCATGAACGCCTAGATATGTGTTGCTGCCTAATACTTATATTCATGAAATAATGGAAAATGTGCTTTCCCATCGTCTTCAATGGCATACTAATGTGGATAGCCTGAAATGTGTGAAAAATCCAATATGTCCAACCACAATTCGTAAGAAGATGCCATATCATCTAGCTTCCTTGTCTTTATAGAGTACTTTTGTTATTTTTCTTTAGTTAGAGTCGCCTTATATGACCTGTAAGGTTAGCCTTTAACGAAAATATTATAAAATAACAAAACAAGGCTTACCTCTTTGGCCTCGCTCTTGTAGAGTACTTCTTTTAATTTTCTTCAGTGGGAGTTGCCAGGAGAGACCTGCCAAGTTAGAATCAAACAAGTCTCACCAAAGTACCAAACAAGAACATACCTGAGATGATGAAAGGAGCAATCGCCAATGGAGTCGCCAGATAAGACATGCGGGGTTAGTCCTTTATTGATATTTTCAAAATATAAGGAAGAAGGGCTCACCTTTGAATTCTTACCAAATATCGTTTTGCCAAGGATGTAAATGACTCC